>JACEFZ010002743.1:125000-337500 GCA_014155875.1 Cepaea nemoralis | reverse complement strand
CATACCTATTATTTGGCGGAACTGCTTTAACTAACTGGAAAAGGGGCGACGGCGAAACTCTGGCGCTGTAAAGCCAGACTACTCTAAATATGTACGTCCGTACAAACGTGCGCAGACACTTACATATACACATTTCTAGACTCAAGTAAACCACAGTATTTTCTACCAAAGGAAATGTGCTGAAAACGGATGCAACCAGTCAGGAGGAACAGCACATGAATCAAGATGCCACGCAATCACGTCATGAAATATGTCGATTACTGCAAAATGTTATGGTGTTCGACCTCAAGGCAGGTGCAGTACCAGGCCCTTTGCTTCGAAAGGGTCCAACCAAAACGACAGGAGGTCCTTCTCAGATGTCCCGTGCAATCAGGAGATATGAGAATAGAGCGTCTAGCCATACCAAACAACCACTGAGTGAACTAAAAAAGACAGTTAAATTCATACAAGAAACAACATTGCAGTTACAGACAGGATCAAGCCAGCGAAAGTATATGGGGGATAGTTTGCGAAGACAAGGACATGCGGTTTTGGGTACATCTTGCTGCAAACACTCTTGTCTACCGACAATTCTATTCTGAAAATCGACAATCCGACCAGATCTAGGTCAGTGCTAAAAATAACTACACGGTTTATTTGTGGTGAGTTAAAAATGAAGTACCCAAACAGCTCCCATGCACATGTAAAACATTGACGTTCTCAGGATATACAGAGGGAAATGCCTCCCACAGTGAAGGAGAAGCCTAAACGTTATATAAAGCGCCAGAGAAAGCTTTAATCGAGTGGGAGGCAGTGTGTTTTAGAACAATAACGACAGCAGTTAGAACCACAAACAATTGTATCACGATGTAAATACATGTCATATTTAGAAATGATAGCATAAATAACATTGCTCTCGCATTACAGAACCCAAAAATGTTGAAAGTAGCATAGAGGTGGGAGGGCGTGGGGGGGGGGGGGAGGGGGGGGGGGGGTGCCACCCCGAAGACTGAAGACAGATAGCCATTTTTTATTTCCATTGAGGTCCAAGACAAGCCATGATTACTGAATGGGATTCAGAAGACTGAATGAAGTTCAGATGGTTGACATGTTGACATGATCTGCTCTGGACTACTACGTCCTAGAGATTAAGATCGGGTTGAAATGCCATTAGAGGTGACTGAGAAAATTCTGCAAGCGCTGGGGTCAGTTCGGAGGTTGGAAAGGTGCCAGAAAAAGGTATTCATAATAGTAAACAACTACTCAACTTAAAATTACACAGAAGCAGTCAAAATGCTGTGATTGATTGCGACGTCCTGTAAATTAATGCAACTTTTAATATTGTGGCGCTGATAAGAAATAAAATTAAGTAATCTGGTGTCATGTTTAGAGCGACGGAAAGCTGTTCACAAAATATATTTAGAATAGCCATAAAGTCGGAAGAATTCCAACATATGCTTGACTTCATGACGGAAGTCCGTGCCTAAACATCATCATTATGTGCCATGCAGTTAAGCGTGAGTGATCATGTTTTTCCATCTCACTCGATCACCAGAGTCGTGGATCAGCTCAGTGTTCCTGTCTCGACCATATAACGTAACCAAGACATCCAGGTATTTACTTCTCTGCCCTCCCTTTGATCTTGCCAGTTGTCACCAAGTTCTCCAATTTATTTTTTCTCATAACGTGACCCCCCCCCCCCAAAAAAAAAAAATGTGACTGTCTAGGTCTAATTTCTCTAATCAGTTTCCTAAACATCCGGTTTGTTGATACCGAGGTAGCCGATTCAACCCCTACATCTATCAATTTGACTAAAATTTTGACTTCTTGAACTTAATTTGGAGACGTAAATTACAAATGCCTCTGAAGTCAGAGTGGGTTCGCCTGAGGGCAAGGGACATTGGTAAAAGAAAAAGGTAATCGACATGCAAAATTCAGCCCATTGCTACTAGAAGTAGTGTGTATGGACTTTGCTTGAATTCAAAGCGAGCGAGCGCAATTTAAAAAAAAAAAAAAAAAATGCGAAGTCATCATTGCCCAAAAAGTTTGACTGTCTAACGTCTAATTGTTCTAATCAGTTTTTGGCTTTCATTTGCCTCTTGTAGAACTTGCTCATGGGTTTTTTGGTCTCTCCATGGTAGTCTTTGCATTATTCTCAGAAACCACATTTCCACTGCCATTACATGTTTTTCAGCTTGTTTGCTCATCGTTCACGTTTCACATTCATACAAAAGTAAATGCTCTATGTAGCATTTCAAATCTCTTTTTCTAGTTGCAATTGATATCTTTTTATTAGTCAGCATGCTTTCCATCTTGCGAAAGGCTACCTTTGCCATAGCGATCCTTGTTCTTATATCTTGAAGGCACCTCCCATCAGATGTTATGACGGTTCCAATATAGTTGTACCGATTCACTTGTTTATGGATATTCCAATGTATCCTTATATAGGGTGTAGTTTTAATGACTGGGTGTTTTGAAAATATTGCCGTTCCAAGTTATGTATTTTTTGTTGTTACATATCCCTTACAGGACGTTGCAGTCAACGCCAGCATTTTTCATCTGCTGTTGATGTACTAGGCACGTTTTTACATTCAGTAGTTTGCCATTGCTTTCTAAACGACCATTTCACATACCCCAGTAAGTTACCAGATCGGTGAGAACCGCTGCCGATTCTCGCAGCTGCTGTTTTCCCCACGTTGATATACGGGATTACGAACAATGTCGTTAACCTCCTTGGCCAGGGAGACGGATTTACCCTATGTGAACTCAAGCAACATAAAAGGTAAATACAAAACTTGGAACGGCAATATTTTCAAAATCCCCACATTCATTAAAAATACACCCTAAATTGTACAGAGGTATTTATTTCTTCTTAGAGGAGACCATAATCTCTGTCTTCTTACAATTTAATTCTAACCCTAGTTGTTCACTGTGGACAATTACCGTATCTACTAAATGTTGCAGATAGTGTTTATTGTCTGCAATTAATACTATATTATCGAAAATCTAATGTAAATCTTCTAAATAATACCCAAAGACATGTTCACTGTACAGAGAGAACAGATCTGGAGACATACATCGACTCATATTGACTTACTTCATTACCAATCTTTATGGCAGCTTGTTGTTTCCAATATATGTTATTTACAAGTCGAAGATCTTTTCCATCAAATTATAAATCTGCAAGCATCTTTATCATGTTGACATGTACTTCTTAATCAAAAGCATTTGTGTAGTCAATGAAACAAAGATGTAGATCTTTGTTTACCAATATTCAACTCTCAATTCATCTTCTCAGCATTTACTGTGCTCTTGCCTTCTACGAACCCACATTGTTTTCCCACTATTTCAGGTTTATTTTCTTCCTAACACTATGTATTATGATTCTTAGCAAAATCTGCGTGACGCGGCTCATTGTACTAATTGTTCGATGTTGATCACATTCCAAGGCTCCTGATTTCTTTGGGATTGCAATAAATATAGATTTACATAATTCAGGAGGTATATCTCCAGTATCATATATGCGTTCAGCAGTCTGGTGACTTGGTCTATTTCATATTCTTCTAAGGCATTGATCATTTCTGCTGTGATGTTGTCTAGACCAGCGGGTCTTGTCAGTTTTTATATGGTTACCAGCATTCTGAACCACCATCCTCGGAATTGATGGTCCTCCATTATCAATCAGTATATCAAACTGTTCCGCTCTTGTATCATTATAAAATTCTTTCACATAATCTGACCATGCATTTAAAATCTGATCTTTTTCTATTATTAGTTTGTCATTCTTGATTTTTAGGCAACCCGTTGACGGGTGTGTTCTTTTCTTAGTGATATCATAAATTGATATTCCGGTGATTTCGTTGGTTTTCAATTTCCCTGCAATTTTCCCCAAGCCAAGCTTCTTTTGCCAGCACAATTTCCTCATTTTCCAGTGAACCGCTTAATATTTTTCACGGTTATTGTTTGGAAATAACGGGTAAATAAAGAAATGTGAAAAAATGGCACATTCATTAGCCGGTGCCTGTGCAAAATAGAAGGGATAAAATGGTATGACAGAATCACTCAAGCGGAGCTTGGGGAAATAACTAGACAGAGTCCAGCCAATCAAGAGGCGAGGACAAGAAACACACTGACAACACCTGATTATAGTATATATAGAATATGCTTTCTTCTGAACCCACCGAGCAAATAAAAATAAAAATGCCGGGAGAAGAGAACTAGAGACATAGATGAATGTTATGAGAAAGACATTGTGGTAACTGCTGGTGATAGCAACAGATATCACCACGTCACATTAGCTGGTTGAGGGTCTATGCTCCCCTTGGGGATAAAGGGGAGAAGATGAAGATGACATCTATTTTTACAAGTGATATTTTGCCTTTATTTTAAAATAAGGTGATCTTTATTTTCTGCTTAGGTGAAAAGACTACATTTTGTGAATAAGTGTTTCGTTACATTTATAACTTTTTTTTCTTCTGAATATTGGTGTTGACATATGTGAAACATGTCAATTTACAGAGATATGAAATTGGCATCTTAAACAAACAGTTATCCATCTTTAAAATGAGTGAACATTTTAATAGTAAATCAATATTAAGAAAAATATTACAATACCACTATGTTAACAGTTGTAAAATATGAGTGTCAAATGTGATGGGAACCACTTAGTGACCTAAAGAAAAACCGTCAATTCAAATTTCAAAAACGTAAATTCTAATTTGAGATATTCAGTTTTTTAAGACGTTAAATAATATAATGACTGACGACACATATTTAGTTTGTAAAGTCCAAATACACGTATACTTAAATAAAGAGATATGACTTAAAGAGAAATTAGACTAATTCCAAATAGCACAGATTTTATTTAATGCTGATACCAAAACCTGCACTCTACCCAAGAACTAACTGCCCAAGAATTGCACTTATCACGGCCTGTGTGGCTGGCTTAATGTCAGATTGCGAAATGGATTCTATGAAACGAGTCGTTCATTACCTATCAGACATGAATCCGATGTGGGAAAGTAATAGAAAGAGAGAAAGTTAGCTGGAGCTGTCACAGCGAAATGCCGAGAGCAAGTAAATGCGAAGACCTTTTCACATCTTTACGGGAATACAGCCGGGACAATAAATTAGCACTTACAACTCTCCGGCAGGATTAGAATTGATTAGCTCGATTTATACTCGGGTGCTGTCCAAACGAGGAACGGCGTCAATACGGTCTACAATAACCTATTCAAACGAAGATATCTCGTTTCCTTCTCTTGCTATTGCTTCTTCTTCTACTGCTCCCTCCACTCATCCTCCTATTTCCCTCCTCCTTCTTCCTCTACTTCTCCTCCTCATTTCGTTCATTCTCATTTTCACCCTCCTCTCCTCCACATCTTCCTTCTTCTTTCTGCCCTCATCCTCTACCTTACTCTCTTTTCCCCTCTACCTCACCTTCTCTTACTCATCCTTATTTTCTTATCCACTCCTCCTTCTTCCCCTTGAGCAATCATTAATTTCTTGATCAATAAATGGGTGGGTGTGTGTGAGAGTGAGTGGGAAAGTTAAAGTGCGTGTACAATTAAAATAGATTAGGTAGACAATGAGAAAGCTACCACGAAAGGAAACAAAAAAGTAAATAAGATCAGAAATCAGAAAAAGGAAATAAAATGAGGTAGAAAAAAAAAAAAAAACTACAATCATAAATGCAAAAACTACCGAAATAGTAGAACTGTTAAAAGATACTCAAGTGTAAATATATATATATATATATATATATATATCACACGCACGCACACACACACATACGCCCATGCACCCACGCACGCACGCACGCACGCACCCACACACACACACACACACACACACACATACGCACACAGACACACACGCACGCACACACAATCACACGCACACGAACACACACACACACACGCCCATGCACCCACGCACGCACGCACGCACACACGCACGCACCCACCCACCCATACACACACACACACACACACACACACACACAACCTATCCAAACGAAGATATCTCATTTCCTTCTCTCTCTGTTGCTTCTTCTTCTACTGTTTCTTCTCACTCATCCTCCTATTTTCCTCCTCCTTCTTCCTCTACTTCTCCTCCTCCATTCCGTCATTCTCATTTTCACCCTCATCCCCTCCACATCTTCCTTCCTCTTCTTTTTTTTTCTGTCCTCATCCTCTACCTGGCATATTCACACACACACACACACACACACACACACACACACACACACACACACACACACACACACACACACCCAAGCACGCATGCACACACGCACACACTCACGCATATACGCACATACGCACAAACGCACACACTCACGCACGCAAGCAAACACGCACACAATGAAACAACAATTCAGAAATAAAATAAATAATAAACAAAGAAACAAACAATAAATGCTGTCATCTGCCCAGATTTATACTACGCAGTTTTTTTTTAATATACTGATTATGTCAACTAATTTAGGTGACGTTGTTAGTGGCCTCAACTCAAACTGACATCTCCTAATTGGGTTTGACTGACCGTCAAGTACAAACTGTCTTTGCGTTCCGCAATTTCTGGGATAAATGAATGCGCTTTCAGACACAAATAAGTGTCTCCAGATTCCGATACGGTGTTTCTTTCCGGGAATGAATGAATCCGTTTGTCCTGGGATATGTCAGTCAGTGTCCCTCATTAAGACTGGGAGTCACTTCGTTAGCTGAAAGTGCAAAAAAAAAAAATGTATCTTGTGAACTCAACCCTGGGATGGCTAAACAAGGTGGTCGATTGTGCTGAACAGATGTAACAAGGATACCCACACAATCAATTTACATAAAAGGTATTCGTACTTGAGATGTTTAGGTTCATAATGACCTAAATCAATCTTTCTCCTTATTGTCATTGTTCGCACTCAAACCTCCACGTTATTGACCCCAATAATAACAATAGTTTCTAGTTCATGGCAGTTCCCTTCTGTTTTTGGTAGAAGGAAATCGGTTTACGCCATATTTGTTTGCGTTCATTACTGTATGTTGGTATGATTATACTAGGATACTATTGCCATATACATAGAGAGATCCAAAGACTCAATCGTAATGTATGGTATACATGATATTTCTGTCTTTGTGTCATGTTCGCAATCTTTAACAAAAAATAAATGATGAACTGATTATTACCTTAAAAGTTGATTACTGTCATCATGGTTTATGTGGCCAAGTGATCTTTTCTTAAGTTAACCCCGAGCGAAGCTTACGCTCTTTCAGCAGAAATTTAAAAAAAGTGTCCCAGCAGATGCCCCCGGGCAGTGGTTCTCAGTACGAAGAGAATCTTTAGGGTTTCCGGGAAAAGGGGGTGTGGGGGGGGGGGGGGGGGGGGGGGTAAGATTAGTTCAAGATCGTGTTAATACAAGAACCGATTACTTGATATTGATTGTCCCCCTATACTTTACGATTCTGTACTTCTCGCCCTTCTGAAATTCATTTGATAACGTAAGTAGACCTGCAAATCACGTTTTAAGTAGATGTCTTCTTCTTCTTCTTCAGCGTTCCGAGCCATTGAGGTTCTTTGCTGCAAATACAATCTGTCTCCATTCGTCTCTCTGGTGGACCTTCTCTTGCCAGTCGTTGATTCCAAGTGCTTGTAGGTCTGTATGTATATTATCTCTCCACCGCCTTCTTGGTCTACCTCGGGGTCTACGGTCATTTATTTCCTGAGTGTAAGCGAGTTTTGTTTCCCTATTATCTTCCATTCTTTCTATATGCCCCAGCCATTGTAGTCTATTAGCCTTCATGATACCAGTGATTAGCGGGGACTTAAACAAATCATAAATGTCTTTGTTACTTCTTCTTTTCCACTCTCCACTTTGTGTATCCCTAATGGGTCCAAAGATGCGTCTTAAAATTTTGTTCTCAAAGGTTTGTAACAAGGCTTCGTCTCCTTTCGTTGTACTCCAGGTTTCAGAGCCATACAGCACAACTGGTCTGATCAGTGTTTTGTATATTGTGATTTTGGTGTTACGAGATAGCGCCTTTGATTTCAGTAGATGTTGTAGTGCATAGTATATAAGTAGATGTCTAGTATGTGTTATTAAATTTAGCTCCCATTTTTACGTATTAATGTAAGGGGGAGGGGGGATTTATAAGGATGAAATACGAAAGGGAGGAGGAGGGGGGAAATGACATTCTGAACATTTGGTGGAGGGGTGAATGGGCCAAAAAAAAAAAAGTCTGAGAACCACTGCTCTAGGCTCTAGGGAGAGTCATAAAATAAGAAAAAAGATGTTTCACTCCACAGGGCGTACTGGATGTTTTTTTGTTTTGTTTTTCTCTCGCTCGCTTTGAACTCAAGCGTAGACCATACACACAACTTCTAGTAGTACATGGACTGAATTTTACGTGTGGATTATCTTTCCCTATTAACAGTGTCCCTCGCCATCAGGCGAACCTACTGCGACTTCAGAGGTACTTGTAATTAACGTCCCCAAGTCAAGGACGATAGGTCAACATTTCAGTCCAACTGTCCGGTGTAGGGGTCGAACCCCTTACCTCGGCATCAGGACACCGGATGTTTAAGAACATGCGTTCTTATCCATTCGGCCACGCTGACCCACGTACAGCATATATGATGCCAGCCCCATAATTTAGTCCGACCAGCACGCGATGGGTGATGACAGCATCACGCCGACTGACTTCTTCACAGGAAATTACCTGGTACCTATATTAGACTGGAAAATCAAGGTGGCCGAAAAAACAATTCAGCAGAGGGTGATTACGTTTAACAGATTCAGTGCCAAACAAAACGTAGGTTTGGACCAGCCAAAAATGTATGGCAGAAAATGTGAAGTAGAGGCTGTCACAGTTATGTCTTAAAAGTTGTTAATATGGTAGCAAATATTTTGTATTATATATAACATTAAAAGGGGTTGTAAAGGGAAAATACTACTATATATAAGCCTATGACAGATACATGAAGTCGAATACACCACTGACCTATCGGTGTAGATCACAATGTCACCTTGATGTGTGTTACTCTGGATCAGTTGTTGCACCTCAAACTGTACGGCCCGCTGCGCATTCTCTGCACTTACGACCCTTTGTTACTATTACTAGTATTACATTGTGCCATGCCTTCCGGTACTCGAACCCACTGTTGTTCACGATTAATGGTCTCAAGATCACACACCTGACGTATCGCTATTTATGCCTGTGCCAACCAAGACCTACCTCTTCTCATTCTATGACCCATGACCAAATCCATGGCTTCATGCAGGGAGTGATCCCTAACTGCCGCAATTCTCAGGTACAATTTGGCTTGAAGGACCCTACGCCTATCCGCCATTGTTGGTAGCGCCAGGATATGCTTCATACATAAATTGGTGTGCCTCTGTACACCCCAGGATCACCCGCATGGCCACATTTTGTATGCACTCCAACCTTCCAAGCTTGCTCTTTGATACTGTCAGGAGTCTTATATCATACTCAGTGACAGAAATTATACTCTAGTTATTTCATTTCATCGATGTTTCTGAGATGCCAGGAGTTCCGCACAAATAGATCATAATGGCGATACTATAGTTATATTCTCTCTACCATAGCTTATCTTCTTCTTCTTTCGGTTGCTTGAAATTTATTGTCTATTGTTGTCTCTTGTATAAACTTCTGGTAAATATGGAGGCGACGTGACGCGTTTATTTTTCGGGACGACGCTGTTTTAATGTTTTCCTGTGGATTATGTGGTGTTATTTCGTATTCGTTTATTGGAAATGTTCAAAAGAAGCCACGGAAGGCAGGTGGTGGATGAAATTATGAGGGCATCCGACAGATAGTTGTTGGTTATGGGCTCAAGTTTCGCGACGGTAGGCAGAAGATCTCTTTCACGAGACAATGGCTTCGGTCACCCGGCAAGTACGGTCACTGCCAGGAAGGAAAGCAATGGCAAACTAACCTCTTTAAAAGTGCCTAGTTCATTATGATTCGCTTAAAGACAGATCATCGCAAGACAAGGACAGAGACATTAAAATTAGCAACATGGAACGTTAGGACGTTAAACGACGACGAAAAATTAGATAACATCAAACAAGAAATGCAAAGAGAGAAAATTAATACTTTAGGGATGTGCGAAACGAGATGGACAGCATTAAGATAGATGAACATTTTAAGATTATTTATTCTGGAGGAGAAAATCGACAAATGGGGGTGGCAATTATTTTGGATCGGCACACATCAAAATCTGTTCAAGGATATTGGGCGGATATTGTCAGACAGAGTTCTACTAGTTAAATTAAGCGGCAGACTTTTTGGCATAAATGTTATTCAAGTATATGCACCAACAGGAAAATCCAGTGAAGATAGTGTAGAAGAATTTTACAATGACATAGAGTCTGCTTTAAAGAAATGTAAAAATTCAGAAATAAATATCATAATAGGGGACTTCAATGCAAAAGTAGGAAATCAAGGTGATAGATACACAATAGGAAACTATGGTTTAGGAGAGAGTAATGAAAGAGGATACAGACTTGTAGAGTGGGCAACAGAGCAGGAAAAGATTGTAGGATTTAAGCAACATCTAAGAAGATTATGGACAATGGAGGAGTCCTGATAGAAGGTTTAGAATCCGGATTGATTACATTTTGATTAGCAGAAGATTTAGAAATGCGCTAACAATAGCAAAAATAGTTCCCAGTGCTGATTGTTATAGTGACCACAGATTACTTACAGGAACATTGAGGATAAAGTTAAAGAAAGTCAAGTATAAAACAGGAAACACTAAATGTGATTTGTGTACATTGAGTAACGACAAGGAAATACAAAACAAATTCAACATAGAAGTACAGAGCAGAAATGATACATTTGTCTGATCTAGAGATCCTATTCCAGGATGTGGATGATCAATGAGAAATATTGAAGAATTCAATCAGTTTGGCTGCAGAAACAACTATTCCAAAATTAAAGAAGGTGGGTCGTAAGAAATGGATGACTGAAGAAATTTTACAACTAATGGAAACAAGAAGACCCAGCAAAAATAATTCTGCCAAATATGAAGAAATTCACAGACAAGTCAGAGTATTATGTAAGGAGGAAAAAGAAGCATGGCTTGAGAAAAATTGCTTAGAAATTGAAAAACAACACAACAGTCAAAATACCAAATTAGTGCACAAAAGAATTCAGGAACTTACTAATAAAAGAACAAGTACATCAGCAGGCTGTCTAAAAACTAAAGATGGCAAAATCACTATAGAAAAATATCAGATTCTACATGTATGGTCAGACTATGTGAAAAACCTTTATGATGATAACAGAGATGAACAGTATGATATTCGATTTAATAATGAAGGACCGCCAATTTTGAAGATGGAGGTTCGAAATGTTCTTAAACATATGAAAGCTGGCAAGGCCCCCGGTTCAGATAACATCACAACAGAAATGATTAAAGCTTTAGAAGAATATGGAATAGATCAAGTCACCAGACTGCTGAACTCATTATATGATACCGGACATATACCTTCTGAATTATGTAATTCTGAATTTATTGCAATCCCAAAGAATTCAGGAGCCTTGGAATGTGATCAACATAGAACAATTAGTATAATGAGTCACATCACAAAGATTTTGCTACGAATTATCATGCAAAGAGTGAGGAAGAAAATACAACCTGAAATAGGGGAAGAACAATGTGGGTTTGTAGAAGGAAAGGGTACAGTAAATGCTGTGTATATGCTGCGTTCAGTTATTGAACGTTCTATAGAAGTAAACAAAGATATACATCTTTGCTTTATTGACTACACAAAGGCTTTCGATAGAGTAAGACATGTCAACGTGGTAGATATGCTTGCAGATCTACAAATTGATGGGAAAGACATTAGACTTATAAAAAACATATATTGGAAACAACAATATGCCATAAGGATTGATTATGAAGTGGGACAATATCAGCCTATTAAGAGAGGTGTTAGGCAGGGATGTGTAATGTCTCCAGATCTTTTTTTCCTATATAGTGAAAATATTTTCAGAAATGTAGAAGATATAAGTGGAATCAGCATTGGAGGGCGAAACATTAATAACATTAGATATGCAGATGATACAGTATTGATTGTAGACAATGAGCAGGATCTGCAACAATTAGTAGACGCGGTTGTTGCACAGTGAACAACTGGGATTAGAATTAAATTGTAAAAAGACACAGATTATGGTCGTCACTAGGAAGAACGAAATACCACAATGTAATATACAAGTAAATGGGAATATTCTTCAACAAGTGAATCGGTACAATTATCTCGGAACAGTCATAACATCTGATGGGAGATGCCTTGTAGAGATTAGAACAAGAATCGCCATGGCGAAAGTAGCCTTTAGCAAGATGAAAAACATACTGACCAATAAAAAGATGTCAATTGAAACGAGAAAAAGAGTGTTGAGGTGCTACATAGAGCCTGTTCTTTTGTATGGATGTGAAACTTGGACAATGAGCAGTCAAGCTGAAAAACATCTGATGGCTGCAGAAATGTGGTTTCTGAGGAAAATACAAAGAGTACCATGAACAGACAGAAAAACTAATGACCAAGTACTACAGGAGACAAATGAAAATCGTAAATTGATTAGAGAAATTAGAAGTAGACAGTCAAAATTTTTTGGACATGTTATGAGAAGAAATGGATTGGAGAACTTAGTGACAACTGGCAAGATCGAAGGGAACAGACCAAGGGGAAGACCGAGAAGTCAATACCTGGATGGCTTAACCACATGGCATGGTCGAGACAGGAACACTGAGCTGATCCACGACTTCGAGTGAAATGGCAAGTCGTGACCGCCCACGCTGTCCGGCATGGCACATGATTGATTGATTGATTGATTGATTGATAAACTTCATTCATTGTTAGTTAACTAGTTGGTCCGTACAGTTTATCTTTCATTGTTGTTTCTCTAGGCCTGCAGGTTTACCAAGAATTGCCGTATTCGGTTCAGTTTTGGAGTATGTGATCTGCTGTCTGCGGAGCCAATCCACACTTGCACATGACTGATTCTCCAGTCTTGACTTTTGTATACATGTGGTTGTGTAATCGATTGTGTCCTGTTCTGAGGCATGGAATAATGATTCGTACTGGTCCGAATTTAAATGGTAATCGTCTTGTGCTGGTGTTTGTGACTTTCTGATTGTATTTAAGGATACTTTTGTTTTTTTGCGTTATATAACAAGTACATCATGCTGCTACTTCCTTAGCTAGTTGTTCAGCTCTCTCATTTTCGGGCAGTCCACATTACGATGGTATTCACTGTAAGGTGACCTTAAGCTGGCTGCCTAGTTAGAAAGTACTGTCTGTAGTACTAGCGATTTCCCATACTTGAGTGCCCCAAGTACTGATTTTGCATGTCAACAGCACCACAGGCTGTGTACCATGATTTGCATTGAGTAGTTTCCGGTCTCCCTGGTCGAGGTGTTACACGACTTTATCCGTAATCCGGTATACTCGCGTGAGTAACGTGACGTGCGCGAGAATCGGTAGAGGTTCTCTCCGCGTCGGTAACTTGCGGGGTATGTGAGCCGGTCGCTCAGAAAGTAATGGCAAAGTACTGAGCATAATCTTGCCAAGAAATCAACAATCTGCTGGTGTTGACAGCGATGTCCTGTAAAGGATGTGCGAAAAAAAATATTCTGTTGCTATCTTGATTGCTTGGATTTCTGATAGTTACGACAGTACTTTCCTGTTGGCACACTGGCCGTTTCCCTAGTATTATTTGGGCATTCAGTTTAAACTCCCGACCTTTCATTTCTACAGCATTTTGTCCTGATTCATCGATGTAGTCTCCGTTCCAGAGGATATTCTTCATCAAGAAAGCTGAGAGGGTTGTTATGCTCTGTTCTTCCTTGTCGAATATTCCTTTCACTTTTATCTGGATTTGTACTTGTAGTCTATCTTCATCTCTCCGTGGAATTCGTTCCGGAATAGTTGTCACCAATTGCGGGTAGATCAATGAGTTGTCTGCAGTTGTTTGGCCTGGTGGATAACAATCTTTTCAACCGTCCCATAGCTACGTTTTCAAATCTATTCTTCATAGGGTGGCCTGGCATGCTAAGGAACTTTTCTGCTTGTATTAGAGTTTTCGTATTTCTGCGCTCTCTCAGTGCACACAATAGGAGTTGATCACACCCCACCGCGGTGCTTGTTCAGCTATTGTAATGTGCTATTTCATACTGAACACCAGGCAGTTGACCCGTATTCCAGGTGTGGTCTATGTTCTGTTGGCAAACTTTGTTACGTACTTTCCCGCTGGCTCCCCATGTGGTTCCACTGTTTTCTCAGGATGGCTGTCTTCGTTCTGGCTTTTGTTGCTACTTTGCTGATGTACTTTCTCCAAAACACGAAATGTTACTCCAAAGTATGTAGATTATCTTTTGAAGGGGTACTTCATTTGTGGATGAAACCTGCCTTTTATTTTGCGGAGAGGAAAGAGAAAGTGGTGTTGCATTTGTCATTGCCAATTCTTAACCCTTTCAAAATAAAGTTTTGTTGTTTATGCTGACACGCCGTCTATTTGCTCATGCAACAAATGCATCAACAGCTCTTTGTAGCGATCTGGTGGCCACTGATGTATGCTCAATTGTGCTCCATAGGTCCAGTTCATCAGCGTACATTGCCACTTTAATTCGATGTGGTAGTTCGGCAACAAGATCATTGATGTACGAAGGGAAGTCAATAAGTAAATCACAAAGGGCTGTAGAAAAATAACTAAATATAACAACTTGAAACCAGTTTATTTTTATACATACATTGTCCCTTTATTACTCAGCATAATTTCCACTAACATTGATGCACTTATCCCATCGTTTTATCAGTCCTCCCAAACCGGCTGCATAGAACTGCGTGCTCTATTTACTAAACCACGTTTTCACTTCGCATTCAACTTCAGCATCATTCACGAGATGTCTCCTGCCAAGGTGGGTTTTCAGTGGACCAAAAAGGTGGAAATCGATAGCGGCTAAGTCGGGGCTGTAAGGTGGACATTACTCGCCTGTCACCTCTAATCATCTCCTCCACCCGCTGCACGAATGCTTCTGTTGCAATCTCAACAGGACGACCAGATCGGATTTCATCAACAATTTTAGAGCGACCTTGAGAAAATTTTTCGACCCCGCTATGCACCGCTTTACGGGGCAAACATTTGTCAGCATAAACAGGAAGCATTTCCTTATGAATGTCCTTTGCAGCAGAGTACCTTTTGCCGAAAAAAAAAAAAAAAAAAAAACGTACAACAGCACATTACTCTTTGGTTGTACACTCCTTAAGTACAGTTGCCATTTTGTTTATGCACTGCACATGAGGAGACACCTAGCGCCACCTGACAAACGGGAATATAAAGTTCGATGTTGCTGCCATCCTAATGACACCTGTACAAAACACCAACTACATTTACCTGCCATCCCACAGAACTGTGTTGACTTACTTATTGACTCGCCCTCGTAGATTAGGTTCTATGACCGCAAACAGCTAGTAATAAACACAGCAATACCCCCGTGGTGGGAAGTGTTAGGTTTTCAAATATCCCCAGCATCATGTTATGAGGTGGACAGTTCACTACCTCATAGCCTTTCCTTCCGAGACAATTCCCAAAGAATTCTTAAAATTGTCTGGTACTCATTTCTATGGGGCTGGGTCAAACCCAGACCTATACCGCTGGGGATTGAACCAGGACCATGTCTTGGCAGGGCTGTGCCAGAGTTTGAGTAAAAGTGCAATAGTCTAACAAATAAAGCAAGAACACTAACACATCTAATTTGCTCAAAGAATTAACACTTGTATTTTCTCAACATACCAAAACAACTCAACAAAACATTGTTTGCATGTAAAATGAAAGGCATGTTTGATTCTGCCGGCTAGAAATGCACTAGAATGAACAAACCCTTGGACGTCTATGCTCAAGTTATACACAACATGTCCCAGGCTTTTAATACAGAAGTGGGATACGGTGTGTCAAAGAAATAACTCTGTACATGCAGTGGATTAAAGTAATAACTGTCCGTACATGTGCAGGCTAAAGCAATAACTGTCTGGACACGTAGCGGTTACAGTAGTAACTGTCTGCACATCCAGGGTTCGCCAACATGTTACTTGAGGCCTATAACGGAGGCAAAGAACAGTAACATTATAACCTAACATGCATGTCCTAAGAGCTGACTAAGGAAGGTTTGGCATGATACTGCCTGTCTCATCTTGTAGAAAGCTGAACACTTTAGCTGCTACATCCAACCAATCCTAATCAAGTCTACAACAGGCTTGGACTGAGTTGGTCCATGGTCTGTGCTTACTACTAGAGATAAATAGGCAGAAGTAGAAGATGTGCAGAGATTAAAGTAATAACTGTCTGCACATGCAGGGGGGGGGGGGGTGGTTAAGTATAACTGTCTGCACATGTAGGGGGGGAGGGGGGTGTTTAAGTAATATACTGTCTGCACATGTAGGGGGGGTGGGGGTTAGAGTAGATACTGTCTGCACATGTAGGGGAGGTTAAAGTATAACTGTCTGCACATGTAGGGGGGGGGGGGGTGTTAAAGTATAACTGTCTGCACATGTAGGGGAGGGGGGTTAAAGTAATAACTGTCTGCACATGCAAGGGGGGGGGGGGGGGTGTTAAAGTAATACTGTCTCCACATGTATGGGGGATTAAGTAATAAACTGTCTGCACACGTGGGGGGGGGGGGGGGGGGTTAAAGTAATAACTGTCTGCACATGTAGGGGGGGGGGGTGGGGGGGTGTTAAAGTAATAACTGTCTGCACATGTAGGGGGTGGGGGTGTTAAAGTAATAACTGTCTGCACATGTAAAGGGGGGGGGGGGTGGTGTGTTAAAGTAATAACTGTCTGCCACATGTAGGGAGCAAAAGTAATAACTGTCTGCACATGCAGGGGGGGGGGGGGTTAATAGTAATAACCTGTCTGCACATGTAGGGGGGGGGGGGGTGTGTTAAAGTAATAACTGGTCTGCACATGTAGGGAGCAAAGTAATAACTGTCTGCACATGTGGGGGGGGGGGGGGGGGGTTTAAAGTAATAACTGTCTGCACATGTAGGGAGCAAAAGTAATAATTGTCTGCACATGTAGGGAGTTAAAGTAATAACTGTCTGCACATGTAGGGAGTTAAAGTAATAACTGTCTACACATTGAGGGGGGGGGGGTTAATAGTAATAACTGTCTGCACATGTAAGGGGGGGGGGGGGGGTTTAAAGTAATAATTGTCTACACATGTAGGGAGCAAAATTAATAACTGTCTGCATATGTAGGGGGTTAAAGTAATAACTGTCTGCACATGTAGGGGGGTTAAAGTAATAACTGTCTGCACATGTAGGGGGTTAAAGTAATAACTGTCTGCACATGTAGGGGGGTTAAAGTAATAACTGTCTGCACATGTAGGGGGTTAAAGTAATAACTGTCTGCACATGTAGGGGGTTAAAGTAATAACTGTCTGCACATGTAGGGGGGTTAAAGTAATAACTGTCTGCACATGTAGGGAGCAAAAGTAAAAATTGTCTGCACATGTAGGGAGCAAAAGTAATAATTGTCTGCACATGTAGGGAGTTAAAGTAATAACTGTCTGCACATGTAGGGAGTTAAAGTAATAACTGTCTGCACATTGAGGGGGGGGGGGTTAATAGTAATAACTGTCTGCACATGTAAGGGGGGGGGGTTAAAGTAATAACTGTCTGCACATGTAGGGGGTTAAAGTAATAACTGTCCGCACATGTAGGGGGGTTAAAGTAATAACTGTCTGCACATGTAGGGAGCAAAGTAATAATTGTCTGCACATGTAGGGAGTTAAAGTAATAACTGTCTGCACATGTAGGGAGTTAAAGTAATAACTGTCTACACATTGAGGGGGGGGGGGGGTTATAGTAATAACTGTCTGCACATGTAGGGGGTTAAAGTAATAACTGTCTGCACATGTAGGGGGGTTAAAGTAATAACTGTCTGCACATGTAGGGGGGTTAAAGTAATAACTGTCTGCAAATGTAGGAGCAAAATTAATAACTGTCTGCAAATGTAGGGAGCAAAATTAATAACTGTCTGCACATGTAGTGGTTAAAGTAATAACTGTCTGCATATGTAGGGGGTTAAAGTAATAACTGTCTGCACATGTAGAGGGGGGGGGGGGGGGTTAAAGTAATAACTGTCTGCCACATGTAGGGGGGGGGGGGGGTTAAAGTAATAACTGTCTGCACATGTAGGGGTAAAAAGTAATAACTGTTTGCATATGTAGGGGGTTAAAGTAATAACTGTCTGCACGAGTAGGGGGTAAAGTAATAAATGTCTGCACATGTAGGGGATAAAATAACTGTCTGCACATGTAGGGAGAAAGTAATAACTGTCTGCACATGTAGGGAGAAAGTAATAACTGTCTGCACATGTAGGGGGTAAAAATAATAACTGTCTGCATATGTAGGGAGTTAAAGTAATAATTGTCTGCACATGTAGGGGGTTAATGTAAATAACTCACTGTATATGTAGGGGGTTAATGTAATAAATGTTTATATACGAGGGGGCTTCAAATGAAAACCTTAAAAGTGTGATAGAAATTACAATAACCATGCCATTGTTTTGTAACCTGTCAATATTGTTAAGGTTACCAAGAGTTAAAAGCACTAGAAATCACTGCAGAAGAACAAGGTGACATCATAAGGACAGTTTAAAGATGGCCACCTCACTTTTAACATGCACCAAAGAGAAGCAGCTTTCTGTTATCCGTTTTTTGATCAGTGAAAGGATGAAACCTATAGAAATTCATTGGCGAATGAAGGTCCGGTATGGCAATGCATGCCTGTCAGTCCAGCAAGTGTGAATGAAGTAGGAAGTTTCATAATGGTGTGACTTCTGTGACAAACTGTTCATGACCAGGTCAGGCACACCAAGTAGTGACCCCAGAGTGGTTACACATGCATTGAAAATGATACTAGTGTTCTGTACCATTTCAGAATATGCTCCCCCCCCCCCCCCAAAAAAAAAAAAATAAAATAAATAAAACAACATAACTTAAGGTTCTTATTTGAAGCCCCCTCATATGAAATGGTTAAAGTAACAACTGCACATATGGTGAATACAGGAATGACTATACATATAAGGGGTAAAGTAGTAACTGCACATGTGATAAATAAAGTAATAACTATCTACACATGTAAGCATTAATGTCTGTGCATGCAGGGTTAAAGTAATAACTACACCTGTGATAAGTAAAGAAATAGCTGTCTGTACAAGTAGGGGTTGAAGTAATAACTGTCTGTGCATACAGGGATTAAAATAATAACTGCAAGTCTTTGTAGAAATTAAAGTGTATAGGACTAACCGTACTAGCTAAAAGTCCATGTATGTCAAAGAAAACACAAAAGTAAGAACTGTCCATGTGTGTAGTAATGCCATCATGTTTTCAGCCTCACTGTGCCTTCTTCTGGCAAAGGATGGGCAATGTTCATAAGCATGACAAGCACAGTTCAGGGCAGCAAGAATCCACCTGAACAAGTGCATGGCTCTACATATAAGCAGAGCAGGGTATTTCGTTTCTTTTTTTTTTTTTAAATGTAGAAATGGTTGTCTAAGGTAGATGACAAACCTCCTATGTATTTGGGGAAATCAAGGGAAAATTATCACATTATTTTCATAAAATAATTGTATGTTTTTGCTAAGGACATCTTATTTATATCATCATATTATTCATCTCTGTTTCTACAGGGCGATTGTAAATCTCACTACACTTTCTATGTAGAACACATTTGATTATGTCATAATAAAATGAGCTCCAGTTCGTCATGAAGCAATATGCAGCAAATGGCTGTCATCTGCTGAAGTAATTCTATGGGGTTTCTTGAAAGGAAATGTTTACAAAAATAATGTATACACAATTGAGGATCTGAAAGAAGTAATCAGAATTACCGTTCAAGAAATAACATTGCAGAAGTATTTGACAATATGAAGAGACGTATACAGTCGTGTCTTGAAACCCGTGGTGAACATTTCCAACACTTGTTAAAAGGAATACTTCATTGGTACTTTCCAGCTTCCCCAAAACAGCGTTAGACCTTAGCAGTAGCTATTGCAACTAATTTAATGAATTTTTTCGCACATTTTTTGATGACATCAAATTTATTCTGCATACAAAGTGTAGTGAGACTTTACAAACGCCCTGTAGTTCTCTTCTACATGTGTTTTAGATCTCCCTGTATTTTGTTTACCCTGAGTGTTTCAGGGAAAGGACTTTCCAGTTATACTATTGCCAGGTTGTCTCCATGTGTCCTATTTAGTGCCAGCACATCTCCCTCACCTGCAGCTTCACTGGAACCTGTCTAGATCTCCCCCTCAGCAATGCTGATTCTGTCACACCATTTCAGTGCTATTCTGTGCAGGCACCGGTTAATGAATGTTTGCAGTTTATTAGTCATTGTTAATGGTAAACCATAACCATAAACAAATCTATTGTAGTCCCCTGATATCCCACATATAGTGTTATATGGTACAATAGCAATGAAATGTATGCATTTATGGCATCAATTACAGACATGGCTGGTAAAATATAATAGAAAACATTGTCACAGTTGTAGCATTTCAAAAGCTTTGCAACAGGTTTTCTTAAAGGAAAATGGCTAAAGCAATAGCACCAAGCTCCTGAAAGACATCTTATGTTAGACAATGACTGTAAATGAACACTTGAATGTTTCTGACAAATTCCATACCAAGCAACACATTGTATGTTAAACCACAGCTTGTGGTCAAATTCAATAACTTTTTTTCAAGGGGTTTTCCAAGTTTTTACTCTTTCAAAGTTGTGTTGGCATATGCTGTGTTTAATGTCTGCATGCACCCACATATCTGTATCTGTGTGTACGTAGATACATGCAAACACACAAAAGACATTCAAGCCGGCCAAAGTAATGTTTAAAATATAACCAATTCTGCAGACAGTAGTTGTAGTTACAATTGCTAGTAATAGCTGTAGTGCTAATTACTACTACTAGTAGCCTTATGCGGTGAAGGCGGGAGATTTCGTTCATTCTAGACATGGCCAGTTGGAATTAAATGTTGGCTTCTCTACATGGCCAGTTGGAATTAAATGTTCGCTTCTCTATCAGAATGTACAATCATCTAGAATATGAACCTGGGATTGATAGCAACGTCCTGCAAAGGATATGCAATATTGTAAACAATAGTAGCAGTCTGAAGTAACAACAAAAATGGCTGCAGTAATAGTGGTAGTAGTATTGATAATCAGTGGATTTATAGTAGCAGTCTGAAGTAAGAACAAAGATGGCTGCAGTAATAGCAGTAGTAGTAGTGACAATCAGTGGAATTGTAGTAGCAATCTGAAGTAACAACAAAGATTGCTGCAGTAATAGCAGTAGTAGTAGTGACAATCAGTGGAACTGTAGTAGTAGCAATTGTAACAATATAAGTAGTAGTTCACCATCATCATGTGCCATGCTGATAAGGGTGAGGTGTCAAGTTATAATGCTACTGTTTTCACATGCAATATGATTATGGTAAAAATAAGCAGTGCTAACAATAGATTTGGGAAGTTTATTAGGAATTAAAAACAGTGATTGGACATCAGTACCCTCTGGTTCGTGCTACCATAGCCATGCCTGACAAATATGTTGCTCTTGGAATTACTTTCACTGTTCCAAGTGGTTTTAAATGTGTAACTTATCCATATTGTGCCACTTATGTTGAATTTATTTATTTGGTTGTTTCGGGATTTGAGGTTTGAAGATTGAGCACAACACACTACTGGCAATGCTCTGGTAGTATTCCCGGACAAACCTTCTGCCTTGCCCATGTCACACTGGAGTGCTTCCAATCTGACGTGGACTTATGTTGAAATCAGTAACCAAGCATAGTCTTGAAGTCTTAAGTTATGGTGGTCAGGCATCTTGTCTTCACTGATCACTAAACAGCACACTGACATTTTACAGTAACAGCTAGAACCATTGATATAATTCTTACTGGCTATATCCACTGGAAATGATTGGATATAATTGAACAAATCTTGTTTGGCAGCTGAAAATAACCCCAATAAGTGATTATGTATCCACCTGATTATTGGATTTTCTAGTTTCGGTGAGCAAAAATGATTTTTCACCTTTATTATAATTTTCCAGGTTTTCCCAAATCACAAAGTTCTAAATTACTGAAATGGGCAGTATCACGACCACAAAGGAAGTGTCTGATCAATATATGGTTATCTGCATGTTAAGAATGTGTTCAAGAGTGAAGATGATGGCTTCTGACGTAACTGGTACACAATTCATATTTCATTCATTTTATATCTTGGGTAAAATCTAAACACAACTTGAGGCAGAATGAAGCAAACTATAATTAACAGTTTCTTTAAAACACTGCAACCATGTGAAGAAGTAATTTAACTGCAACAATCCAAGTAACAGAGAAACATTTTAATAAATAACTCATCCCAAATGATCAATAGAACTGAAAACAGGTAACTAAAATAATAAACAAACAGCAACAATCCAAAGTAACAGAGAAACATTTCAACAAACAACTGATCCCAAATGATCAATGGAAAATAAAAAAGACAACTAAAACATTAAACAAACAGACACCCAAGCTAAAAACAGTAAAACGGCAAAAACATTGCAATCAGAAAAGATAACCAGTAATAAACTAAACCCCGAGCACAGCCAAACCACTAGCTATCAACGACTGTGCAATACTGGATCAACACAGCCAAACCACTAGCTATCAACGACTGTGTAATACTGGATCAACACAGACAAACCACTAGATATCAATGACTGTGTACTATTAGATCAACACAGACAAACCACTAGATAACAACTTCGTACAACTGGATCGTCAAAAGGAATTAGTATCACCAGACTCCAGAATATCATGTATCGTCACATATCATACTACACTGCTACCATATTAACACAAATGGCGGCCGGCTTTGTCGCAGAACTGACTGGTTTGCCTTGTGCAGTGGTGTGTGACTGCTGATTTTCTAGTGACTTCCGCTTCCATCGATGGTGTACTGTGTTTTTCGTGGAGGGCTTTTGTGTTGGCGTTCTGGAAGCGGCATTATGCATAGTGTATCTGTGTGGACGGTTGGTTTGTCAAGACTCCTGTTTGTTCCACTTTTCACATGGGGCAGTGAGGAGCATTTTGAGTGGTGTTCACTGGCACAGGAACGGAGCATAATCGTAACGACCCGCCGCCGTGAAGTTGGAACCGCGACTAATGACTACCATATTAACAATTTATTTGGAAGTAATTTCCCACTTTACGTCTGTGATGTGACAGGAATATCATTTTACTGGCACAAATGCAGAGAAACAGATGGCCAATCTTTGCTTCACTTAGCAGGCGATGAGCCCAAGTGCCGAACCCTTGTCAGGCTGGGCTTATGACAACAGTACAGTTCCCTATCAACTTTGCCAACACACCCCCTACTGCTACCATACGCCTTCTTTGAAATCACAGCACAGATGCCTCCAATGGAAGTCAGACATAGAGATATATATATAATGTACAACAACCAAGCGTGGACAATACAGCATGAAGGCAGTTACACACTCACAAACAACATACCATGGATACAGCATGAGAGCAGTTACACACTCAGAAACAACATAGAATGGATACAGCATGAAGGCAGTTACACACTCACAAACAACATACCATGGATACAGCATGAGAGCAGTTACACACTCAGAAACAACATAGAATGGATACAGCATGAGAGCAGTTACACACTCAGAAACAACATAGCATGGATACAGCATGAGAGCAGTTACACACTCAGAAACAACATAGAATGGATACAGCATGAGAGCAGTTACACACTCAGAAACAACATAGCATGCATGACAAGATAAATATGCCCTGCTGAACTCTATTGCAATACCTTAAATAAACATACATGATATACATATCAAATGGGAAAACAAGCAATCAAGAATATTGCAACACCAAATGCACACGAGTGCACCAGCAGAAAACATAGTCACAGGAAATACACTCTGCATCAACAAAACATGGTGTGATTTCGCACAGTAAAGCTAGAAAATATGTTCACTGTCAACTGATGATAGAAATTTAGCAAAAATGTATACATAATATCTGTTTTAAATTTATTGCAACTGAACAGATATTTCCCAATATATATTACTGAAATATGCACTGAACTTATGAATCAACAAAACCCATTGACAAAATCCGTAGCAGAAAACCCCAAAAGTCATTTTCCTGTTTCAAACAGTCAATAGCCATTTCAATCAACTGCTATCTTCAAAATGAAGGTTGGCTGCAATTAATATGCAACACTTTCCATCCTTTGATTTAGCTGAACTCTGCTGTCCATCCATCTCTAGATGTTAATTTCCCATTTCTAAAGTGCCAATCATTTTCTGACCCCTCCAGTATGCTCTGTATGAGATTATCTCTGTTAATGTAGCCATTGTGTTGTTGTTGTTGACTTTTACTTTTTTTTTATTCTTTCCATCTACTTTCTTCTCATTACCAGCTTCCCTAAGACATCTATACTTATTTATTTTTATTTCCCTGAAACACGAAACAGCCACTAAAACTGTATCGCTTGTCAACATGCATTCCTGTGCAGATAATTCTTTCACAAATGTCTTACATTTCACACAGCAGAGACATCTGCCGATCACCCTCGTAAATTGCCAACCCACTCTATAGGTCAACGAACAACAAAGCGCCTTCAGAAGAAGGCACTGGACTACCTACAATTTAAAAATATGTAGCATTTTAAAAGTAATACAAAATCCACCATGAATAGAAATTCTTAAAACAAATAAGATCAAATGAAAATGTGCAAAAAACAATACAGTAATGTTGGTGGTCAACACCATAGCAAAACACAGAAAAACATGCCTGTAATGTTTGTTTAAACAATTCAAAAGAAATCCAGGATAACACATAGGAGACATAGCACTGGTACCAATAAACATAAGGCGCCAATTATCATAACAGACAATGCTGATATGAGGGTAGGTAAAAAAAAAAAGTTATGCACCACAATTATTATATCAGCTAATAATAATAATAATAGAAGTATTAAATTTGCACCAATTTAAGTTATTAATCTCTTGAAGGTGTATACCAAATTGCACTTCTATAAACCAATTCTAACCGCAACACAAAACCATTGAAATGGCAGATATTAGCGACATATGTTACAAGCAGAGGATTGTTATAGAATATTTGATCGCAGAGAAAGAAACTGTGCTAACATTCACAAATGTTTGTGTGCTGTTTTTGACACTTTTGCAGTCAAAAGAAGCACAGTTAGCCACTGGGCACAGAGTTTTGGTTTCTGCAAGTGGCTGGTAAGCCGCACTCTGGACGTCTTCCCACAGCCACCTGCTCGATCATGTTGGAACATTCTGACATCATGATTCAGAGATAGGCAAATCACAATTCAACAATTGGCCATGCAGTTTTCAATAAGCAAAGGTAATGCAACTGAAATTTTTAAAAGACTGGAATATTCAAATGTTTGTGCAAAATGGGTTCCTTGAGCTCTCCAGAGGACCATAATGTCCAAAGGAAAATAATTTGTTCGAAATTGTTGCGGCTGTTCGAGACAGATGGGGATTTTTATGTCAAACCTTGTGACAAGAGACGAAACTTGGGTTCATCATTTTGAATTGGTGATAAAAAGACAGTTAATGGAGTGGCATTATCCTCAACCACTAGCGAGGACAAAATTTCAAAACAACTGTCATTTTCACTATATTTTGGGACATTATTCTCGTGGATGTGCTGCCGAAAGGTGGAACCATCAATTTGGAAATTTACACCAAAACACTCAGAAAAGTCAGTCATTGTTACTGCAGGGTTAGGTTTCACAGAAAGAGAAGAACTGCTTCTCCTTCACAACATGCATCCTCACACAAGATTGCAAAGGGAGGCAATCAACAAATTGTGGTGGAATGTACTGCCCCACCCACCTTACAGTCCCCACCTGGCACCATCTGATTTCCATCTTTTCGGTCCCCTTAAGAATGCTATTCATGGGACAAAGTTTGAAGATAATAAGGGAGTGATTAATGCATGAAGAAATGGCTACAAGCACAGGACAAGATGTTTTACAGATCTGGGATACATGCTCTTGTTGCAAGATGGCGTAGCGCAGTTAAGTTGTTGGGGATTATGTTGAGAAGTAGAAATGTTTGCTGCAAATGTGCACGAAAATTGTGACTAAATTTCATTTGTATGTTATTAATGGTTAAAGAGATAATAATTGTTGTGCATAACTGTCTGACCTACCCTCGTATTTTTATAACCTAGCTTAATAAAATGTACAATCATCAAAGTACATACACAAAATTGATCATATGTCATCATGTAATCACATCCTTCAGTGGCCAATCAAATGTATTTGGGTAATGAGAGTGGATGTCTAAGCCTTATTGGATAAAAGTAAATGACACATTTTCATACTTTAGGCATAATTTTAGTTAGTTGCACATCCTTTACAGGACGTCGCAGTCAACACAAGCATGTTTTTTTTTGCTGTTATGATCTCTTGGCAAGTTTACGTTCAGTAGCTTACCATTGCCAAATTGCCAGCAGCTGTGTTTCAAACATAGGTATGTGGGATTGCGAACTACATCCTTAACCCCTTCACCACGGAGCCGGCTTAGGCATATTGGGTATACCATATTTTCCCCATACAGCTCATATGTGTATAAACCAATTGGTACTATACTGATGATGTGATTAACATCAGGTTCATACAGCTCATATGTGTATAAACCAATTGGTACTATACTGATGATGTGATTAACATCAGGTCCATACAGCTCATTTGTGTATAAACCAATTGGTACTATATTGATGATGTAATTAACATCAGGCCCAGTTCACCTTTATTTCCCAGCACATCTTCTAGCACCCATTATCGTCTGGGTTGACCTGGGAGACCTAGTCAGTCAAACAAATACCACACCTTGATGTGGATGGATTTGATCATATGACCACTGAGCTGAAGGCAAGCATGCTAGCCACTGCACTACCATCCTTGGGTTAGGGCCATAGAAATAGGAGTTTGTATATACATGTCCAAAATATCCCAGTAGTTGAAAATCACGAAGAGTACGTTTCCCAAAACACACAAAATTTATAGAATATGTGATTCTTGTCTGCACACTATGATTCTCACAAGTGACAAGCTCGTGCCCTGAGCAACAATCCTGTGCGTGTAATCTAAGCAAGGCAAGGGAAAACCAAAATAAACCAAATATATCACAGGAAAAAATGTGATGTAGAAATAAATGGAACTATTGGACACAGCTTGGTATTCTTGGAACTGCAATGACACAATTTCAAAGAATAAATAGCAGAGGTGAACACACATTCAGAGGAAAAGAAAAATAGGAGAAGTTAAATAACAAACTTCTTTACTGAAAACTATAAAATAAAACAACTGGTTCTAACTAGATGTACATTATACTGAAAGACAAAACTGATTTTACAAGTGCAGAACACAGATCAATATGACATACCAATACAGATAATAGAAAACAGTAAAGAAATAATAAGAACTTGAAGCATAGATCTTTATGACAAAGATGATGTAATAAAGGCTCCCAGGAATTGGGTGGCTAGTGCAGTTGAACAGACGGAGTGGAGTGTCCAAATCTGAAAATATTGGCTTAAAGGTAGTGAGCAGAGGGTCTGGACAATACTTAAAGCATTGGGGCAAAACCAGGCGGACTTTTCATCAAATTGCTACTGCAATAATTAGAATGGAAACTCTTTGGTGGCTTTTAAAGACAAATTCAAAAATGGGTGAATGGCTGCCACTATTTTCAGAATTAAAGACAAGATGAAACTGATAATAAATAACAACATAATTACATATTTGTCCCATGAATATGATAACAGTACAAAAGATTGATCATTGATGTACACAAAATATGTATCATTGTAATTTCCCCTGCATACATTTTAAAGACCATACACACTTGTGACCAGCTCAACACATTAGCTGTTAGTTTTTGAGAAAAAGTATATGACAGAACTAATGTCACTTTGCAAGGCAACAAAATAAATGGATGAAACATTCAGCGGCTATGAAGCAAATTAAACAAAACTCCAATATCAATATGGCATTGTCAGTGTATAAAATCTGTCAAAAAATGAGCTTCAGATGTCTTCAATGATTGACACAGGACACAACATTTTCGCCTCTCACAAGCAGCTGATTTATATGTCTATGAACCACATTTTCATCAGGTATCCCAAGCATCAAAGCCTCTCTTTCAAATGGAGACAGGGGCACTTTGTGACCCTCATACACACTTTGGATTCTACGAAGCCTTGCTTGAGCACATTTTGAAAGCTTATTGAACGGATTCTGTACCTCTTCTTCTCTTGTGCCAGGGTGATGCAATGACACTGAAGCAGGCTGTGATGACTTTGACTGTTGAAATATCCCATTCACTGACCAGGTAAACCGGAGGACTGGTAGCAGGAGAAGGTAGTTCCTCTTTGAATTTGGAAACACGTGATGAGGATTTCTGATCTTTTGAACCTGAAGGCTCTAGAGATAGGTCTTGGAGGCTACTGCTTGCATATCTGAGTGACTGTTCGTCGTTCCATTTTGCCACATACTCTTCTCTTTCCTTCTGGAGTGTCTTTTGAGCTGCTAACAACTTCCGACTTCTTTTCTGAAAAACAAAACAACACTCTTCAGCATAAACAATGAGACACTAACTTAACGTAGCAACAAACTTGCAAATGTTTGGTCTCCTCAATGTTAATCTTAACCAGTGTGTGTGAGAGTGCAGCTATAACCCCCACATTAGTCCTGATTTCTTCATTTCTGATCTTATATCTTGTTCATACATAGAGTATTCTTCTCAGAAATCTAATTTCTGTTTGATTTTTCTTTTCTATTTTTCTTTCATTGTCCAGGTTTGGCATTGGTAACATAGAGTTGGTAGGAAGATTGTGTTGTAAAGTGCTTTCTTAGTAGTTATTGATACATGTTTGTTCTTTAGTATTGGTGCCATTTGTTCAATGAGTTGGTTTGCCTTATTGCATCTATTTTCGATCTCGTCTTCTGATTTGCCATTTGATGATATTATACTTCCTAGGTACTTGAAACTCTTTACTTGTTTCAAGGGATGTTCGTTTAGGTGAATCGTTGTTGCTTCTTCTTCTTTAGTTATAGTCAATACCTCTGTTTTACTTGTGCTAATTTTCATGTTATGTTCCATACACATTTCATTTAGACTATTCATGAAGTCTTGTAATTCAGCTTCTGATTTGGCTATTAGTGCTTGGTCGTCCGCAAACATGAGTTCTCTAATGGTTAGATTTGCAGATGGTTCTTCTTCTGTGTTCTTGTCATGCGGTGTTCTTGTGGTCTCTGGCTGGTTTCTTTACATATGTTGTCTATATATGTTATAAACAAGAGAGGGGACAGGACACAACCTTGTCGTACTCCGGATCTTATGGTGAAGGGTACTGAGTGTCCTCCAGTTGCTCTCACTACGCATTCACTGTTGTTGTATAAGCTTCTACATAGGTTTTTTAGATGTGTACTCACTCAATATTGTTTAAGGATTTCCCACAGCTTGTTTCTATCTACTCTATCAAATGCCTTTTCTTGGTCGACAAAGGCTAATTAGAGTGTTTCATTGAATTCAATTGATTTTCCTATAAGTTAAAGTTAATTCCTAAGAGCAAAAATGGAGTCTGTGCATCCTTTGTTTTTCCTAAATCCAAGTTGTGTTTCGCTTAGCTGGGGTTCTGTAATAGTTTGTAATCTTTTTTCAATAATTTTACAAAATATTTTCCCAGTATGACTCAACAATGACATGCCTCTGTATTGTGTGCAGTCTCTTTTGCTGCCTTTGTTTTTCCAAATTGGAACAATTATGGCATTTCCCCAGTCTAATGGTGTCTGTTGTTCTACCTAAACATGGTTGAATAGTCTATGTAGCCATGCTGTTCCTACTTGTCCCGGTGATGTGTTCTTTGGGGCTAATCTGATGGCTTCTATAATTTCTTCTTTTAGTACAGTGGTTCTCAACTGGTGGGGAATTCCACCCCAGGGGGGAATTTTAGGGTTTTCAGGGGGGGGGGGGGGGGGGGGGGGGGGGGGAGAGGGAATGAAGACCATTTCAAGATCGCGTTAATACAAGAACCGATTATTGATATTGTTTTTCCCTTCATACTTTACAGTTATGTACGTCTCATCCTTCTAAACTTCATTTTATAAAGTAAGTAGACCCACAAATCATGTTTTATGTAGATGTCTAGACTTGTTTTAGTATATGCTATTGAATTTACCTTCCATTTTTACGTATACTGTGTAGGGGTGGGGGTATTTTTAGATAGGAAATATGAAAGGGGGGGAATGACATTCTGAAAATACTGTGAAGGGGGGCACGGGCCAAAAAAAGGTTGAGAACCACTGTTTTAGTAAGTCTGGTTCTAGTTCTTCAGTGGCATCTGTGTAGGTTTCTTGAATTTCTGTGACATCTGATGGGATGTTGAGAAGTTGTTCAAAATACTGCTTCCATCTTATTAGGATTTGTTTTTGTTCACTTATTGGTTCTCCGTTTTCGCTGTAATTTCAGTTGGGTCAAAGGGTTCTCCTCTGGTTCGCATTGCACTTATCTTTTTGTAGAAGTTTCTAGTTGCCTCCTTGTAGTTTTTATTTACGGTTTCTCCATACTCTTCCCAGTCTTTGTTTTTCCCTCTTTACTACTCTATTCACATGTCTTCTCGCTATTCTATATTCTATGTAATCACATTCCTGTTTGCTCTTCAATCACTTTTTATAATTTTCCTTTTTGTTTTTTACCGCATTCTTTACCTCCATGTTCCACCAACTTGTGATTTTCTTTATCCGTATTTTGCGTTTTTTTGTGGTTCCACATGTTATGTTTGCAGTATTTAAAATGCTTGATTTGAACATCTCCCATTCTTCTTCCACTCTTTTTCTTTCTATAGGCAATTTTACAAAGATTTCAGTTAGTTCTTTCTTGTAATTTTCCCTTACTGCCTCGTCTTTAAGGTTTTTTAAGTTTACTGATTCGCATGGCATGTATTTTCCTGCTCTTTGCTTTCTTCTTCTGATGGTTCTTATTGTGGCAACGACTGCTTTATGATCTGTGTTTATACTTAAATTGGGCACTGCCCTTGCATCTAATATATTTCTCTTTCTGATTTCTTGTTAATATAAAATCAATTTGGCTTTTAGTATCTAGATCGTTCTATTTATACCAGGTGTATACTTGCGAGTCTTTATGTTTATAGAATGGTGTTTGTTATATAGAGGTCGTGCTGGCTGCATAGCTCTATTAGTCTACTTCTGTTATCATTCCTTTCATTATGCTGATCTCCAAATGCTCCCAGATGTTTTTCTATGCCCACTCTGTTATGTCCTAGTCTTGCATTGAAGTCTCCCATAACTATGATGTTGTCCTGCTTATCTATTTTATTTAGCACGTCATGGATGTCTTATTAAATTCCTCGCATTCTTGCTAATTTTTGTTTGTATTACATGGTGCGTATATTTGTACATATGTTGTAATTGTTTGTTCTTTTATTCTCACTGTTATGATTCTTTCTGATATATATTTTATTTCTAGTATTCCTCTTGCTACCCGTGGCTCGATGACTATTCCCACACTGTGTCTTGCCCGTTCTTGCTGTTCTGCTCCAGAGTAGACTAACGTGTAACTGTGGTGGAGCTCCTTGCATCTTTTCCCCTTTGTTCTGGTGTCCGCTATTCTCATAAGTCCAATTTTCCTCTCTTCCATTGTTTCTATAAGCTCTTCTTCTTTACTATTGAAACCGCAGACGTTCATTGTGCCTATTTTTTGAGTCACTGATCTATCTCGTAGTCCATTAACATTGCCGGGTCGATATCCGTTTCGGTCAGTCCGTTTATACATCTTAGTTTTTCTATGAGCAGTATGAAGATCCTCTGCCGGCTTTCTAGGCTAGTCGCATGGTTTAGGACACAAATCTGCCCACAGGGAGTCCATCCCCTATGGCGAGCCATAGCCCCATTAGCCCATTACCTCACATACTCTGAGTATATTTTAGAATATTAAAGTTTACAATTGTGCAGAGACTTAATGGATATTCTGTAAATTAAGAAATGACACACTCATGAGACAACCTCTCTAACATCTATAATTTAGCTTGAAGATTTCTGTCATGACCATAAATAACACTGCACAATTTATTTGTATTCAAATGTGACTAGTAAAGCACCAATTACAAATGGTTGTAGCCAGCAATGATAAAACTGGCAATCAGAAGTGAATAAATCTAGCAGTCAGTAGTGATAAAGTTAGCACATAATAAATCTAGAAGTCAGCTGTGATAAATTTAGCACTTAAGACAATAAATCTAGCAGTCAGCAGTTATAAATCTATCGCAATAGTAGTAATATTTAACACACATAGGACTGGTTATGACCACAACTTTGTACAGTAGAATGAATACACCCGGGAAGGTTAACCCGGTCAACAAATGGCAGCAGAAGTTGGATGTGTCGGCCTAAAGGTGCATTTAAACAGGCACAACGCAATTACATCTGGAAAAAAAAACACACTCCGGATGAACGCAGAAGAAGAAGAATAAATACTCACAGATTTAATTTTGCCTAAAACTGCTGGACGTTTGTAGATTTCATCCACATCTACTAATGCCTGCGGGTATAAACACAAGACATGCTAAATAACTCAGTGCATATATGGAACAAAGTTAATTAAAGCAGTGGTTTACAGATTGATAAAAATGTGGATTTTTACAAAGTTAACTAAGAACGTCGACATAAAGTTAAGTGCGTCGACATAAAGTTAAGTGCACAGATCTTACAAAGTTTGCTTAAAGTGCAGATGTCAAAAGGTTAGCTAATTATACAGATGTCACGGGGTTAACTAATTATTCAGACATCACAAGATTAACTAACTATATAGTTGTCACAAAGTTGTCTAATTCAACATATGATATTAAGTTAGTTATTTATATAGATATAACCATGTTATGTAGACGGTACTACCTGCTTTCTGTCAGCGCCGAATGTTGGGCGGCGCTTACCAAACCCGACACCCCACATTGTGCCAACGGCTTTGGGCGGAAGAGCGCAATTGGGAGGGTACAAGCCTTATCCTGGTGCGAGGAAATGCAACCCAAAGACAAAATAGTCATGGCAGGGCAGACCAGGCCCTAAGCCTTGGTTGGCAGCTGGTCTAGGATCGAAGCTCCGACAGTCAGAGCATTGCTTTGCTGATCCAGCAGCTTCTGCAGCTTGTCTTGTTCCAGATGTATAGGTGTCAACTTTCCTCTGGAGTGAACTAGGCAGGCCGAGAGAGGGATCATGCTGCATGGGCAACACATGGTTTATTTATTTTAGCCCAGGCGTTGTGCTATGGAGAGGCAATAACTCCATCCCTGGTCTTAACCGGTCTCGGAATCAAAGCGAGAGGCAACTGTTACGGGTTCTAAGTCCTTGTCAGTTGGCGTAGACATGGGGCGCCACGCGTTGCCTCTGACGGTGGGAGACACCTACAGGTGTCACTGATCAGCTACCGCCCGCCTCAAGCTGGGCAGCCCCCGGCCAATTGGGTGCTGATCCGCCACAGCCTGCCTGCTTCAATGGGTGCTTGGGGCTAGGACAAAATCTGAATCGCAGGCTGTAAAACCAATGCACCAGGTACTAATAAAAAGAATAATAGAAACCTCAAGCTACGGCTTGCAACCTGGAACGTAAGAACCATGTGTCCAGGATTTTCCACTGACTTGACAAATATTGACGATGTGAGAAAAACGGCTGTGATTGATGCTGAACTCAATCGTCTTAACATTGATATTGCTGGCCTGCAGGAGACTCGCCTCGCTGAGGAAGGGTCACTCAGGGAAAACAATTACACCTTTTTTTGGAAGGGTAGAGGGCAGGCAGAAACAAGGCAACATGGTGTGGGCTTTGCAGTGAAGAATTCGCTACTGGGAATGATTGATATCCCAGCTGGAGGTAATGAAAGATTATTATCCCTGTGCTTAGCAACCTCTTGTGGATTTGCCACCATTATCACTGCATATGCACCGACACTCGTTTCCTCTGATGATGTGAAGGATACGTTCTATGAGCAGCTAGACTGTGATCAAAGCAGTTCCAAAATCCGACTACATTTATATGCTCGGTGATTTCAATGCTCGTGTGGGCAAGGACTCGAGTTCATGGCCAGTGTGCCTTGGAAAATACAACATCGGTCACATGAATGATAATGGGCAAAGGCTGCTGGAGCATTGCACTAGAAATGACCTATGTATTACAAACTCCTTTTTTAAAACAAAAGAGTTGCATAAGGTCACATGGAAACATCCAAGATCCGGCCATTGGCATCAGCTGGACTTCATTATCACACGGAGACAACATCAGAACCATACATCATTAACTCGAAGTTACCACAGTGCTGACTGTGATACAGATCATTCTTTGGTTGTTGCAAGGGTTAGACTGAGACCAAAGAGAATCTACACAGTTAAACACAAATCTAGCCCCAGGATTAATATTATCAACACTCACGATCCTGGAAAGTGCTTTGAATTTCAACAGCAACTTGAAGACGCTTTCACTGATACATCAGAAAATTGTATAGTAAATGATAAATGGAGTAAACTTAAGGAAACTATTTATAAAACAGCGGTAGGGGTTTACGGCACTGTGGATCATAAGAGGCAGGACTGGTTTGCGGCAAACAGCCAGATACTGCAGCCCTTGATTGATAAAAAGAAGATAGCTCTCTTAAGAAACAAGGAAAGACCAACGCGTAACACTCTGAGTGAGCTGAAGCAAGCAAGGAAGGATGTGCAAAAGGCTGCCAGGCAGTGTGCGAATGACTATTGGATCAAGTTATGTGAGTCCATCCAAATCGCAAGTGATAAGGGAAACATCAGAAGCATGTATGAAGGGATAAAGAAAGCCTGTGGTCCAATGATCAAAAGAAGTGCACCGCTGAAAACCTTGACTGGAGAAATCATCACTGATAAGAAACAGCAGATGGATAGATGGGTCGAGCACTATTTAGAGCTTTACTCAAGTGAGACCAAGCTAGCGGATGATGCCCTCAACGCCATAGAGGCCCTGCCAACTCTTGACCACCTGGACACACTTCCCACCATAACAGAAGTTAAGTGTGCTATAAATGAACTTGCGTCTGGCAAGGCTCCAGGTAAGGATGGGATTCCAATAGAGGTAATCAGGAGTGGGCAAGACACACTCACTTTACCAGCTAATAGAGCTATGCTGGCGAGAAGGACAAGTCCCACAGGATTTCAAAGATTCAAACATCATAACACTGTACAAGAACAAGGGCGATCGGAGCGACTGTAACAACTATAGGGGTATCTCACTTCTGTGTATTGTTGGGAAAGTATTTGCCAGAATTGTTCTGCGCAGACTTCAAGTCCTGGGAGATCAAGTCTACCCCGAATCACAGTGCGGCTTCCGTCAGAACCGGTCTACCATTGATATGATATTCTCATTGCGACAGATGCAAGAAAAATGCCGGGAACAAAATCAGCCACTGTTTATTGCCTTCATCGACCTCACAAAGGCATTCGATTTGGTCAGTCGTGAGGGTCTGTTCAAAGCACTAAAGAAGATTGGCTGCCCACCAACTCTTCTGTCCATTGTGGAGTCGTTCCACACAGGCATGAAGGGTATAATCAAGTTTGATGGCTCAACTTCAGAAGAGTTTGAAATCAAGAGTGGAGTTAAGAAAGGTTGTGTACTAGCCCCCGCGCTCTTTGGGATATACTTTTCACTTCTACTGAAATATGCCTTTCGTGATCAGGATGACGGTATATACATTCACTCACGCTCAGATGGTGGCCTCTATAATGCTCAGAGATTGAAGGCCAAGACCAAAATTAGGAGGGTACTAATCAGAGATTTGCTTTTTGCGGATGATGCTGCGATTACGACCCACTCTGAGGAAGAATTACAACATCTACTATCTGCATTCTCCAATGCTTGTTCTGAATTTGGTTTAACAATTAACAAAAAGACACAGATTATGTCACAAGGTGCACATGGTGTACCATCAATCTTTTTTGACGATGCCGAACTGGAGATAGTAGACCATTTTACATATCTAGGATCAGAGGTAAATAGCAAATTATCCCTCGATCAGGAAATCAACATCAGGATTGGCAAGGCAGCAACAACAATGAACATGTTAGCAAAAAGAGTCTGGGAGAACAGGAAGCTTACTGCCAAAACAAAAGTCCTCGTCTACCAAGCCTGTGTCCTTAGTACTCTTCTTTATGGCAGTGAAACCTGGACAACTTACTCACGCCAAGAGAAACGTTTAAACAGCTTTCATATGCGGTGTCTGCGAAGAATACTTGGTATTAAGTGGCAAGACAAAATCACAAATACTGAAGTATTGGAAAGATCAGGTTGTGTGACGGTGTATTCCATGCTCAGTCTTCGTAGACTTAGATGGATAGGACATGTTAGGAGGATGGATGATGGTAGAATACCAAAGGACATCTTTTTTGGTGAATTACAAACGGGTAGGAGATCTCAGGGTCGGCCTCTACTACGATACAAAGATGTGTGTAAGCGGGACATGATTGATACAGGAATTGATAATGCACACTGGGAGCAAGTCGCCGCTGAACATGTTGCATGGAGGGCAACTATCAGAATTGGAATAAAGACAAAGGAGAAAATGATTGCAGATAAAGCACACACAGAGCGTGAAAGATGTAAGATGGTGCAAAATGATGGAAATGATCATGTTTTCACATGCATCTACTGTGGGCAAACATTTGCAGCAAGAATTGGCCTTACCAGCCACACTCGCCACCGCCATGGGTCGTAGTTATTAAGCCTTTTTGAAGCACAATGTACCAAACTATCGTCTGTCAAGACGCAAAGGTGCCAATATAACCATGTTAGCCAATTATACAGAAGATGCAAAAAACCTTATCTTATTATACAGTCGTCACAATGCTAGCCAATTATACAGATGTTGCAATAAATCTTAGCTAAGTATACAGTTGTCACAACCAATTATACAGATGTAGCAACAAATCTCAGCTAAGTATACATTTGTCACAATTTTAGACAATTATACAGATATTGCAACAAATCTTAGCTTATTATACAGCTGTCACAATGTTAGCTAATTATACAGATGTTGCAACAAATCTTAGCTGAGTATACAGTTGTCACAATTTTAGCCAATTACACAGATGTTGCAACAAATCCTAGCATATTATACAGCTTTCACAATGTTAGCTAATTATACAGATGTTGCAACAAATCTTAGCTAAGTATACAGTTGTCACAATGTTAGCTAATTATACAGTTGTCACAATGTTAAGCTAATTATACAGTTGTCACAATGTTAGTTAATTGTACAGTTGTCACAATGTTAGCTAATTATAGTTATCACAACGTTAATTAATTATACAGTTGTCACAATGTTAGCTAATTATAGTTATCACAACGTTAATTAATTATACAGTTGTCACAATGTAAGCTAATTGTACAGTCACAATGTTAGTTAATTATACAGATGTTGCAACAAATCTTAGCTAATTATACAGTTGTCACAATGTTAGCTAATTATACAGTTGTCACAATGTTAGCTAATTATACAGTTGTCACAATGTTAGCTAATTATACAGTTGTCACAATGTTAGCTAATTATACAGATGTCACAATGTTAGCTAATTATACAGTTGTCACAATGTTAGCTAATTATACAGTTGTCACAATGTTAGCTAATTATACAGTTGTCACAATGTTAGCTAATTATACAGTTGTCACAATGTTAGCCAAGCCAAGCCTCCTGTATTCTCATCCCCAAGGTGTTTTCAATGTCCCGTGTCCTCCTTCATGCTGGCCAAGCCTCCTGCATTCTCATCCCCAAGGTGTTTTCAATGTCCCGTGTCCTCCTCCATGCTGGCCAAGCCTCCTGTATTCTCATCCCCAAGGTGTTTTCAATGTCCTGTGTCATCCTTCATGCTGGCCAAGCCTCCTGTATTCTCATCCCCAAGGTGTTTTCAATGTCCCGTGTCATCCTTCATGCTGGCCAAGCCTCCTGTATTCTCATCCCCAAGGTGTTTTCAGTGTCCCGTGTCCTTCATGCTGGTCTACCTCCACATGTTCTTCCAGGAATCATGGCACCAATCACAGTTCCATCCAAATCACTGTATTATGTGGCCAAAATATTTCAGCTTCTTAGCCATGATGCTATTTATGAGCCAGTTTTCTTTAATGTTCAGATCTGGTACAATGTCAGTATTTTTCTTTTCAATAGTCCTACGGTGCTGTAAGAATTTCTCGGGAACATTATTTTTGAAAGCCCAAATTTTCTTGCTTAGTGGTTGCAAAATGGTGGATGATGCACATCCACATACCGCGTTTCCCCGAAAATAAGACAAGGTCTTATATTAATTTTAGTTTAAAGAAAGCCCTTTGGGCTTATTTTTGGGGTAGGTCTTATATTTTTTTTATTTCAGATACAAAAGATCTCCATTTATTCATGTACAAAATTCTACATTTATTCACAATACAGTTATATTGTACAACCACACGGAATGACACTAGTCCAGTGCCCTCCACCTGGACGCTGAAACGCAAATTATTCCTCCCCATGACGCTTGATGGCAGAAGTGGATGATGATGATGATGACAGTTATGTCATCTTCTTCTGGAACATTGTCATAACTCTCCAAATCCTGAATTTCGGCCTGAATTTCTTGTGACTCCATTTCCTGTAGAACCATTGGTCCCAGTCTCTATGTCCAGCAATACAGCTTTTCTTAAATGAGCATTTCTTGTCCAAGCAGCCTGCTTGTAGTGGATTGGTAACACAGCTGTCAGTGATTGTATCCCATGAATTCTTCACCCCAGTCACGACCTCCTGCAAACTAGGCTTCACAAAGTTTCCACGCTGATTTCTCTCCATTCTATTTTCAATGTAGTAGTTGATTTCTATGCGCAAATGGTCCTTGAATGGCTTGTTTATTGCAGTATCAAGAGTCTGGAGATAAGTAATTCCTATGGGAATCATTATTTGATCTATTCTTCTCTCTGCATGGAAGTTCTTCAAATATTATAAGACTTACTAAAGAACGATGGCACACACAAAACCAATCAGAAATTGCTGGCGCTAAATTTTTGTTTCTTTATTTAACATGAGTGACTTATATGAATTATGAACCACATCCGTTCATTATCATGTGTGCACCAGTGACGTCTGTACTCCAACTGGCCATTCGGCAACAAGTCTTTCATTCTAGCCGACGATCTTAACTAGGACTTATTTTAGGGGCAGGTCTTATATTAACCCTTTAGTGGGCAAATGTCTGTTTCCATCCGTACCCCGGTACGGGCAAACCGTCTCAAACCGCCCATTACTATTATGCATTGTAAAAACGCGATCTCGCGGCTTTCAATCATCTACTTTCGTTTTCGCCGATAGCTTTACTTCGTGGCGGCCATTTGCGAGTGCATACTTTGAATTTGAACGGAGTTTTAAAATAGTTTGGGGGGTTTTATGCGTTGTATTTCAAAATGGATTTCGATGATTTTTCAAGTGATAGCGGAGATTTTGCTGGGTTCAATTTAAGTGACATTTAAGTGCACGAAGATGACTGAATTGCAGCTAGATATCAGTGATACCAGCGTGGGCAGTGTACATTGACACTTTGAAGAAAGTGATTCTAATTCTGAAAATGTGTTTGTAAATTGCCGTATAGATGACTGACAATCACCAACAATGTGTCATATTTTGTAAATATTTGTGTTCATGTTGGATTAGCTGCAACCTTCATGTGAGTAAAATATTCTGCATGCTTTTCCCATCACTTTGCTGTTTATTTGACTAAAATCTGTTGACTAACAACTTACACGTGATGTTTTTACTAAAGTAACCCAAAATTTTTCCGAACCAAATTCTTCTTGCCCGTTCAGGGCTACAAAACAGACAAATGTCTGCCCTGTAAAGGGTTAAAAGCATCTTGAAAAATCATGCTAGGGCTTATTACAGGGGTAGGTCTTATTTTAGGAGAAACACGGTATTGCAACACAATCTCAGCTAACTACACATATGCTACAAAGTTAGCTAAAAGGTACAGATATACAACTATGGGTAACAATATTACAAATTTAACACATGATGTTAAAATATTAGCTAAGTGTGTGAAAGCTATAAACTTTCATTTTACATAAAAATAACAGCAGTAAACATTAAAAACAGTCTGTAAGTTGATCAAGGCACTATAACAGGCAGGTGGAGAGACTAATTAATCAGCATAACAAAGTGACTAAAGATTTGCATCCTTTAGGAACTTTCAAATTGTAGGACTAATGGGATTGTTATAACTGATTCTGCACATTATTTGTTGCCACTGCAGAGATTATTTATTAAACCTAAAAAATTGCCATGGGCATGTTATTTTTTGGGCATGTTATGAGAAGAAATGACTTGGAGAACTTGGTAACGGCAGGCAAGATCGAAGGGAAGAGACAAAGGGGAAGACCCAGAAGTAAATACCTGGATTGCTTGGCCACGTGGCATGATTGAGACAGGAACACGGAGCTGATCCACAACTCTGGTGATCGAGTATGATGGCAGAGCATGACCGCCCATGCTTACCGGCATGGCACATGATGGATGGATAATATTAGGGACGTTCATTTGAAACCCATTCCAACGGCTTTATTACAAAAGCATGAAAGATACATTAACAGGTGTGGTAGAATTAAACAAAGCATTCATTTTAAATGAATTATGCACCATGGGTTGGTCAGAAGAAGTCGCCGTGGGCATTCAGGCATGCATCCCATTGCTTAGGTAGGCGGCGAATGCCGTCCGCAAAAAAGGATTGTGGTTGCTCACTGAACCAAGTGTTTACCGCGTTCATTACGTCTGCATCTGTGTGAAATCGTTGCCCCTTGAGAGCTTTTTTAGAGGTCCGAACAAATGAAAATCACATGGTGACAAATCAGGACTATAGGCTGGATGTTGCAGAATTTCCCACTTCTTCCTTGCTAATGCTTCCTGCACAATCTTTGCGACATGCGGACGAGCATTATCGTGCAACAAAATCACACCGCGAGAAAGCATGCAGGGTCGTTTATTCTTGATGGCTTTTTGCAGCTTGTCTAGTGTTTGCAAGTAGTGGGTAGAGTTGATGTTGACACCAGGTTCTTTAAAGTCGGCCAACAATAGCCCTTCATGGTAAAAAAATGCGCTCAGCATAACCTTACCAGCGGAAACCTGTAACTTGAATTTTTTGGCTTTTGGTGATCCAGCATGCTTCCATTGCATGCTCTCTCTTTTGCTGCTTGGCTCAAAGTGGTGACACCATGATTCATTGCCTGCCACTATGCGGAAGAGAAATGCATCACCCTCCACTCTGTAACACAGCAAGTGGTTCAAACACCATCCCATGCGTTCCTCTTTTTGGTGGTCGGTCAACATCTGTGGTACCCACTGTGAACACACCTTCCGATATTGCAGTTTCTTACGAACGACCTTTTGAATTGTCCCAATTGACACATCAAATTCTTTCGCTAGCGAACGTATGCTTCGACAACGGTTAATCTGTACTGCTGTATCAATTTTGGTGATGGTTTTTTCCTGTTGCAACAATATGCACATGACCCGGTCGTTGAAGATCTGTCGTGAACTGACATCCTTTCCGAAACATTTGTTCCCAGTCTGTCACTGTTGTCTTCGACACACATTTGTTACCGTACGCTGCCTGCATTCTTCAATGAATGTCCTCTGGTCGACATCCTTCAAATGAAAGAAACTGAATCACCGATCTTTGAGCTTCTTTGGGCGGATTTTGGATCAACCCAGCCATTTTCTCAATGGTCAGAAACAGAACCTATGCATCATTGGACGATAAGCATGTGCTCTTTTATTCATTAGTCAGTACTTATCACATGACTATGACATGATCATGTTCAATGTACGCAATTACGCGTGGTGCGGCACAAACAGATTAGAAATGAATGCCCCTTATATTGTACCTAAGGATTAGTAAAGTTACAGTAGATCTGTTGGATGTATTGGAATATTTTTATGTTTAGTTAGCGTTTCTTTCATGTATACGTGCACGCTAACAAATAATTTAGAAATCAAGAGACACATTTATCCTTTATCAAAAGCTGTTGATTAAAATATTTTTATTGCATTGCAATCTGACTGCTACATTTTGTAAGATAATTCATCTATAATCACATAATAAGTAAGAAAACAGTTATTTAGTAAATCGTTTATTAAATTGTCACATATTTGTAAGATCAACTCTCTGAGTGTCACTTAAAAACTATGAATTTCTAATCCTTAACCCTTTACCAGGCAAAACATCCTAGAACATTTTTACCCCGGAAGGGGCAAAATGTCCCAAAGCGTTCATGATTACTAAGTATTGTGAAAACGCGATCTCGTGGCTTTCCGAGACTTCTGATTGTCTACTTTCGGTTTCGCCAATAGCTTGACAACGTGGCCACCATTTGCAAGCATGTACTTTGAATTTGAACGGATTTTAAAAAATAGTTTTTTGGTGTTTTAAGCTTTGTATTTCAAAGTGGATTTCGACGATTCTTCAAGTGATAGCGGAGATTTCGCTGGGTTCAATTTAAGTGACATTGAAGGGCACGAAGTAGATTATTAATCGGAGCTAGATATCAGTGATCAGCGTTAGCAGACTGAGTCGGACTTTAAAGAAAGTGATTCTGATTCTGAAAATATGTTTGTAAATTGCCGTATAAATGACTGACAATCACAAACCATATGTTGCATTTTGTAAATATTTGTGTTTACGTGTGGATTACCAGCAACATTCTTACTTATTCATGTCAGCAAAATAATCTGCATACATTTTCCTTCATTTTGTTTTTTTATTTCACTAAAATCTGTTGACTAACACCTTAGATGTGATGTTTTTACTAATGTAACCAACATTTTACCGAACCTGAAAAATTTTGCCCATTCAGAGCTGAAAAACGGACAAACATCTGCCCTCCCTGCAAAGGGTTAATTCATCATCCGGTTGAAACTGTTGTAAACTGGTGAATAATAACATTAACAATAGTAGCACAGTGACTGTCCTCACCATATTAAAGTGCTTATCAAAGGCCACAACATAACCTCGGCAGATACTTTTGACAGCGACTGCTCCTCTGGTCATCACTCGAATCTGCAGACGCTCTTGCACACAACGGGTCAGGACATGCAATGGTCCAGTCACTGTTCATCAAAAAGATGGTACAAAGATAAAGTTAGTTCGAAGGTATTTCTATAGTGAGTTATCAGCACATGTATCTAATCTTTCTCAATCTCCTAAGCTGGACGCAGCATGTTCCCACAGTTCTTTATTCTCAAGGACCTTGGTCCAGTTTTCAGCACCCAAGTTTTATTTCAACCTCCTTCTTCAACCTCCACTGTAAAATGTATGCCTGGGTCAGGTATCTTGGGTTAGAAGGAGAAACGTTATGGAGAGCAAAATATATTAAGCCCATGGGAGAGTAATGAATTCCAACACCCAGGACAGCTGTATTATGTGCACAAAATGCACTAACTATGATGCTAGCCCCACATTTTCATAGACCAACTGGCAATTGAATGGGTGACGTGGTTAATATCACACTAGCAGCCTGCCTCCCAGAACATTTCCTGGACGAGTGATGAATCCAAGCACACAGAACAGCTATAACATGTGGACTAAATTAGCCAACTACAGGACCCCACACACACAGAACAGTTATAACATGTGGACTAAACTAGCCAACTACAGGACCCCACACACACAGAACAGCTATAACATGTGGACTAAACTAGCCAACTACAGGACCCCACACACACAGAACAGCTATAACATGTGGACTAAACTAGCCAACTACAGGACCATTTCCCACACACACAGAACAGCTATAACATGTGAACTAAACTAGCCAACTACAGGACCCCACACACACAGAACAGCTATAACATGTGAACTAAACTAGCCAACTACAGGACACCACACACACAGAACAGCTATAACATGTGGACTAAACTAGCCAACTACAGGACCCCACACACACAGAACAGCTATAACATGTGGACTAAACTAGCCAACTACAGGACCATTTCCCATACACACAGAACAACTATAACATGTGGACTAAACTAGCCAACTACAGGACCATTTCCCACACACACAGAACAGCTATAACATGTGGACTAAACTAGCCAACTACAGGACCATTTCCCACACACACAGAACAGCTATAACATGTGAACTAAACTAGCCAACTACAGGACCATTTCCCACACACACAGAACAGCTATAACATGTGGACAAAACTAGCCAACTACAGGACCATTTCCCACACACACAGAACAGCTATAACATGTGAACTAAACTAGCCAACTACAGGACCATTTCCCACACACACAGAACAGCTATAACATGTGGACTAAACTAGCCAACTACAGGACCCCACACACACAGAACAGCTATAACATGTGGACTAAACTAGCCAACTACAGGACCATTTCCCACACACACAGAACAGCTATAACATGTGAACTAAACTAGCCAACTACAGGACCATTTCCCACACACACAGAACAGCTATAACATGTGGACTAAACTAGCCAACTACAGGACCATTTTCCACACACACAGAACAGCTATAACATGTGAACTAAACTAGCCAACTACAGGACCCCACACATACAGAACAGCTATAACATGTGAACTAAACTAGCCAACTACAGGACCATTTCCCATACACACAGAACAGCTATAACATGTGAACTAAACTAGCCAACTACAGGACCCCACACACACAGAACAGCTATAACATGTGGACTAAACTAGCCAACTACAGGACCCCACACACACAGAACAGCTATAACATGTGGACTAAACTAGCCAACTACAGGACCATTTCCCATACACACAGAACAGCTATAACATGTGGACTAAACTAGCCAACTACAGGACCCCACACACACAGAACAGCTATAACATGTGGACTAAACTAGCCAACTACAGGACCATTTCCCATACACACAGAACAGCTATAACATGTGAACTAAACTAGCCAACTACAGGACCCCACACACACAGAACAGCTATAACATGTGACTAAACTAGCCAACTACAGGACCCCACACACACAGAACAGCTATAACATGTGAACTAAACTAGCCAACTACAGGACCCCACACACACAGAACAGCTATAACATGTGAACTAAACTAGCCAACTACAGGACCCCACACACACAGAACAGCTATAACATGTGGACTAAACTAGCCAACTACAGGACCCCACACACACAGAACAGCTATAACATGTGACTAAACTAGCCAACTACAGGACCATTTCCCACACACACAGAACAGCTATAACATGTGGACTAAACTAGCCAACTACAGGACCCCACACACACAGAACAGCTATAACATGTGGACTAAACTGGCCAACTACAGGACCCCACACACACAGAACAGCTATAACATGTGGACTAAACTAGCCAACTACAGGACCATTTCCCACACACACAGAACAGCTATAACATGTGGACTAAAACTAGCCAACTACAGGAACCCTCCACACACAGAACAGCTATAACATGTGACTAAACTAGCCAACTACAGGACATTCCCACACACACAGAACAGCTATAACATGTGGAACTAAACTAGCCAACTACAGGACCCCACACACACAGAACAGCTATAACATGTGGACTAAACTAGCCAACTACAGGACCCCACACACACAGAACAGCTATAACATGTGGACTAAACTAGCCAACTACAGGACCCCACACACACAGAACAGCTATAACATGTGGACTAAACTAGCCAACTACAGGAACCCATACACACAGAACAGCTATAACATGTGGACTAAACTAGCCAACTACAGGACCTCCACACACACAGAACAGCTATAACATGTGGACTAAACTAGCCAACTACAGGACCCCACACACACAGAACAGCTATAACATGTGGACTAAACTAGCCAACTACAGGACTCCACACACACAGAACAGCTATAACATGTGAACTAAACTAGCCAACTACAGGACCATTTCCCATACACACAGAACAGCTATAACATGTGAACTAAACTAGCCAACTACAGGACCCACACACACAGAACAGCTATAACATGTGGACTAAACTAGCCAACTACAGGACACCCACACACACAGAACAGTTATAACATGTGGACTAAACTAGCCAACTACAGGACCCCACACACACAGAACAGCTATAACATGTGGACTAAACTAGCCAACTACAGGACCATTTCCCATACACACAGAACAGCTATAACATGTGGACTAAACTAGCCAACTACAGGACCATTTCCCATACACACAGAACAGCTATAACATGTGGACTAAACTAGCCAACTACAGGACCCCCATACACACAGAACAGCTATAACATGTGGACTAAACTAGCCAACTACAGGAACATTTCCCATACACACAGAACAGCTATAACATGTGGACTAAACTAGCCAACTACAGGACCATTTCCCACACACACAGAACAGCTATAACATATGAACTAAACTAGCCAACTACAGGACTTCCCACACACACAGAACAGCTATAACATGTGGAACTAAACTAGCCAACTACAGGACCATTTCCTTTCACATACACACAGAACAGCTATAGACAGGTGGACTAAAACTAGCCAACTACAGGACCATTCCATACACACAGAACAGCTATAACATGTGGACTAAACTAGCCAACTACAGGACCATTTCCCACACACACAGAACAGCTATAACATGTGGACTAAACTAGCCAACTACAGGACCATTTCCCACACACACAGAACAGCTATAACATGTGAACTAAACTAGCCAACTACAGGACCATTCCCACACACACAGAACAAGCTATAACATGTGGACTAAACTAGCCAACTACAGGACCTTCCACACACACAAGAACAGCTATAACATGTGGACTAAACTAGCCAACTACAGGACCCCACACACACAGAACAGCTATAACATGTGAACTAAACTAGCCAACTACAGGACCTTCCACACACACAGAACAGCTATAACATGTGAACTAAACTAGCCAACTACAGGACCCTTTCCCACACACACAGAACAGCTATAACATGTGAACTAAACTAGCCAACTACAGGACCATTTCCCACACACACAGAACAGCTATAACATGTGAACTAAACTAGCCAACTACAGGACCATTTCCCACACACACAGAACAGCTATAACATGTGGACTAAACTAGCCAACTACAGGACCATTTCCCATACACGCACAGGCATATTGGGTATTTGGTGCTAGAAACGTAATTTTTATAGAAAATTTACATTTGGATGAGTGATACTAATATGATGCTGCCAGCATCTACTTCTCAGAACAATTCCTGGGTGAGTGATGAATCCTAGCTTGCGAGACGGCAGTAAGATGTGACCTGGCGAGCGATATTTACCGGATAATTAACCATGGCTGAGACCATCTTTAGGCTTGTCAGTTTTCAATGATTGAGATATGTGGAACACACAAATGCTGCCTCCCATAAGTCATCAGCCTACAATATTTTTCATGGGTGTCTTAACAACAAAATATGTTTCTACAATGGAGCTGTTAAGCATGTTTTCAAACATTCTGCTTATTATTGTTGACAGCCTGTTTTCTTCAATGTTCAGATTTTGTACAATATCTATATTTCTTTCTTCTACTGCATTCTAAGAATTTTTACAAAATCATAGTGTTGGAAACTTGTGGGTTATAATGCTATGAGATGCATTGAATGAAGCACCCATTTGCCAGGAACCTAAAGTTGGGCAGGTCCACAGCTTTGAGCCTTCAACTGTCAGGCACCTTATGCTGAAGGCATAATAAACATGGTGGCTTGCAATGAATATTTGTGGTCCTGTTACTGATATCTAGGGTCTAACTAAATATATAACACATTTACCAATCTTCAGCTTGCTCTCCCCATCCACACAATGACATAGTGAAACATGAACACAACTTGAGATTAAGTGTTAAGTGACCTCCTAAAGACATGCACTTAACAAATATAGATGATTACAATCTCATAATCACAATTTGATTTACTGGAGATGCTGGAAAATCACAACTAAAGGCTGTGTAATCAACAAGTTCCAGCCACAGAATGCCATCTGACACTTCTAGTTTCCTCACGCCGTGATCATGTCTCATACCCCTAGCACTCATCACATATAAATCTGACTCTAGATCTAGTTTCCTCACGCCGTGTTCTTGTCTCATACTTCTAGCACTCATCACATATAAATCTGACACTTCTAGTTTCCTCAGAAACTAGATACACCAGAAAATTGTACAGTAAATGAAAAGTGGGGTCAAATTAAGGAAACTCTTTATAAAACTGCCATAGGGGTTTACGGCACTGTGGATCATAAGAGGCAGGACTGGTTTGCGGCCAACAGCGAGACTCTGCAGCCCTTGATTGATAAGAAGAAGAAAGCTCTCTTAAGAAACAAGGAAAGACCAACGCGTAACACTCTGAGTGAGCTAAGGCAAGCTAGGAAGGATGTGCAAAAGGCTGCCAGGCAGTGTGCAAATGATTATTGGATCAAGTTATGTGAGTCCATTCAAATCGCAAGTGATAAGGGAGACATAAGAAGCATGTATGAAGGAATAAAGAAAGCCTGTGGTCCAGTGATCAAAAGAAGTGCACCGCTGAAAACCTTGACTGGAGAAGTCATCACTGATAAGAAACAGCAGATGGACAGATGGGTAGAGCACTATTTGGAGCTTTACTCAAGTGAGACCAAACTAGCGGATGATGCCCTAAATGCCATAGAGGCTCTACCAACTCTTGACCACCTGGACACACTTCCCACCATAACAGAAGTTAAGTGTGCTATAAGTGAACTTGCATCTGGCAAGGCTCCAGGTAAGGATGGGATTCCAATAGAGGTTATCAGGAGTGGGCAAGAAACACTCACTCTACAGATCCACCAGCTAATAGAGCTATGCTGGCGTGAAGGACAAGTCCCACAGGATTTCAAAGATTCAAACATCATAACGCTGTACAAGAACAAGGGTGATCGGAGCGACTGTAACAACTATAGGGGTATCTCACTTCTGTGTATTGTTGGAAAAGTATTTGCCAGAATTGTTCTGCGCAGACTTCAAGTCCTAGGAGATCAAGTCTACCCCGAATCACAGTGTGGCTTTCGACAGAACCGGTCTACCACTGATATGATATTCTCATTGCGACAAATGCAAGAAAAATGCCGTGAACAGAATCAACCACTGTTTATTGCCTTCATCGACCTCACAAAGGCATTTGATTTGGTCAGTCGTGAGGGTCTGTTCAAGGCACTAAAGAAGATTGGCTGCCCACCAACTCTTCTGTCCATTGTGGAATCGTTCCACACAGGCATGAAGGGTATAATCAAGTTTGATGGTGCAACTTCTGAAGAATTTGAAATCAAGAGTGGAGTTAAGCAAGGTTGTGTACTAGCTCCCACCCTCTTTGGAATATACTTTTCACTTCTACTGAAATATGCATTTCGTGATCAGGATGGTGGTATATACATTCACTCACGCTCAGATGGCGGCCTCTACAATGCTCAGAGATTGAAGGCTAAGACCAAAATTAGGAGGGTACTGATCAGAGAGTTGCTTTTTGCAGATGATGCTGCAGTTACGACCCACTCTGAGGAAGAATTGCAATGTCTACTATCTGCATTCTCCAATGCTTGTTCTGAATTTGGTTTAACAATTAGCAAAAAGAAGACACAGATTATGTCACAAGGTGCACATGGGGTACCATCAATCTTTATTGACGACGCCGAACTAGAGATAGTAGACCATTTTACATATCTAGGATCAGTGGTAAATAGCAAATTATCCCTAGATCAGGAAATCAACATCCGGATTGGTAAGGCAGCAACAACAATGAACAGGTTAAGAAAAAGAGTCTGGGAGAACAGGAAGCTTACTGCCAAAACAAAAGTCCTTGTCTATCAAGCCTGTGTCCTTAGTACTCTTCTCTATGGCAGTGAAACCTGGACAACTTACTCACACCAAGAGAACAATTTAAACAGCTTTCATATGCGGTGTCTGCGAAGAATTCTTGGTATTAAGTGGCAAGACAAAATCACAAATACTGAAGTATTGGAAAGATCAGGTTGTGTGACAGTTTATTCCATGCTCAGTCTTCGTAGACTTAGATGGATAGGACATCTTAGGAGGATGGATGATGGTAGAATACCAAAGGATATCTTTTTTGGTGAATTACAGATGGGTAAGAGATCTCAGGGTCGGCCTCTACTACGATACAAAGATGTGTGTAAGCGGGACATGATTGATACAGGCATTGATAATGCACATTGGGAGCAAGTCGCCGCTGAACGTGTTGCGTGGAGGGCAAATATCAGAAATGGAATAAAGTCAAAGGAGAAAATTATTGCAGAAAAGTCACACACCAAGCGTTTGAGACGTAAGATGGTGCATGATGGTGGAAATGACCACGTGTTCACATGCACCCACTGTGAACGGACATTTACAGCGCAAATTGGCCTTATCAGTCACACTCGCTACCGCCATAGTTAAAAGTTATTATGCCTTTTTAGAGCACAAACTATCGTCTGTCAAGACGGCAAGGTGCCAATGAATGAATGATGAGTTTCCTCACGCCGTATTCATGTCTCATACTTCTAGCACTCATCACATATAAATCTGACTCTAGATCTAGTTTCCTCACGCCGTGTTCATGTCTCATACTTCTAGCACTCATCACATATAAATCTGACACTTCTAGTTTCCTCACGCTGTATTCATGTCTCATACTTCTAGCACTCGTCACATATAAATTTGACACTAGCCCGACTACATGAAGCAGGGGTGAAGCCTGGTCAGGCAAGTCAATGCTGCTTTCAAGGAAAAGAGAAGAGGTACCATAACCAACTCCTTATGGGAACAATGAACAGAAATACTTTGGGATGGCTACTGCATCTAAGGACTAAGCATACATGAACAGAGGTAAAAAAAATCCAGACGCCTGGTCACCACAGTGCCTGAAAATTTTTACCTGGCACCTGAATTTTCAAGTTTTCTTTGTATGTATGTGGGGAAAAAAATCTGGCTCCTGAGAAGAAAGGGCTGGCTCCTGAACTATGTTAGTTTTTTTCTGCTTCTGTACATGGGTATTTCCAGTGTGCAGTGACATCTTTCAGCACAACATAAAATTCAACAGTAAATGATAACTTACATAACCCTATTATTGTCCAGTGATTACTCATGTATAATAGAAGTCAAGACAGGAATCTGATTCAATGTGTGAATGTTTAATACAATCATTCAATTATTCAATGCTACTTCCTGTATAAACACATCAGAACAGCAACAGAAAAGAATGAAAGAAACAGTGGGTGTGTATGAATATGCACACACACACAGCAATATATTCATAACCACACATAATTACTTTATACGTAATGATAATCCCATGGAAAATGCTACCAACAAGGTATAAAGACCTTCACATATATTATATAATGGCATATATAGCATGGAAGAACAGATACACCATCATTGCCTGGAGAGAATGGTGCTGTAAGGAGTGACCAGAGGGTCTGACCAACAGTACTCCGAGGAAAGGCCAGACGGACACATAATCAGATTGCAGCTAGTACCATCTGTACTGGGACTCTTCGCTCATTACTGAAGATGAGGACGGAGCACATATGGGAATATCCTGAGTACTGTGATTCCGGTTCTTGATTCAACTCAACTAGATAATGGTATTAAGAGAGGATGTAATCAGCTACCTTCCTTGTCACTCTCTCCTTTCAGAAATAGTTTCTGGCACCTATTTTACGAGGCTGAGTCGTTCTGTTGACTAACCCCAAAATAATTCATGACCATCATTATGCAGTAAACTGGTATGCCTGGGTGGTTATAGCTCACAAATATTCATGACCATCATTATGCAGTAAACTGGTATGCCTGGGTGGTTATAGCTCATAAATACATTCACATGTATTGTTTGGCACTTATAGAAGTAGAAGAAAGGATGTAGAGACTACAGGACACATTAGACAACATGGAGGTAGGCATGGGTGAATGGGTAAGAGCGCACATTCTTAAACTTCCAGTGTGCTGATGTCGAGCCAGCGGGTTCAACATCTATACTGCTCAGTTGGACTAAAATGTTGACTTCTCATCTGTGACTTGGGGATTTAAATTACAAGCACCTCTGAAGTCGGAGTGGGTTTCCCTGATGGCAAGGGACACTGATAATAGAGAAAGCTAACAGACATACACAAAAATCAGTCCAGTGCACTATAAGTAGCAGTACAGTGTATGGACTACACTTGAGTTCAAGGCCAGCGAACGTATACGATACACACACATACACACATTGTGATTGTAACTGACTCAGAAAGCATGCTGAGGAGGGTGAGGATAGGCAGGCTTCGTGAAGAGTGGCTTGCTTCACTTCGGAGGTCACGGGTGACAAGCATCGCCTGGATCTTTTTCTCCGGGGCATGCCGGTGTGCTGGGAAATGAACTGGCGGACAGATTGGCTGGCTCTGCAGAACTTGGTGGAGTATTGATACATGACAAGGCAGACGTGGTTGTGGCCTTGTGGGAGCACGTGTACACCTCGGAGGAGCAAATGGATTACCATAGTCTGGCAAGAATGAGACAGCGAGGAGTGGCGAGGGGATCTGGCCGATGCTCAACACTCAGAGGAAAGGCGAGACGGACATATAATTAGATTGCTACTGGTTATTGGTGTTGGAACTCTTCGATGGCTGCTGAGGATGGGGACGGAGCGCTTGTGGGAATGCCCTGAATGCTGTGATGTCGATTCCTAAATCAATCAATTTAAAAAAAAAACAAAAAAACTAGGCAACATAAAAACTGAAAGCTATAGTTACCCCACTGAGATTCAAACCTGTCACCTCCAGATGATGACGATTCCTTGATGCTGGAACATTGTACTTCCAACACATGACCAACTAGGCACCCAGTAAAAATTTCAATTTTTATGTTGTCTAGTGTGTCCTCAGCCAGTCTCCCTGGCGAAGGGGTTATTGACTTTCTCCGTAACCCCGTGTATCCATGCAGGGTAATGCAGCTGCGCGAGATTCGGTAGCGGATCACGTCGCGGTGGTTACTTACGGGAGTATGTGAGCTGGTCGCTCAGAAAGCAATGGCAAACTACTAAGTGTAAATTTGCCAAGAAATCAACAACAGCGGTAAAATGCTGGTGTTGACAGCGATGTCCTGTAAATAGGATATGCGAAAAAAACAAAAGTGTGTCCTCTGGTCTCTACTTCTATGTGCGCCAAACAATTTATAGGCTGCCTTAGTGGTCTCAAAGGGCTCCCCAAATGATATTTCTGGATGGTCATAATTTGCATCTCATACAATTACGAGACTTGAATCAGGTTTTATCTTGTCCAGATTATTCCATATTGCCTAGACATCCAAGTTTACCTTTTGTCTTCCTTTTACTCTTTCCCCCCACCAACTGATCAAGTGCCATCTCCACAGTCCCATGTTTATTGTACACTGACTGAGAGACTGTTTATCTCTTGATGTTTCCATGAATAATACATGATAATAGGGAATCAGGGTTATGATGTCCACTGCAGGCTCAAAAGGTACCTTGTTCAAATCCCGGCACAAGACTGGAAATTTTTTACAAGAACCATTGGAGTCTGATGTAATCACACACACTCTAATTGCATGGAAAGTGATATCAGATACCTAGTCTTCTCAAATAAGGGCAAAGACAGGAGGTCTGGTGCAAGTTAAAAATCCCACGGCAGTTGGATAAAACAAAGATTAGACAGTAATGCCGTGACCTACCAAACATGTTTAAGATTTAAATTTTACCCATGGGATGATAGAGCTTAGTTAATTAGTCGCGGTTCCAACTTCACGGCTACGGGTCGTCCCCATATTGCTCCGTTCCTGTGCCAGTGAATATCACAAAATGCTCCTCACTGCCCCTTGTGAACAATGGAATAGACAGGAGTGTCGGCAAGCCAACAGCCCGCACAGGTACACTGTGCATAATGCCGCCGTCAGAATGCCAACCAAAAGTCCTCCACGAAAAATACAGTTCATCGTCGATGAAAACGGCAGTCACCAGAAAGACTTCATTGACCGGGGTTTTATCCCATATGGCTCGGCTTCTTTCTGCAGGGCGACCCACCGAAAGTACCGCACAAAGCACGAATTTCGTAGCGACAATTCCCAGGAGACTCCTGAAAAATGCACTCGTGAACCAAAACGGCAAACCAGTCAATCCAGCAACAGCCGGCCGTCATCGTTCCGAACATGCAGTTCACGCGAAAAACCGCGGACAGATGCAAAAGCATTCCACGTGAAATTCACAGCTCACAGTGTCGCGCCACACATTCACTCAGTAGCAGGGCGACGGAACCATAGCCTCCTTAGTCGCCTCTTACGACGTGCATGGTAGGCAACAGTGTTACTATTCTTTACTCCCCCGTATGGGCCCCGGAAACACACGGCCGTGATAGAGCTTGTTACCTTGGATGAGTTGAGATAAGAACCGATATCACTGCACAAGGGACGTTCCATAAGCGTTCAGTCCTCATCTATAACAGCCAGCGTAGAGTTCAAATACTAATGGTGCCGTTTCAATCTGATTATATGTCCGTCTTGCTTTACCTCTGAGTGACGACTGGTCGACCAAATCCTCTGACCACCCCTTGCTGATGCATTATCTCTAGACCATGATAGTATATCTGTTCTTCGGCATTAATCACATTCTCCTAGATGGCCTTCACCACATCTGCCTTATCATGCATTACCCTTTTATGATACATCTCCAGCCAATCTGTCTGCCTGCTCATTTCCAACCACACCAGAGTGCCCTGGAGTTGGTAACTAGGTGTGACGCATTCTCTTAGGAAAAGGAATGGGGAAAGAAGAACACATAATTTGCAGCATTCATATAACCAAACAGTGACAATTTTACAGTTTTAAAAGTCTTGTCCTATCATGAGAAACATTACTTACTGTTTTCCATGCGAATAAAAACATTTCGCATCTTTACTTTCTGACTTTCAGGTTGTTTTGTACCACCAAATCTTAGATTCTGTAAGATTTATTATAAAAATATAAGTCCATGAAATCTGAGAGATTACTATAAACATATGTTTAATGAAAAAAAAAGTCTGTTACATATCCTTTACAGGATGCAGCAGTCAACCCCAGCATTTTTTGGCTGTTCATGATTCCTGTGCAAATTTAGGTTAAGTAGTTTGTCATTTCTTTCTGAACGACCGGCACTCATAACATTTAATAAAAACCAACGTAATAAGGCAGTTTGCTGCCAAATCGCCCACAGCTGTGTTTCGAGCGAGGTATGCAGGATTACAAACTGGATCTATAACTCCTTCGACACGAAGCCGTAGGCCCTCTACTAACTAATGCTATGCTTTCTTATCTTTTGCCAACTTTTGCAACTCCCTTCACTTCCTCCCAGAATTATTCATCTCTATTTCTAATGTTCTTCTCCATACATTCTGAGGTCTACCTCTATTTATCTTTGCCCTTTGGGGTCCAGAGAACGAATTTTCTAAATAAACTATGAACAAATGTTCTTAATGTGTGTCCTATCCAGACCACCTGTACTGTACTTCTAAGGGAATTTCCTGGTGCACAATTTAGCCTGGGTCAACCTGGAAGAAAGTCATGAAAACATCCACGCACTGAAGGGAAGCAAACACATGACCAGCGGAGGTCAGCATCATGGTTTTAATGGATACTACTTAAGTAGTGTGTATGGACCATGCTTGAGTTCAAAGCCAGCGAGCACCAAAATAAAAATAAAAAAATCATGACCAGGGGGCAGGCAGGCAATCATGCTAAAGACTGCACACCACCATGGTTCCTCATTAACATGTCTGTGTAAACTACATCTGTGACACACAGCAGAGGTAACCCCACAGCCAATACCTACAGGGTTGTGAAGAGTAAGGCCTTCACAAACACTAGGTAATGACATAATAAGATGGGTTGGCCAACTTCCTTCCTCACTGCCTTTTCTCCATAATTGTAAGACAATTCTGAAAACTGGCACACCCATTTTTATAGGGTTGACCTGATCTTAGAGCCAAACCGTTCATGAAAAAAAAAATCCTGCTATTACTGGGAACTGAACCTCAATAATTGTCTTGCTAAGCAAGCACACTAACCCCTATACTGCTGCACCTGATATATAGTCTCATAACTTGCACATCACTCTATACAACTGTATATTTATCATCTGTAACAATTTTGTTCCCATGTTCTTCTCATCTCTTAGGCTGATTATCAAGTTGTTTAATCATGTCTTGTCGATAGGTGCTGTCCTCTATACTTCTGCTCAACGCTGTCAGGTCTCTGCACACCTAGGTAAGGGCACACCTCTCTGTTTCATGATTAGGTAAATGGTAATGAACATGTACTTTGTCTTACCTGTTTGTTTCATGCTTAATAAATGGCAATGAATATGTTCCTTGGCTCATGCCTTGGTAATGAACAGAATGTGGCTTAGATATTAACATCCAAAAAACAAAAAACTGATAATTAGCAGTGAAAAGGAGAGGTCATCAATGAACATCACACTAGGGGGAGATACTACTACAAGTAACAAGTTACTCCTATCTTGGACATATAATAATAGATGATGGCAGAAGTGAAACCAACTACCAACTCTATGCTACCAATGCCAAACCTAGACAATGACAGAAAAAGAGAAAAGAAAAATCATAACAACAGAAATTAGATTCCTGAGAACTCCCCCGATGTGTCTCCACCTTACTGTGGTGGGGGAGCTTGCGTGTCCCATTGACCCCATCTGCTTGCAGATGGAAGAAAACTACATATCGGATAGCTTATGGGATAGGGGCCAGACTAAGAGAGACACAACCTGCTGCTCTGCAGGTAGACTGAGGATAGCAGTCAAAAGTTTAAATCAGGCCTACGAAGGCAGACATTCTTGGTCCGGACAACACCCTAAGGCTCTGTCGAGGATTTAGGCTGAACGCCTCTAAGCCACAAACCCTCGGATGTGAGAGCCGGGCCGATACCCACCTACCGAAAAATAGAGGTGAGATACTGAGCACGCTACATGCCCAGTTCTGATACTTGTTTGAAGGCTCTCAGCTGGGGGATATGAGGGATTCCTGGATGAGAGGGCCTAGCCATTTCTCGTTCACTGCTACACGGAGGTAAGGTGCTGAGCCGGCAGCACATGTAGCCTACCTCGTGAGCGAGTACAAAAAGTCAGAAAAGTGCCCCAGTCGAATGAAATGGTTACGGAAACTGTCTGTATCTAACTCATAGAGAGTGTAGACAAAAGTGATAAAAATGTCTCAATAACACGAAATGGAACGCACGGCTAGAGAATCCATTGCGTGGACAGAAGTCAAAAGCAAAAGCTTACCGAGTGGATGTCGCCCGCAGTCTGACCGTTCCTGGTGTGTGCTTGACAGATCAGTGGCAAGTGAGATGCCCAACACATGGAAGTGAGGAACTAAAGCAGCCATGAGCAGGATGTGGCAACTCTTTGGGTGAGCCCAGTCCCAGAGCAATATGTGCCGGCTCTGCAATTATGGAAGCCTCCGTGGATAGCGTGGGAATGCCCATGGTCTGCCCCTGCCTTCCCTTGAGGGTTGACCGTCATGTCGTTGATCGTTCTATCTTGACCAGCTGAGATGTGGGCGACGTCACAACAATAAGTCTAACGTGCCTCGAAACCCGAGGAAGGCTAACCTCATTAAAAAATGCCCGCTGAAGTTGGAAGTTCCGTCCTACGGGTGGCAAACTAAAAATTGGCACTACGCATTTACGTCCGAGTGAAATGTCCCGTCTGAATGTCTCTCGTGCTAGGAACAGCTCTGACTACCTAGTTGCCGCTATTGTTCGGAACAGCTCTGACTAGGTAGTTTTCCGAATGTCTGCCGTGCCTGGAACAGCTCTGACGGGCACAAGCACATGTCCGAAAACTCGCTGAGTGGATACCATCTGCAAACCTGTCTGGTTTGTGCAGGAACGGCCTGGGGCGAACGAAATGCCCAATATATTGAAGTGAGGAATTAAAGCAGCCATGAGCAGGACGTGACGATTCCCTCGGTGAGCCCAGCACCAGAGCGTTATGTGTCGGCTCTGCAATTATGGAAGCCGCCCAGGATGGCAGAAAATGCTATGGACTGTCCCTGCCTTCATTTCAGGGATGACCGTGCAGTCTTCGACTGTTCCAACTTGACCAGCTGGGAGGTAGATGGTACCACAAAAGTGAGAGTCTCCCAGTAATGCTAACCTGGTCAAAAATGCACGCTAAAAGTCGGATGTGTTGGCCTAAGGGTTCGACTCAAGGGTGCCTAACGAGACAAACCGCAATCACATCTGAAAAAACACTCCGGATGAATGGAAAGAAGAAGAAGAAGATTCCTGAGAAGAATACATAAAGAAGAGATAAGATCAGAAATGAAGAAATCAGGACTAAAATGGGGGTAATAGCAGCACTAGATTTTATTAGAAAGCAGCAAGTCTAATGGTTTGGCCATGCAAGTAGGTTACCATTCAACAGCATACCACAACAAGCAATTATGTTACAGACCAGATGGAAACAGAGGAAAAGGCCAACCACGTAAACGTTGGACGGAGGGAATAGTAGAGTCCATGGGAATATCGATACATGAAGCCCATAATCGGGCACTCTCACGATGTTTATACTTCACCTCGACACCGCAAGGTACAAGAGGAACATGATGAGATGAGATGATGAGAAGTGAAACAGAAATCAAAAAGAGAATAGGAATGGCCAAAAATACTTTCAACAGCATGAAATCAGTATTAACAACTAGAGAGATTAACAATGCATTAAAAATGAGAATTGTGAAATGTTATGTATATACAACACTGCCATAAGGCACTGAAGCCTGGACACTGAACAAGCAATTATAAAGTCGAATAGAGGCTCTGGAGATGTGGATATACAGAAGAATATGTCATATTTAACGGAAACAAAAACAATCAACTACAGAGGTTCTAGGAAAACTGAGTATGAAAAGAAAGTTGATGAAAGAAATAAAAAAAAGGCAAGTGAAATATTTCAGCCATGTTAAAAGATATAACACAATCATAAAAACTTCTTCTGCGTTTGTCCGGAATGTTGTTTTAGACATAATTTTGTTGTGCCTGTTTACAGCAGAGCTGAGATACATTAACCTTTCGGCCGACATATCCGACTTCTTCAGGCATTTGTTAGCCCTTCCAGGGTGTTTTGTAGGATGTTGGACTCTCACTGTTGTGGTGTTATCCCCATCTCAGCTGGCCCATTTAGAACAGCTGAAGACATCCCCGCCAGCCCTCAAGGGAAGGCAGGGGCAGACGAACAGGCATTCCCCGCCATCCAACGAGGCTTCCATAATGGCAGAGCCGACACATAGCGCTTTGATACTGGGCTCACCCAAGGAATCGTCACGTCCTGCACATGGCCGCTTAGCCTCACTCCAATTAGAAAAACCATATTGGAGGGTAAAGTTAACGGCAAGCGAGCAAGAGGTAGACAATGATACAAGTGGGACGATAACATCAAGAGATGGACGAACAGCAATCTGACAATGTACAGTCAGGGTGAGCGACAAACAGTGTTGGGGATCCATTGCAGCCAACCTTCATTGTGGAGACGGAACCTGATTGATTGAATGAACATGTTCCCTGGCTCACCTCTTTTTTCATGATTAATAAATGGCAATGGATATGTTCCTTGGCTCACCTCTGTTTCATGCCTAGGTATGTAATGGTGGCATGGAGGAATTCAGCATAATTTTTCTGTTTTTCTCTGCCTCCTCTAACACTGATCTTTGCAGCCATCACAATGCTTTCCAACGTTCCTTTCTTATCACATCACTAAAGAGTACTGTTAACTCCTTTCTTCTAGTTGCGAACAATGTTCTACTTCCATTAGCCCTTCTACAGGCAATTGTTGTTAGTTGCTCAGACTGTCCAAGGTAATTGCAACATTTACTGCAGAAAGTACATCCCTTTGTAGGCACATTATAAAAGAAATAATTTATAAACTAAACATAAGTTTATTAATATGAGCAAAATGATAATAGAACTGGAAATTTATCAGGAGTAAATTTAAAACAGCTATTTGGGATTTATTATGAAATACTGAATTCTTCCTATGCAAATGTTGAAAGCCATTGACAAGAGACTCATGGGACTGAAGTAAGTCAAAGATGTTTTGAGCACATTAGGGCCCACATAAGCATCAAGCTGGCCATCATTAGTTTCCCCAGACATATGATTGTAGCCATTTTACGAAGCATGGTCAACCCCACTGCCATAGTATGATTGTTGTTGACACAAATTCCCAAGCGATGGTCCCCTATAACTCTCCAGTAGGGAGTACTCTGTGGCGAAGCCATCTTACTCAGGACTGCGTCCTTATGTTCACGAGTGAATTTTTTCAGGACTCCAGGGGGTCATCGCTGAAGCTTCAGAGTTTGTGCTTTGCGCAACGCTTTCAGCGCTGCGGAATGAGACAGAGCCATATAGGATAAACCCAGTGCAATGGAGTAGACATGCTAATTTCTAAGCGACTTTTTATATTCTCCAGTACTGGGATTGTCTCTAGGCAGTTTACTAACCATTATGACTTCTTAATGATGCAAAAAAAAAATAATTTACCAGAGTTTGGTGGCTCTGTTTCTTTTCAGAATGCCTTCTTTCTATGTGACTCTCTGAATGTGAAACTGAAAATATTACCTGCGTCTCTGAAGTTGCAAAATCAGAAGTTAACTGTCTTTCATCCCTTCTACTAGATACATGTTCAGTGTTTTTAGAAGAAAGAGAGAATGCACCAGCTGATCTTCTGGAATGTTTAGATGCTTGAGATCCTCTTTCTTGACTTTTAACTGATGTATCGGCTGACTGTTCATTGGATCTGGATGACTTATAAGTATCCCTTGATGACCTTTCCGGGCTTCTGGGAAATTCACGCTGTTTTTCAAAATAACGTGATGATCGGCTGTGGGATCTTTTCTCATCTGTTGAACCAGATCCCCGCGAATGTTTCTCACTCTTATGTAAGTAATCAGGATCCTTAACAATTCTATCAGACAATTCTTCAGAACTTGTACATGGAAACTGAACAGTCCAATTTTTTACTGGCTCATGACCTGAATTATCATTTCTGGCAACTGAATGACTTTTCTTTGATTTTTCATGGCTTCCAGATTCTTCAGAACTTCTCCATGAGGTACTCTCAGATCTTTCATGGCTTCCAGATGCTTCAGTACTTCTCCATGGGCTGTTCCCAGATCTTTCATGACATCCAGACGCTTCAGGACTTCTCCATGAACTACTAGCAGATCTTTCATGGCTTCCTGATACATTAAGACTTCCCCATGAGCTACTCGCAGGTTTTTCGTGGCTGCTGTGGGCCCTTTCTAACAGTTTATTTCTTAAATCTGATTTTGGATACTTTTTCTCTTCTTCCTTAGATGATGAATAATTTGATAGTTTTCCATAATTCCTTGATGATGTTGCAGATGGACTTCCAGTTCTCGGAGGCGTAGCTTGAGTCAATACTGATGAAGTCTTTAATGACAAATCAAGTGCCTCTTCTCTGGTTGTATATGGTGTACTTTGATAATGACTGTCACATGACGGCAACTTTCTTTGTTTCTCCATACGTTTTTCTACAATCGGCTTGTCACAACTTGTCGATACCTCGCTAGGTAAAGATTTAACTTCTTTACGTTGCTGAGCTTTTTCATGAGCAGCAGTTTCAGTTTGATGTGGCTTATCCACATTTTTCTTGCTCTTTGTAGTTGTGCTTTCTTCCGCTGATGCAGTTGTTCTCGATTTCGCTCGAGATTTTATTGCACCCTCGTAATCTTTTACACTCTCAAATAATTTTATTTCTGGAAATGGTACCACAACATCTTGCGAATATAATGCACGTTCTGGATTAAATTTCGATGAGAAAAAATCAAGTTCTTCTTAATTTCGACCTTGGGTTCGCACGAACTGGAACTCGAACCGCCCGCTAACGGATTAGCCATGTTGATTTGACTGGAATACCGTTACGGAGTTGCATTTCTTTGTTGATGTCCAGTTTAGTATTAAATTAAACAGATATTAAAATGTATATTAATATACAATAATTACGGTGATACATATCTTATTATACATATTAGTTGTATATACATATACACCACTCGCGTTTACATGATATTCAGTAAATACGAAACTTCGACTTCGTTGTCATGGTTACGTTTGAGACACAGAAGCCTCTCACTTGTTAGATTGTTTATTTACCGAAATGCCACCCAAGAAAGGAAAACAAGACAAAAAGAGCGGAAAAAAGAATGCAAAAACTGAAATTATTAAAGAAGCAACTCAACCAACAATATTAGAACCAACAGAAAAGGAAGTGCTTTTAAAAAATGAGTGCGCAAATATGTATATTAGTAAATATTTATTTATTTAGTATCTAAAGTAAAAGTTAGTCTTTACTCTTTACTCTTTAGTCTTTAGTACTCTTTAGTAATCTGACTCTTCTTAGTTTCCGAATTTCATAATTAATAATATATTAATACGAGACCGAGTAAGAAATGTATGTTGCTATCAGTTCAGTAATATCAGACAGAGTGACTAACAGACAAGTGGGATCAACCTTGTGATTGTGCCACACTTATTGATTGATTGACTGATTTAGGAACCGATATCACCAGCATTCGGGACATTCCCATAAGCGCTCCGTCCCCATCCTCAGCAGCCAGCAAAGAGTTCCAACACTAATAGTTCCAGTAGCAATCTGATTATATGTTCGTCTCGCCTTTCCTCTGAGCGTCGATCGTCTGCCAGATCCCCTCGTTGTCTCATTCTTACCAAACTATGTGATCCATTTGCTCCTCCGAGATGTACACGTGCTCCCACAAGGCAGCAACCACGTCTGTCTTGTCATGCATCAATACTCCACCAAGTTTTGCCGAGCTAGCCAATCTGTCCAGCCTGTTCATTTCCTAGCACACCGGCATACCCCGGAGAAATGATCCAGGTGATGCTTGCTACCCATGACCTCCGAAGTGAAGCAATCCACCCTGCACGAAGCTTGCATGTTCTCACCCTCCTCAGCATACTTTCTGAGTCAGTTACAATCACAATGTGTGTATGTGTCGTGTTCTCTATCCAGCGGAAAGCTGCACTGACCGCCTCCACCTCCATTCTTAAACTAGATGTTGTGTCATCATACGCCAGGCTCTCCTGCACCAAACGCCTGACCATTAGCTTTTGCTAAAAAAACCCAGGCACTTCTCCTACCTCTCAACACTGACCCATCCGTGTAGATAATCACATCACCCTGGCTAGTATTATCCTGAATTAGTTGCTGGATTTCCACTTCCGTGGCTCCTGCTGACCATTCCCTGCACAATGTGATTATAACTCTGCACATGTCTGACAGCTCCGCTGGCACTCTGACCCACTCCTCTCCTCGCCTAATGTTCTCCAAGGGGCACACCTGTCTGATCGTATCCTCCGCCTGGGCCATCCATGATTTCCCTCTTATCAGTCTGTGACCCTTAACTACGTCCAGCGCCTCATGCAACGGGTGATCTGTGTCTGCAGCTACTCTGAGGTATGCCTTCGCCTGCATCACCTTGTGCCTACCAGCAACAGTAGGCAGACCAAGGATGTAACGCATACACACTACTGGAGTGTCTCTGGTGCATCCCAGAATGACCCGCATAGCTTCGTTCTGTATGCGCTCTAATTTCACCAGCTGACTCTTTGAGACAGTGAGCAGTCCTAGTACATAATCAATCACTGAGAGGATCAAGTGCTGGTATAGTGTAAAGAGCATTCTCTGCTCTGTGTCCATTGCAGCCATAGTTTTAAGTGCATTGAGTCCCTTCTGAGATCTTGTCACAACCGTCTCCACATGGTCCTTGAAGGACAGACGCCCGTCAAATGTGATTCCCACATACTTCAGTTTGTTCTCTCTTTTGATGCTTCTGCCATCTATCGTGAGGCTTGGGGCATCATCTCTCATAATCATGTTGTCCAGAGAGCACCACAACACAGGCACCTTTTCCGGGTGGATGACAGCACTCATTTCAGTGCACCAGTCAATCACTTTGTCTACTGTCACCTGTAGCTCCTTGGCTGTTTGATCCCTATTTCTCCCCTGCCTGTATGCAAGAATATCATCTGCAAATGTTAGAATCCTTCCAACCCCTGGTGCTTCTAGGTATGCAATCTTGCTCGTATACACTTATTGAAAGAAAGATTAAGTGGTGTGGCCATCTCGTAAGAATGCAACACCACCAACTAACTCTACCATCACTGGCCCTACATCAAAGAAAATCAACGAGAGCAAGAGAACGCCCGAGAAGAAAATGGATTGACGACACCAACGACATTGTTTTGTTTGTACAGTCACACGGAATGACACTATCCAGTGCCACCCATCGGGTGCTGGAGCACCAATTATTCCCCCCCCCCCACACACAATGCTTGACGGCAAAAGTGGAAGTTATTGATGATAATATAATAATTATAATAAAGAACGTAGCAGCTATGTGACTTAGCCTAACTCGTAGCAGTCTAGATTTTTAAGTCTTAGAATAAGCCTTTGTTAGAGACTTCTAGACTGTTAACCAACTAATAATATGTCAGTTATTGATTTAGTTTGAATTATTATACAAATGCCAGTCATTAGTTTATTATAGCTAAATTAATATTTAATAAAGCCATGCAGTATTCTCCAAACCACAATAAAAACTTAAGTCTCCACTATACTTATTGTAATTAAAGTTCTCTAATAAAAAGAAATATGAAAATAATCTACTGGACATAATTTACAAAATAAAATCCAATGTTATCTTATTCAGGTCTGTATGTAAATTCTAGACAAAGATATTCGTTTGTTTGTGAATTAATTGTCGAGCTTCAGTAATTATAAAATAGGTAAAACAAAACAAAAAAAGAACTATGGTTGCAGAATTACAATAATGTATTTTACATGTCATTCACCTAGAAATCATGCATGAACACACGTCCGAATGTACCGCAATGGTACTTATATTTACACTTTACCGCAGCAACGTTTTGACTCTTCCTACTTGCTGCAAAAATATGTGTAAATATACAATTAAATGCAGATTAACCTTCTCCCCGTGAATGATAAATAAACATGTTTAATGATGCTGAAATTATCAACCAAATGTGACATTGCAGAAAACATGTATACGTGAAAACGGGGCAAAAATTGTACCATATCAGAGAAGTACCCAATATGCTGAATGCCTTTAGAAAAGCAGGATGATTAAACGAATCTTGTGATGACTGTGAAATGCAAACCTTGACCAGAGTGCAAAATCATAAAGTCAAAATGAGCAAAGCCAGGCAAAAATACTATATAGGAAACCAAAGAAGAATAGTCAACCAACACAGAACTGGTGTTATCATTTGCCACAAGCTGAGGGAGATATTGAGAAAGGCGTTCGAGCACTTATGGACTGAATAAAAGATCTGCTGTGAAGATAATCTTTTGACTAACAAAGAGAAGCACTGGGGCTACCACATCAATAGTTAGTGTGGTGTGTTTAAAGCACATGTCAATTCTATGGATGAAACAATCACATGGTTCACCCTCACATTGTTAACTCAGATATGCTTGTTGTGGGAATTTGTGGGAACTGGGTTGTCAGAACTAACTCAATGAAATATTTGAGAGTAAACGTGCCCTTGCCAGCCTCACTATTAGCCAGGTGCAAACTGAAAAACTCAAGAGAACATAAAATGAAGCAATGTCATAATCCTTGGGCATACTGGAGATAAACCCTGCATGGCAATGGGATTCCTCTTTGGTTTCCCAGCCAAGAACACTCAGAACAAGCATTGCTTAGGTTCAAGCATATCTCGAGGAGGGTGCCAAGAGACACTGGGCGCTCGATAGATTTGAAGGAATCCAGTTGAAGAATGGTAGATCATTGTTAGGTCGAAGTGAGGACACTGTCGGCTTAGTGTGATAGCTCAGAAGTGAACAGCTTTGTCCCCAGAATTTGGAGACATGTCCTTGTATAGTTTGGCAGGAGGTGCAGAGAGTGGAATCACATGGCCCTGGATGTAGGTCAAGGGCCTAATTAATGACAACTGTGATAATGAAGACACTGTTATATGCACAGATGGGTTACTTGTTTAGTATCAAAGATGTGCATGGGTCTTTTTGGCATTCTCACATGGCACAGTTTTTAGAGAAGCCATATGTTGTGATCACAAGCGACAGTGGAGGTGTTGGCAGAAACAACGGCTCTACTTTGGCTTGATGCTGCAAAATTTCACCCATGCTTGCATACTGTGTGACTTGCTAAGCATGTCAAGAAGGTTTCACATGCAGGAATTGGCTTCATCCATGCAGAGGTGAACAATTAACGGAGTTGCATTAATCCTTATGCCAGAGCATGTGGACATCATAGGCAGTTTGGGGGGGGGGGGGGGGAAGGAAGATAAGTTGGCAAGTACTGCCATTACACAAGAGGATCAACCACAGTGAACCAATCTTACACTGTGAATGCATTAAAACTTTGGGCCGAGAGACTTTCAACTGACTGAATATAAATTAATTGTTAGATTACCAGTGTTTAGAATAAGGAATGGAGTAACCAGAAAAGAGCAGAACACCAAGTGCAAGAGCAGGCTTGTCAAAAAATACCAAACTGTCAAAGTTAGTCACTGTACACTGATGGATTTGTTACATGGGAGATTAGAGCAAAAAATACCACACTGTCAAAGTTAGTCACTGTACGCTGATAAATTTATTATGTAGGAGATTGGAGCTTGTATGAACATTTAAAGAGTCCATGTACGAGGGTAAGTTAATAAGTAAGTCACAAATGGCTGTAGAAAAATAACTAAATAAGATAACAACTGTGTCCATAGGAATAGTCTATGGAATGCTAGGCAGGAATTTGGAATACCAAGGAAGTTAATCAACATGACCAGACTATGCATGGAAGATACTTATAATATAGTAACATATAAAGGCAGGAAATCAGACCCTTTCCAAATAACATCTGGCTTGAAACAGGGTGATGCACTATCGCCGCTACTCTTAAATCTGGCTCTAGAGAAAGTTGTAAGGAAGGTAAAGGAGTAAAGGAAGAATGTGATATTGGAGGAACATCCAAGCTGCTTGGTTATGCAGATGATATACATATTATACAGCAAAATGAACAAAAGACATTGGAAATATTGACTCACTTAAAAGAAAAAGCCCAACAGATGGGGCTGGTTATCAACCAAGATAAGACAGAACAAGTGAATCGGTACAATTATCTTGGAACAGTCATAACATCTGATGGGAGATGCCTTGAAGAGATTAGAACAAGAATCGCCATGGCGAAAGTAGCCTTTAGCAAGATGAAAAACATTCTGACCAATAAGAAGATGTCAATTGAAACGAGAAAAAGAGTGTTGAGGGGATACATAGAGCCTGTTCTTTTGTATGGATGTGAAACTTGGACAATGAGCAGTCAAGCTGAAAAGCATCTGATGGCTGCAGAAATGTGGTTTCTGAGGAAAATGCAAAGAATACCATGGACAGACAGAAAAACCAATGACCAAGTACTACAGGAGACAAATGAACATCGTAAACTGATTAGAGAAATTAGACGTAGACAGTCAAAATTTTTTGGACATGTTATGAGAAGAAATGGATTGGAGAACTTAGTGACAACTGGCAAGATCTAGGGGAACAGACCAAGAGGAAGACCGAGAGGAAAATACCTGGATGGCTTGGCCACATGGCATAGACGAGACAGGAACACAGAGCTGATCCACGACACTGGTGATCGAGTGAAATGGCAAGTCATGACCGCCCACGCTTTCTGGCATGGCACATGATTGATTGATTGAAGACAGAATATATGGTAATTTCAAGAGACAGAATGGCTAAAAACTCTGGCCACATACAAATAGATAATATGACCATTAAAAGAACGGAAACATACAAATACCTGGGTACAATCATCAACTGCTCCAACATCATAAGGGAAGAAATACAAACTAGAATCAATTCTGGAAATAAGATATACTATGCACTACAACATCTACTAAAATCAAATGTGCTATCTCGTAACACCAAAATCACAATATACAAAACACTGATCAGACCAGTTGTGCTGTATGGCTCTGAAACCTGGAGTACAACGAAAGGAGACAAAGCCTTGTTACAAACCTTTGAGAACAAAGTTTTAAGACGCATCTTTGGACCCATTAGGGATACACAAAGTGGAGAGTTGAAAAGAAGAAGTAACAAAGACATTTATGATCTGTTTAAGTTCCCGCTAATCACTGGTATCATGAAGGCTAATAGACTACAATGGCTGGGGCATATAGAAAGAATGGAAGATAATAGGGAAACAAAACTCGCTAACACTCAGGAAATAAATGACCGTAGACCCCAAGGTAGACCAAGAAGACGGTGGAGAGATAATACATATACAGACCTACAAGCACTTGGAATCAACGACTGGCAAGAGAGGGTCCACCAGAGAGACGAATTGAGACGGATTGTATCTGCAGCAAAGAACCTCAATGGCTCAGAACGCTGAAGAAGAAGAAGAAGATAACTTGAAACCAGTTTATTTTTATACATACATTGTCCCTTTATTTCTCAACATAATTTCCACCAACATTGATGCACTTATCCCATCATTTTATCAATCGTCCCAAACCGGCTGCATAGAACTGCATGCTCTGTTTTCTAAATCACATTTTCACTTCACATTCAATTTTGGCATCATTCGCAAAATGTCTCCCGCCAAAGTGGGTTGTTAGAGTTTATGCTGACAAATGTTTGTCGCATAAAACGGTGCATACAGGTTAGAAAACGTTACAAGGGTGAGTCAATAAGTAAGTCACACAGTTCTGCGGGATGGCCAGTAAATGAAAACAAAGCACACAGTTCTATGCATCATTCGCAAAATGTCTCCCGCCAAAGTGGGTTGTTAGAGTTTATGCTGACAAATGTTTGTCGCATAAAACGGTGCATACAGGTTAGAAAACGTTACAAGGGTGAGTCAATAAGTAAGTCACACAGTTCTGCGGGATGGCCAGTAAATGAAAACAAAGCACACAGTTCTATGCACCCGGTTTGGGAGGACTGTTAACATGATGGGATACATGCATCAATGTTGGTGGAAATTATGTTAAGAAATAAAGGGACAATGTATGTATAAAAATAAACTGGTTTCAAGTTGTTATCTCATCTCATCTCATCTCATCATGTTCCTCTTGTACCTTGCGGTGTTGAGGTGAAGTATAAACAGTGGGAGAGTGCCCACTTATGGACTTCATGAATCAATATTTCCATGGACTCTGTTATTCCCTGCGTCCATCGTTTATGTGGCCGGCCTCTTCCTCTGCTTCCCTCTGGTTTGTACATCATTGCTTGTTGTGGTATACTGTTAGTTGGTAACTACTTGCATGGCCAAACCCTTTGACTTGCTGCCTTCTAATAAAATCTAGTGCAGCTATAATCCCCCACATTAGTCCTGATTTCTTCATTTCTGATCTTATCTCTTCTTATTGTTATCATGTGTTGGTATTTTTCTACAGCCATTTGTGACTTACTTATTAACTTACCCTCGTAGAAACTACTGTCACTAATTAACATGATATTACTCAACAGCCATTTGAATGAAATTGCTGAAATGTTACATAGAAACATGTATTCTTAATGCCATTATGAGCAATTTCATATTTACATCTGCTTTCCTTTAAGGTCTACAAAAACCAGCACAGCTAATCATGACAGTCTTGTCAATAGTTTGTCACTGTCTCAAGGGAAAATATTTGCTATATAAATTTACTGACATCAATTTCCATGTGTTTCTGGAGGAAAGTTCTTAACCTTAAATGTTTCAGATGAGAAGCATGGTAGCCACTGTTCTACCAAGGGTGCCACTTTATAGCTAGTAGATTTCCCAAATTTTGTGGAAATTACTTCTTAAATAAGCAAGTTTAATTAAACTAATGTTAAGACTAGTGATGATCTATTATTTGTGAATAATCTTTTCCAGATTAGAGGCAGTAACTCTTCAGCTTGAGAAAGCAAAGGCAGCTGTCAAGGAATTGTATCCTTTAAAAGAATTATAATTAATGACATTGATTTGATTTTCTGTAAATAAATATTAACTTTTACATATGTAACTTACTGGTAATTATAGTCTATTAGGAAGATACGTATATTGTTGCAATGTAGACAATATTAGGTATTAAAACAATACATTTTTGAGAAGTCAAATTCTCAGCATTTTCAAACAATTTTACAAAGAAGAAAATCTTAAATATTGAAATATCACTTAGTAATTTGTTTTTATTAAGCACTTTAATACAACATTTATATAGTTATGACTGTTTTGTTCTCTGTCTGGTTCTTAAAAGAAGATGCCAATTTAAATGTATAACTGAATATTCAAAGCAAAATGTTATTGCCAAACTCTCTCACTCTCAGTTGATAATAATATCTTTGGTGGTTACAGACCTGTTTAGTTATTTTCTTCACTATCAAAACTATTAGAAAAACACATGCTTAAATAACACTATAGAATTTAATTAAGAACGATCTAATAATTTGATCTCTCTCTCTCTCTCTCTCTCTCTCTCTCTCTCTCTCTCTCTCTCTCTCTCTCTCTCTCTCTCTCTCTCTCTCTCTCTCTCTTAGATTATCCAAAGCATAAAAACTAAATACACATATAAATTTCAGGTGTTTTTGAATAAAAACAAAATGGTGAATCAAAAATTATTCTTCATTGTAGTTACATAAATATCTAAGCTCGCACATCTTGTGGCCACCATAAACAAGTGAGTTGTGTGATGTATGTTTGAAACAGGCAAAAGAAAACTTGATAATTTTAAAAGTGCCATCAACTGAGTGAACAATGAAAATGTTGGTAGTGTGCATTATTAAATTTGGTCATAACAAAAATCCTTTTGAAAAGCCAACAGTAACATATGATTCAATGAAGAATCTCAGACGTATCATTTCTTTCAACGGTACTATGATAATGGCAAATGTAATGTCTACTCTCACACAGTCCATAAGAAAAGCTAAGCTTTAAGTTACATACTCATACATTTCCATGTGTAATTTTCTCATTACATCCTCTAAAGATTTCTGAAATTCGTACACCTCACATTAAAGGCATGTCTTCCATTAAGAATAATCCCGATCTGTTTCTGACTCAGCAGTATCAACTTTCTGATATCACAGTAGTAATTATTACTGGCTGGTCTCCCTGGCCTAGGGGTTAAACGACTTTCTCCATAATCCCGTTTATCCACATAGGGTAACGCAGTGTGGGAGAATTGGAAGCGGTTCTCGCTGCATTGGTAACTTATGGGATAAGTGAGCCGAAACTACTGAGCATAATCTTGCCAAGAAATCAACGACAGCAGTAAAATGCTGGTGTTGACAGCGATGTCCTTTAAAGATATGCGACAAAAAAAAATTAATACTGTCACATGCCATCATTATCCATTTCTCAATAACAGATGTTAGTCCGGATCAAAAGTTTGTATTAGAATCTGCTTATTGCAGCCTTGCAATATTCTTTATCTACCTGTAGTCTATCTCTAAGCAAATATTGTCACGTCATAACTATTAAGTTGTCCTCATTATTATTTTGGGTTGATGTTTCATAGTGTTAAATAAATGCTATCACTAATATAAAATGTCTTGCAGGTGCACAACATCATAAATTTATAACATACATATTACATATACCCCCAAATGCACACTTGCACACATTTGCTTGTTATGCACAAACATGGACACATACTAATTTTTCAGTAATGTGTGTGTGCTTTACAGAACATATGTATTATTTACTAGATGAACTACTGAATGTCCTTGACTCTTGCCCAGAAGACAGGAAAATGAGTGGCTACAAAATGAAGCTCAAACGATTAGAACAGAAAGTGTAAGTATCACTGCACCAATGATGTATTTCAAATACTAGAAATTGATAGATAGTTACACCACTATGTGTAATCAATCAATCAATTATGTGCCATGTCGGAAAGCGTGGGCGGTCATGACTCGCCATTTCACTCGATCACCAGAGTCGTGGATCAGCTTAGTGTTCTTGTCTTGACCATGCCACATGGTCAAGCCATCCAGGTATTTACTTCTCTGTCTTCCCCATGTTCTCTTCTCCTCAATCTTGCCAGTTGTTACCAAATTCTATATGGTATAGGACCCCTAATTTTATAGGTCAACTAACAATAGGTGATGTGGCTCATGTCATGCCAGCTGCCTGCACCTTCCAGATCATTTCCTGGTACCTATTTTAGGATTGGTTGACTTGGGAGCCTAGGTCAATGTTTGTAAAAATCTGCCGTGTGAGGATTTAAATACATTAGCACCAGTCCAGAATGCAAGCAACCAGCCACTACTTTACTGCAACTTGTAGGTATTTTTAGGTCTCCCAATATTTCTTTTTCCATGTGACAGAATTCATGGTTTTTACTGATGTGATTCATCACCAATTTGATGCTTAAAAATGCATTACTTTTATTGATGACCATCTTTTAATAAGTATTATTTATATGCACTGATTTTATGATCTAACATTATTTCTAATAGAATATTATATACACTTTCAACGGGTTGGTATCCGTTGCTTGTAATGTAGATGTCAAAGTGCAAATTTTATAACCTTGGTATCCGTTGCTTGTAATGTAGATGTCAAAGTGCAAATTTTATAACCTTTTTCTTAGTGCTTATCATCATCATCATCATGTACTATGATGACATGGGGGTGTGCAGTCATGTTTCACCATCTCACATGATCACCAGAGTTCTGGATCAGCTCCATGGTCTTTTCTGGATCATAACACGCGGCTAAGCCATTCAGATATTTACTTCCCCTTTTTCTCTTACCCTCATTCTGGTAGTTGTCACCAATTTCTCCTAGAAATATAACACTGCAACATTAAGGGATTCATCTACCAGAACATGGCTAGTATTGGAATCATAAAGAATACTGAAGGGTTTCTTTACAACAATGTTCTCAGTGGGGGGACAAATGGCCCCCTGAGGATCATGCTACAATTTCAGGTGTTTACTCCATATCTCTCTGAGACGGAGAGAGAGAGAGAGAGAGAGAGAGAGAGAGAGAGAGAGAGAGAGAGAGAGAGAGGAGAGAGAGAGAGAGAGAGAGAGAGAGAGAGAGAGAGAGAGAGAGAGAGAGAGAGAGAGAGAGAGAGAGAGAGAGGTATAGATAGGGAAATGATGAAAGTAAAGAACTCTTTTACACTCCTTGGGTATATATGGTGCTAGTCCCATATTGTTATAGACCAACAGATCCTGGATGGGTCAATATAAGCCAGCCACCTTTACTTTCCTGCACATCTCCTGGTACCCATTTTAAGTTGAGTTGACCTGGGAGCCCAGGTCAGTTAAAAAAAAAACCAGCCTTGAGCATTTGAAAACACGATTGCCAGGCTAGCAGGCAAGCGTGCTAGCTATTATACTGCTGCCTAGCAGGCAAGCGTGCTAGCTACTATACTGCTGCCTAGCAGGCAAGCGTGCTAGCTATTATACTGCTGCCTAGCAGGCAAGCGTGCTAGCTACTATACTGCTGCTGCCTAGCAGGCGAGCGTGCTAGCTACTATACTGCTGCCTAGCAGGCAAGCGTGCTAGCTACTATACTGCTGCTGCCTAGCAGGCGAGCGTGCTAGCTACTATACTGCTGCTGCCTAGCAGGCAAGCGTGCTAGCTATTATACTGCTGCCTAGCAGGCAAGCGTGCTAGCTACTATACTGCTGCCTAGCAGGCGAGTGTGCTAGCTACTATACTGCTGCCTAGCAGGCAAGCGTGCTAGCTACTATACTGCTGCTGCCTAGCAGGCAAGCGTGCTAGCTACTATACTGCTGCTGCCTAGCAGGCAAGCGTGCTAGCTACTATACTGCTGCCTAGCAGGCAAGCGTGCTAGCTACTATACTGCTGCCTAGCAGGCAAGCGTGCTAGCTACTATACTGCTGCCTAGCAGGCAAGCGTGCTAGCTACTATACTGCTGCCTAGCAGGCAAGCGTGCTAGCTACTATACTGCTGCCTAGCAGGCAAGCATGCTAGCTACTATACTGCTGCCTAGCAGGCAAGCATGCTAGCTACTATACTGCTGCCTAGCAGGCAAGCATGCTAGCTACTATACTGCTGCCTAGCAGGCAAGTGTGAAAGCTACTATACTGCTGCTGCCTAGCAGGCAAGCGTGCTAGCTACTATACTGCTGCCTAGCAGGCAAGCATGCTAGTTACTATACTGCTGCCTAGCAGGCAAGTGTGCTAGCTACTATACTGCTGCCTAGCAGGCAAGCATGCTAGCTACTATACTGCTGCCTAGCAGGCAAGCATGCTAGCTATTATACTGCTGCCTAGCAGGCAAGCATGCTAGCTACTATACTACTGCAGCGCCCATGGGACTAGCATCACCGACCCAATACTCCTCTTGGCTTCAGAAGGGGACCCTTTCTTTTTATATATATAAAAAAAAACACACACACACAGTGTGGCCACCTAGATATAAAGCATGACTCTCTGGGGGAAATGTAGCTCACACTAAAAACCAAGGCTTTAAAAAGAAACCATTGGTATCGTATATGATTTCAGTATTGGGTAAGTTGTATCTAGTGAATCCAGAAAAAAATGTCAGGTTTGTGCATGGTCATATTCACACTGGATTGGACGCGTAGGAGTTGACCAGCAGGCAGTGCTTGAATGCAAGGTGCAAACACTGATACATGATCAATTCGCACCCAGGTGATGTAATCATCTAAACGGATGGTTCTGTGATAAGAGGCAAAAGAAGTGCCTGAGGCTTCATAGTGAAGGTTAATGGACTGTGTTTAATGCAGGAGAGCTTGGCATATGATACCACAACATTTAGACTGAGAATGGAGTTGGAGGCAGTCACTTCAGCATTTCACTGGCTGGAGGACAAACAGTGTGATTGTAATGGATTCACAGAGCATGCTGAGAAGGGTGAAGACAAGTATGCTTTCATGCAGAGTGGCATGCTTCAGTTTAAAAAAATCTAAGAAAGGAGCATCTTTACTCCAGGGCATGCTGGTGTGTTGAGAAACAAGCAGGTGGACTAATTGGCTGGATCTGCACTGCTAGTTGGGGTATTTGTGCATGACAAGGCAGATGTAATCAGGGTCCTTTGGGATCAATGTGTATAGTGTGATAGAACAAATACACCATCATTGTCTGGAGATAATGATGTGGAAGGGAATAACCAGAGGATCTGCCCGGCACTCAGTACCTTGATGAATGGCCAGACAGACACATAAGCAGATTGCAACTTATGCCGTTAGTACTGGGACTCTTCACTGGTTGTTGAAGATGATAACTGAGAGCATATGGGAATGTCCCGAGTGCTGGGATGTTGGTCGTTGACTCAACTCAACTGGTGAATCCTTAATGCTCATACTCTCCTACAGAATTTAACTGAGTATTGTACTGATTTATTTTATTTTAAAACTGACATCATGTTGTTTTAGAAACAACCTTTAGTCAGACACATATTTCGATTAGAATTTGTATCAATTTTTATAATTGCTGCATTAAAACTTATTGCTACTGACAGCATGAGTACATGAGCTTCATGGAAAGAAAGACGAACAAAAGACAGACGACGATTATAACCCTAAATGATCACAATAAACAGGAGATCAGAAATTTGCAGCTACAGAGACAAAACATGGAGGAAGAATTTGATGAGAAAAGGAAAGGTAAACATATTAAGTTTTATAGCTTCCTTAGTCTGACCTGTTTGATATGTGTTGATTTATTTTACTTGCATACTTGCAGAATTACTTCATCATTTTAGTGTCAAAAAGGGTCAACCAATTATCAGTTGTAAAAGATTCTTAGTAAAGAGTACAGTGAACATACAACTGTGTATCTATTAAATGATTACTACATTTTTCCATAACAGGGTATACAACAGGTAAAGAACCCTGTTTCAATGTCACTGTGGTACGCTGGAGATTAGGTGCTTGGCCCATATTTTCCTGCCTATGTGGCACATTATGGGTCAAGTGGTCAGTATCATGCTGCCCATCTTCTTCTCTTGATAGTCCATGCCGTGTGGTATAGGTGATCATGTCAGTCCACAGCCTTCTGATTCTTGTACTGCCAATAATTTCTTATACTGATGTTTCTCCATGCCATGATGTTAAACTGTCCAACATCTTCTCTCTTTGTCTTCCCCTCGTCTCCTCCTCTCCAACCTTGTGATGACATACTCCAGCTTTCCTCATTTCCTGACATGCCCAAAGAATGTGGACTATGAAGTAGTCAATATCATGCTGGCCACCTATCTCCCAGAATATTTTTTAGTAGACATTTTATGAGGCTGGGGTGACCTCAGGATCACACATGGGCATGAAAAACAATGTACTTTTCTACCACAGACTCAGGCATGCTTCCCTGTGGTAGATCGTCATCTTTTTTTATGACAGTGTCTGATTCACTTTGCTGTAATATGTTTTATTCTAAACAGATTTTGATATTCATTTGATGAAATAAGATACTATAATCTCTATCAGCCCCATGCAATGCATGGTGTGTAATTGGCTCCTCTACCTGAATGCCAAACGTTACCAATGTGTTCTTGTACTTTTTACATTTAGTCACAGCCAACTGAAAGTAATGTACCTGTGATTCATGATTCAAAGTGGTTAAATTCTCTCTTGGGTATGTGCCATCATAACTTCTGGGGCTGAAAGACTTAAGTTTCAGCCTCATTTGTTTCTTATAAATTCATCTTCATACAGAATCATCCTGTGTCCATCTTCTTGTTAGTTGACCTCTGCCTCTCTTTCCAGGAACCCTGCCTTCCATGGCTGTTCTTTCCAGAAATCCTGCCTTCCATGGCTGTTCTTTCCAAATTATTGTGACATTCAAGATGGCCGAAGTATTTCAGTTTCTGAGACATGATGCTGTGTATGAGCCAAATTTCTTTGTTGTTAGATATGAGTGAACATATATGTATATATACGTATGACAGTAGATGGTACTACCTGCTTTTATAAGCGCCGAAATGTTGGGATGTCAGGTCTTCGTCAGATATGACTGAGCTACCATATGACAGTAGATTGTACTACCTGCTTTCTGTTGGTGCCAAATGTTGGGATGTCAGGTCTTATCAGATATGACTGAACCACCGTATGACAGTAGATGGTACTACTTGCTTTCTGTTAGCGCCGAATATTAGGATGTCAGGTCTTAGTCGGATATTACTGAGCTACCGTATGATAGTAGACGGTATTACCCGCCTTCTGTTAGCACTGAATGGTAGGATGTCAGGTCTTAGTCAGATACGACTGAGCTACCGTATGACAGTAGGTGGTACTACCTGCTTTCTGTTAACACCGAATGTTGGGATATCAGGTCTTAGTCAGATATGACTGAGCTACCATATGACAGTAGATGGTACTACCTGCTTTGTTGTTAGATATGACTGAACCACCATATGACAGTAGAAGGTATTATCTGCTTTCTATTAGCGCTGAATGTTGGGATGTCAGGTCTTATCAGATATGACTGAACCACCGTATGACAGTAGATGGTACTACTTGCTTTCTGTTAGCGCCGAATATTAGGATGTCAGGTCTTAGTCGGATATGACTGAGCTACCGTATGATAGTAGACGGTATTACCCGCCTTCTGTTAGCACTGAATGGTAGGATGTCAGGTCTTAGTCAGATACGACTGAGCTACCGTATGACAGTAGATGGTACTACCTGCTTTCTGTTAACACCGAATGTTGGGATGTCAGGTCTTAGTTAGATATTACTGAGCTACCGTATGACAGTAGATGGTACTACTTGCTTTCTGTTAGCGCCGAATATTAGGATGTCAGGTCTTAGTCGGATATGACTGAGCTACCGTATGATAGTAGACGGTATTACCCGCCTTCTGTTAGCACTGAATGGTAGGATGTCAGGTCTTAGTCAGATACGACTGAGCTACCGTATGACAGTAGGTGGTACTACCTGCTTTTTGTTAACACCGAATGTTGGGATATCAGGTCTTAGTTAGATATGACTGAGCTACCATATGACAGTAGATGGTACTACCTGCTTTGTTAGTCAGATATGACTGAACCACCGTATGACAGTAGATGGTACTACCTGCTTTGTTGTTAGATATGACTGAACCACCGTATGACAGTAGAAGGTATTATCTGCTTTCTATTAGCGCTGAATGTTGGGATGTCAGGTCTTATCAGATATGACTGAACCATCATATGACAGTAGATGGTACTACCTGCTTTCTGTTAACACCGAATGTTGTGATGTCAGGTCTTAGTCAGATAGTGACTGAGCTACCGTATGACAGTAGATGGTACTACCTGCTTTCTGTTAACACCGAATGTTGGGATGTCAGGTCTTAGTTAGATATTACTGAGCTACCGTATGACAGTAGATGGTACTACCTGCTTTCTGTTAACACCGAATGTTGGGATGTCAGGTCTTAGTCAGATATGACTGAGCTACCGTATGACAGTAGATGGTACTACCTGCTTTCTGTTAACACCGAATGTTGGGATGTCAGGTCTTAGTCAGATATGACTGAGCTACCGTATGACAGTAGATGGTACTACCTGCTTTCTGTTAACACCGAATGTTGGGATGTCAGGTCTTAGTCATATATGACTGAGCTACCGTATGACAGTAGATGGTACTACCTGCTTTCTGTTAACACCGAATGTTGGGATATCAGGTCTTAGTCAGATATGACTGCCCCTCTGCCGTGCGTCCACCTTGACGAGGTAGAGGGGCTTGTGCGTTCCAATGACCCCAAGAGCTATGCCGACGGTAGCACAGCAACTGGTAGGGTCACCCATGTCGGACAGGTCAAGGGAGAGGGACCAGACAAAGTGACGCACAAACCTGCTGCCTTGTAGGTAGACTGGGGACAGTCAAAGGCTAGGGAAAGCATCCCGAACAAATGCTTGTCGAAATCGGATGTACTGAGCCATAGGCTTGACAAAGAAGTGCAACGTAACTTTATCATTTCATGATGCCACAGATGAAAATTAATCGTTATGGTGCTAATCCCGTGAAGTCCCATCAGGCGGTGATAGTGCCGGGCCCCCTGCCTCGAGGGGGTCCACCCATGACTACTGGTGGTCACCTTCCCCTGTGCTGTGGAGTCAAGGCACAGAGGAGTAGGTTAAGAGCTATTGACCAAACACCCCGGACACTCAACATACTACAATGGAATGCAGAAGGAGTTTATAACAAGAAAGCCTCCCTAACACAGCGTCTTCATAAAGATGGAATAGATGTGGCATGCATTCAAGAGACACACCTCAACGCCAATCGCACATTTTCAGTCAAGGGATATCAGGCCACACGTTTCGACCGCGAAGGACACAAAGGAGGAGTTGTAATACTTACACGAAATACAATACCTTGCAGCGAAGTATCTGTGATCTCTGACAACCAAACGGAAATTATAGGTGTTGATATAATGATAAAGGACGTGAAAATAAGAATTTACAATCTGTATAGCCCGGCAGATAAGGATCTTACACTCTCAAACATGAAAATAACTGACACAAATTGCATTGTTGTCGGAGACTTTAATAGCCGTTCAGAAAGATGGGGATACCCAGATACTGACAAAAGAGGAGATGAAGTGGAGGACTGGGAAATAGACTCAAATCTCCATCTACTCAACAAAGCGGATGACACACCGAGCTTCTACTCCAGAAGATGGATTACCACTTCTACTCCAGACTTAGCTTTCTGCACAGGAGACATCCTCCACAAAATCGATCGCCATGTACTTGACCAATTAGCAGGTAGTGACCACAGACCAATCAAGCTTGTAATAAATATGGAGTATGTTCCACAGGAGCAAAAGCCTTTGCCCCGCTGGAATTACAAACGAGCAGATTGGGACAGATTTGCCATACTAACAGACAAATATTGTGAAAACATAAATACACGATATGGCAACATGAAGCAAATGGTGGAAAGTCTAAACAGAGCAATAATACAGGCGGCCACTGAGTCTATTCCAAGAGGAGCGAGAAAAAATTACAAACCATACTGGACTGAGGAACTACAAATTTTGGAGGACAAAGTTGAAGATGCTAGGAAGACCGCAGAGAGAGAACAAACAACTGAAGCGAACATCTCTCTCAAAGCCATCTCAGCAAAATATAAAAGTACAGTAAATCAAACAACAAGAGATTGTTGGAGAAAAAAAACAGAAAACCTGAATTTTGACAGGGATGGAAACAAACTATGGAAACTAGTGAAAGCCATGAACAATGAAGGACCTAGAAACAAACAAATAACAATTAAACAAGGAAATGCCTTGCTTACAGGAAAAAAGGCTGCAAATGCACTAATGGAACACTATGCCAGTGCAAACCACATTGATATTACAGCCGAACAGAAGAAAGCAATCAAAGATAAACAGATACATCATAGATATACAGAGACAGCAGCAGAATATATGATGGCAAATCTAACAATGGAAGAAATGGAACAGGCAATGAATACCCTAAAAAAGAAGACATCACCAGGAAAGGATGGAATCACAAATGAAATGCTAATAGGACTAGGCACTAAGGCAAAAAAGAAACTACTAGCAGTCCTAAATTACAGCTGGAAGAGGGGAATAGTCCCACAGGCATGGAAGGAAGCTATACTAATACCAGTCCCAAAGAAAGGAAAAGACCTGGAAGAACCAAATGGCTATCGACCTATCAGTCTTCTTAGCTGTGTAGGAAAATTAATGGAACGCATTATCAATGGCAGGCTAACATGGCATCTGGAAGAAAACCAACTCTTAACACCACACCAAGCAGGATTCAGAAAGTACAGATCCACTGAAGATCAAATAACCTATATAGCTCAGGAAATAGAGGATGCCTTTCAAGAGAAAAAGCACACACTAGCGGTCTGGATAGATTTAGAAAAAGCATTTGATAAAGTATGGAAGGAAGGACTGAAAGTAAAACTGCAAAAAATGCATGTTTGTGGGAAAATGTACAAATGGATCAGCCACTACCTTGAGAACAGAACTGCCAGGACAAAAGTACAAGGACAAACCAGCAAAATGATGCTGTTGGAGCAAGGTGTCCCCCAAGGAGGAGTTCTTTCACCAACATTATTCCTAGCATATATAAACGACATCACGGAAAATTTTCCAGCCAGAGTACACACATCATCCTTTGCAGATGACCTAGCCATATGGACATATGAAGAATATATTAGTACAGCTAACAGCAGAATACAGCAAGCCCTATTAGCGCTAGAGGACTGGTCAAAATCATGGCTAGTGATGATAAGTGAGGAGAAAACAACATGCACAGTGTTCTCCCTCTCAACTAAAACTCAGCAACCTAAGCTGGTATTGAATGGAAAAATGTTGCGCCATGAAGAAAATCCAAACTATCTAGGAGTCACCTTTGATCGTCGCCTGACATGGAAGACACAGGTTGAGAAAAATCGAACAAGAGCAAGGCAAAGAATGGCAATCATGAAAAAGCTTGCTGGTACAACGTGGGGAGCAGATGAGAAAGTTCTCAAGAAGTTATATACTGGACGGGTGAGGCCAGTACTGGAATATGGCATTGCAGCTTGGGCAACAGCAGCTAAGTCAAACTTTAACAAAATAAGTAGAGTCCAAAATCAAGGAATGCGAATCATAACTGGAAGCCTGAAGACAACGCCTATTAATGAATTAGAAAAGATCACTTGTTTACAACCAATGCAGGATATAAGAGATAGCAGAGCCCAGCAACAAGCTGAAAAATTTAGAAGATTGACAGACCACCCTATGTATAAAAGGTTTAGTGGTTTTGGAAAGGGAAGACTGAAGCGTAGCAACTTTGTAGAAACTGCAAAACGAAAGATTAGGGCAGATCCCATACTTAACATATCAACAGTCAAACCCATTTACAATGCAGACAAGTTCCCAGCTTGGAGACAGCAGCAACTGCCTGAGATGATAGAAAACATTCCTGGTATTGAGAAAAAGAACACTCAGCATGAAACCGAAAGAAGAGAAATAACCCTAAACTACATTAAAGAACATTACCCAAGCAGCAATTGGACCCATGCATATACAGATGGATCAGCCAAAAATTCAGTAGAGAATGGAGGAGGAGGAATTCTCCTAAATTAAAAAAATGGAGTGAAAAAAACACATTCAGTGGCAACTGAAAAGTTTTCAAGTAACTTCAAAGCGGAGGTAGAGGCTCTGAAAACTGCAGCAGAAATGCTCTTGATGGAGGAAAATAAAGAGACGCAAATAGCTATCTTTACAGATGCAAAGTCAGCTGTCTCAATACTGAAGAGCAATAACAGCACAGAAATAGCTGACCTAAGAGCAGCACTCCATGGTCTATGCCAGAAATCACAAAAAGTTGTAATACAGTGGATCCCATCACATTGCAGTATACCTGGAAATGAAGAGGCTGACAGACTGGCAAAAGAGGGCGGACGACTACCACAGCCTGACATAGACATAACCTATAATGAGGCAAAGAGGTTGATAAAAAGCACTTATAGAACCAAATGGGAATCAGAGCATCCAGGCCACCAGAAGGATGATGCATATTACAAGTAGCAATCTTCAGACTCCGCACAGGACACAACAGGTTGAAATACCACTTGTTCAACAAACTAAAGATAGGAGATACAGATGAATGTAATTGTGGAACTGGTAAAATGACAGCTAAACATTTGCTGCAAGAGTGCCCAATATATGCAGAACAGAGAAAGATATTTTGGCCCACACCTGCTTCATTCGAGGACAAGCTCTATGGAAATATCAACAAGCTCAAGTCGACTGCAGCTTACTTTAACTGTATTCAGGTTGACATTTAAATGTACATGAAGAAGTATTTAGACTGCCACACTTCATACCACAGGCATGTCGGTTACACAAGCCTCCCAGAGGCATGAAATAGAATATTGCTTGGATAGCAAATCCATTACGTGGAAAGTCCGAATCAAAAGCTCACTGTGTGGGCTTCAAAAAAGGTGGAAAAAGTGTCCTAGTGGCACAAAATGGAATATTGCTTGGATAGCAAATCCATTACGTGGAAAGTCCGAATCGAAAGCTCACTGTGTGGATGTCATCTGCAAACTGCATTCTTCTGGCTTCTGGAAGAACAGCCTATGGTGAACGGAAGGCCCAATATACGGAAGTGAGGCTAAGCAGCCATGTGCAGGACGTGACGATTCCTTGGGTGAGCCCAGTACCAGAGCGCTGTGTGATGGCTCTGCAATTATGGAAGCCTCCTTGGATGGCGGGGAATGCCCATGGTCTGCCCCTGCCTTCCCTTGAGGGCCGACCAGGATGCCTTTGGCTGTTCTATATGGGCCAGCTGGGATGGGAGATAACACAACAGTGAGAGTCTAACGTCCTAAGAAACCCCCGGGAAGGTTAACCCGGTCAACAAATGCCCGCAGAAGTCGGATGTGTCGGCCTAACGGCGCAAGAACGCAGCTCTGCTGTAAACAGGCACAACGCAATCACGTCCGAAAAAAAAACTCCGGATGAACGAAGAAGAAGAAGAAGAAGAAGATATGACTGAGCTACCATATGACAGTAGATGGCACTACCTGCTTTCTGTTAACACCGAATGCTGGGATGTCAGGTCTTAGTCAGATATGACTGAGCTACCGTATGACAGTAGATAGTACTACCTGCTTTCTGTTAACACCGAATGTTGGGATGTCAGGTCTTAGTCAGATATGACTGAGCTACCGTATTAGAGTAGATTGTAGTACCTGCTTTCTGTTTAGCACCAAATTTGGACGGCACTTACCAAACCCGATACCCCACATTATGCCAACAGATTCAGCTGGAGGAGTGCATTTGGGTGGGTACATTTCTTAGCCTAGTGCAAGGAAATGCAACTTAATGACTACATGTCATGGCAGGGCAGACCAGACCCTAAGCCTTCATTGGCAACTGGTCTAAGATTGAAGCTCCAACAGGCAGGCAGTTAGAGCATTGCTTTGCTGAGCCAGCAGCTTGTCTTTTTCCAGATGTATTTGTGTTACCTTTCCTCTGGAGTGAACTAGGTAGGCCGAGAGAGGGATCATGCTGCATGGGCAATCACATGGTCTCTACAATTCAGCCCAGGCTTTCTGCTATGGAGAGGTCTGTTTATGACATAATGATTCTATTATTGTATTAATTTATACTTTTATGTGTTTTTGTTTTTCTTTTCCAGTTCTAGAAATTCTCCTCCTAGAAAAACAGCATGTTTTAGCAAAGACTAATCAAGAACTTAATGAATTGCAGGAGTACAAGGTTGGAAACCTAATATCAATTTTATTTACAAAACAGTAAAGGTTAATGTTATTGCAGATGGCAAACTTGAGTCTTATCAATGGGAACATACTGGATTTCAAATCATCACTATCAGGACACTTTAAGTGCTTTTGCAGATGCTTCTTAAAACAAATACATAAGTATTTCAAAATTTCTGAATGAGACTAATTGATGATGATGAAGATGATTAAATCTACAGAATATGTGCCTTAAAGAGCATAACCGGGGATATGGTGGTAGGCCCATATTTACAGTGACCAAACCGAATATAAATGCTGATATGATTATTAGCATGCTGGAGACCTTCACCTTCCCAGCCAGAGACAACTATGAAAAGTTTTTCCCAGTGACATTGTCATTATGGGGTATTGAAGTTGGTGCTGAGAGAAGGCTGGTGAGACTCCTATCTCAACAGAAATATCTACAATATATGTGTGCAGTTATAAACATATAATCATAATTACATATATGTTTAGTTTGTGAATGATGGTGAGAAAATGCAGAGACACAGGTATCGATAAGATGGCTGATCTGTTGGGCAAGCTTAGTCAGCACACAAAATGCAATAAACGGTTCAACTGATTCAAGAAGTCGTGTACTTAAGAAACTGACCTCTTGCTGGTACAACAGAGTTCATGCACTGTGCTGAGATCACCTTGTGTGATCTATCGGAGGAGACTGAAGTATTTACGGAGATACTGTGTGCAAGAAAGTTATCCATTACAAACCAAACCAAGCTTGTGTACAAGTCCATATAAAGGTACAGTATAGTGATCACCAGTGGTAGAGTTGCAGTATGACTTGGACATATGCTCTTAAAGCATGATACAAAACAACACCTGTGGGTTTTGAACCACAATATAATCTTAGAACCTTGACAGCTACATTAGTCGGGAAATAATGAACTCTGTCTCCACTTGGTGAGTTGAGTTAAGAACCAACATCACTGCACTCAGGACATTCCTACATGTACTCTGTCCCCTCATTCAATAGCCATCAAAAAGTCATAGTACTATCTGATTTAAAGGTCTCCTGGTCTTCCCTCTCAGTTTTGAGAATCTTCCAGAACCCCTACCAATTCCCTGAAATCTCATTCTTTCCACATACGGGTTCTCAATCTGTTCCCCCACCTTCTCCACCTGGTCCCACAAATGCATGACCACCTCCCCCTTGTCCATAGGCAATCTACCACCAGGAGGTGCATTCCCTGCCAGCCTATCAGCCTGTTCATTCCCCCGCACGGCCAGGGCAAAATATCCATACAATTCTCACAATCTGTGACCTCTGAATCGACGATAGCCATTCCACATGAAACATTCCTTTCTCAACCTTGCTAAGCATACTCTTTGAATCCGTAATGAATACAATGTGTGTTGCAGTAGTCTCCTCTAACCAATGGAATGCCGCTATTACTGCTTCCACCTCTATTCTCATGCTGGAGGTCTTAGTCTCATATGCCAGACTTTCCTTTTTCAAGACTCGTCTATTAGCCTTTGCAATAAAACCCCAACCACTACGTCTGTTTCTCACCACTGACCCATCGGTGTAGATGAATATGTCACCTTGATGTGTGTTACTCTGGATCAGTTGTTGCACTTCAAATTCAGTGCAGTCCGCTGCCCATTTTCTGCACTCGTGACCCAGTGTTACTATTACATTGTGCCAGTCCGTCATGTCTTCCGGAACTTTAACCCACTCTTTTTCATGATTGATGGTCTTCAAATCACACACCTGACGTATAGATATTTCTGCCTGTGCCATCCAGGACCTGCCTTGTCTTAGTCTATACCCCTTGACCATATCCATGGCTTCATGCAGGGGGTGATCCCTATCTGCAGCAACTCTCAGGTACCATTTGACCTGAAGGATCCTATGCCTACCTGTCACTGTTGGTATTGCCAGGATATGCCTCATGCATATAATTGGTGTGTCCTTTGTGCACCCCAGAATCACCCGCAAGGCAGCATTCTCTATGGGCTCCAACCTTTCAAGCTGGCTCTTTGATACTATCAGCAGCTCCAAACCATACTCAATGACAGAAATTATTAACTGCTGAAAGAGCCTGTACAGCATCCTCTGATCTACCCTGGTTGCTGCCATAGCCCTCAATGCATTAAGTCCCTGTCTCCACTAAGGGATTTAATCTGAACTATATTGTTTGTAGGTATGCATACTAACTACTGCTTGACTATGGCACATTAGGTTGTAGATGTTGATACATTTTAATGTTTAGTGCCCTTTAAGGAGGAAACTGGAGCACTTACGGAGATACCATGTGCAAGAGTGTTATAAGTCTTGATTCTTTTGGTGAAATGATCTGGTGTTGAGATATGTCAAGTCTTGTTAACTTTGCTGCACAAAATGAATACAGATACCCTGCGTTATGGAGACCATAACCAGGAAGGGAATAGGGCGTTTCATAAAGCTATGATACTTCTTTTATTGATAAGGACATATGCCATTAGGTCACCTCCATCTTTGTATGTTGTAACTTATGGTCACATTTAGACTGACTTGCTTAATAATAAAACTAAATATAACCATTCAAAAATTGAAATTGGGCCTCACAGGTAGATTGGGCTAGATGGAGGAGGAAGAAGAAACGGCAGATGAGAAGGAAGAAGAAGAAGAAGCTGAAGAATAACAAGCTGAAAAATCAGGATGCAGAAGAAGAAGAAGAAGAAGAAGAAGAAGAAGAAGAATGATAAGGAGATGAAGGAGGAATAAGAAAAATAAAAAGAGGCACCTAATGAAAAAAACAGAAAGAAAGAAGATGATATGACAATGTGCGATATAACAGATGTAAAGGAATTCAACACATTGTAGCATATGTCCTATAGCATAAACATAATTACAGAATAACGTGCGCAACTGAAAATCAATGTTTGTATAACAGGAACTACAAAGGGATCAACAAAACAAAATTCATGACTTGGAGCAGCAAGTGATCCAGCTCCGTGCAAAACACACAGAACGCATACAACAGATGAAAGCAGACTTTCTACATGAGAAACAGAAATATCAACAAGACTCAGAGTTTAAAATTCATACTTTGGAAAAGAAAGCCAATAAGGTAAAATGTCTTCAGTAACTGTTGCGTTGTATGTTTACATGAGAACTGGTAACTAGTTCTGGCCACCAGAAGTATTCAAGCGGACATAAATATGGTGTACTTTCAATCAGATAAGCAGAAACTGAAAATATTGGTTGATATTTTTGTATGTGCATGTGAATCTAGAGAAGGAGTTAGGAATGTCAACAAAGTGTAGCTAACATTTAGATCGTTTCATTGTGACAGTATGTGTGTGCTTGCGCATGCATGTGTCTGTATCTTTCTCTCTTGCATTCTGGCCTATTATATATTAGCATCATGGGCCATGCTGATAAGCGTAGACGGTCATGGTTGGCTATCTCATACTATCATCAGAATCTTGGATCTGCGTAGACAGTCATGGTTCGCTATCTCATACTATCACCAGAATCTTGGATCTGCGTAGACGGTCATGGTTGGCTATCTCATACTATCACCAGAATCTTGGATCTGCATAGACGATCATGGTTCACTATCTCATACTATCTATCACCAGAATCTTGGATCTGCGTAGATGGTCATGGTTGGCTATCTCATACTATCACCAGAATAAGTGTAGACAATCATGGTTGGCTGTCTCATACTATCACCAGAATAAGTGTAGACGATCATGGTTGGCTATCTCATACTATCACCAGAATAAGTGTAGACGATCATGGTTGGCTATCTCATACTATCACCAGAATAAGCGTAGACGATCATGGTTCACTATCTCATACTATCACCAGAATCTTGGATCTGCATAGACAGTCATGGTTCGCTATCTCATACTATCACCAGAATCTTGGATCTGCATAGATGGTCATGGTTGGCTATCTCATACTATCACCAGAATAAGCGTAGACAATCATGGTTCGCTATCTCATACTATCACCAGAATAAGTGTAGACGATCATGGTTGGCTGTCTCATACTATCACCAGAATCTTGGATCTGCATAGACGATCATGGTTCGCTATCTCATACTATCACCAGAATCTTGGATCTGCGTAGACGGTCATGGTTGGCTATCTCATACTATCACCAGAATAAGTGTAGACGATCATGGTTGGCTGTCTCATACTATCACCAGAATAAGTGTAGACGATCATGGTTGGCTGTCTCATACTATCACCAGAATAAGTGTAGACGATCATGGTTGGCTATCTCATACTATCACCAGAATAAGTGTAGATGATCATGGTTGGCTATCTCATACTATCACCAGAATAAGTGTAGACGATCATGGTTGGCTATCTCATACTATCACCAGAATAAGTGTAGACAATCATGGTTGGCTATCTCATACTATCACCAGAATAAGTGTAGACGATCATGGTTGGCTGTCTCATACTATCACCAGAATAAGTGTAGACGATCATCGTTGGCTATCTCATACTATCACCAGAATCCTGGATCTGCGTAGATGGTCATGGTTGGCTATCTCATACTATCACCAGAATAAGCGTAGACAATCATGGTTCACTATCTCATACTATCACCAGAATAAGTGTAGACGATCATGATTGGCTATCTCGTACTATCACCAGAATCTTGGATCTGCGTAGACAGTCATGGTTGGCTATCTCATACTATCACCAGAATAAGTGTAGACGATAATGGTTGGCTATCTCATACTATCACCAGAATAAGTGTAGACGGCCATGGTTGTCTATCTCATACTATCACCAGAATCTTGGATCTGCGTAGACAGTCATGGTTGGCTATCTCATACTATCACCAGAATAAGTGTAGACGATCATGGTTCGCTATCTCATACTATCACCAGAATAAGCGTAGACGGTCATGGTTCGCTATCTCATACTATCACCAGAATCTTGAATCTGCGTAGACGATCATGGTTCGCTATCTCATACTATCACCAGAATAAGTGTAGACGATCATGGTTGGCTATCTCATACTATCACCAGAATAAGTGTAGACGATCATGTTTGGCTATCTCATACTATCACCAGAATCTTGGATCTGCGTAGATGATCATGGTTCACTATCTCATACTATCACCAGAATCTTGGATCTGCGTAGACAGTCATGGTTTGCTATCACATACTATCACCAGAATCTTGGATCTGCATAGATGGTCATGGTTCGCTATCACATACTATCACCAGAATCTTGGATCTGCGTAGACAGTCATGGTTGGCTATCTCATACTATCACCAGAATCTTGGATCTGCGTAGACAGTCATGGTTGGCTATCTCATACTATCACCAGAATCTTGGATCTGCGTAGACAGTCATGGTTGACTATCTCATACTATCACCAGAATAAGTGTAGACAGTCATGGTTGGCTATCTCATACTATCACCAGAATCTTGGATCTGCGTAGACGGTCATTGTTGGCTATCTCATACTATCACCAGAATCTTGGATCTGCATAGACGGTCATGGTTGGCTATCTCATACTATCACCAGAATAAGTGTAGACGATCATGGTTGGCTATCTCATACTATCACCAGAATCTTTGATCTGCGTAGACGATCATGGTTGGCTATCTCATACTATCACCAGAATCTTGGATCTGCATAGACAGTCATGGTTCGCTATCATATACTATCACCAGAATCTTGGATCTGCGTAGATGGTCATGGTTCGCTATCACATACTATCACCAGAATCTTGGATCTGTGTAGACAGTCATGGTTTGCTATCACATACTATCACCAGAATCTTGGATCTGCATAGACAGTCATGGTTGGCTATCACATACTATCACCAGAATCTTGGATCTGCGTAGACAGTCATGGTTCGCTATCACATACTATCACCAGAATCTTGGATCTGCATAGACAGTCATGGTTGGCTATCACATACTATCACCAGAATCTTGGATCTGCGTAGACAGTAATGGTTCGCTATCTCATACTGTCACCAGAATCTTGCATCTGCTCCATGTTCATGTCTTGATTATGCCATGTGGTCAAGTCATCCAAATATTTCTCTCTCTGCCTTCTGCTGGCTATTTTTCTATCAGTCTTGCCGGTTGTCACTAAGTTTTCCAGTTTATTTCTCCTCATAATGTGGCCAAAAGTCTAATTTCTCTACGCAATTTATGGTTTTCATTTGATTCTTGTAGGACTTACTTGTTTTTCTGTCCATCCATGGCACTGTCCTCAGAAACCCCACTCAAAACATACAATAACCTTTTAATGCCTTGAGGTGTATTGGCTATATAGTGCTAGTCAAATTTTTTAAACAGACCAGTTTGCATACAGATGATGTGGTCATGTGACACCATGCTGCCTTTACTTCCCAGAATACTTCTTTAAACCAGTCGTAGTCTGTTTCGACCTGGGAGCTCAGGTCAGTTAAACAAACAAATCAACACCTTGAGGGGAAGAGATGATCGCCATGCCAGCAGGCAAAGGAAATGAGGGCAACAGGGTATATAAACACCTTAACGTAGAAAAGGGAAGGCGGAATGAAATAAGTGCAGCACACACACACACACACATATATATATATATATATATATATATATATATATATATATATATATATATATATATATATATATATATATATATATACTTGTTCAAATTAATTGCTAACCAACCCAGCAGCACTAATCCACAATTTAGCTTTACTGGCCCCATTTCCATTCTACCATTATCACTACCCTGTTCTACTTTAGACGAGAAGTTATATTAGGGTCGATCACCTTCCTCAGATTAATAATCCTGTGAATGAGTCTGCCATAATTCAGATATGAATTTGAAGGTGATTGTTGTCCAAAGAGGGTAATAGCTCTAATGGCCTCAATTATGGAAAGCTACTATTTAGATAAATAGGTGACTATGTTATTTATTTTCAACTCATTCAGTTGTCTATTACATTTATACCAAATCATAACCAATTTTAATATTCTTCCGTTTCTGTTTCAAAGTCTGTTCTTTCTCTAGTATTCTATTCTATACACAATTGATTATTCCCGTTATAATAATTAGAACACATTGTCTCCAAAGTAGAAGATTAAAAACCATTATTAGCCACATGGGAATGACATTTTTTCTATAGTCTATACATACACCTTTGTCCACTATTTTTGCTTTAGATTGCAATACTTTGACTATTTTGTGTAATAGGCAGAGGTTGAAATTTCTGAAGTTGGGTGAAAATACTTTCTTGCATAAATATTTGACAACTAAGAAAAGATATAGAAAACTGAAAAACTGATGTGAAATTACTAACATCTGTACTTATAATTGAAGGGTTACGGGTGCAGCTTGTAATCCTGCAAACTGCGTCCGAAACACAGCTGCGGGCGATTTGGCAGCAGACTGCCTTATGTTGGTATTTTTTGCAAAATGGTATGGTGTTGGTTGTTCAGAAAGCAATGGCCCGGGAAGGTTAACCCGGTCAACAAATGCCGCAGAAGTCGGATGTGTCGGCCTAATGGCGCAAGAACGCAGCTAAATAGTGACTACTAAACATAAACTTGACAAGGGATCACAAACAGCAAAAAAATACTGGGGTTGACTGTGACGTCCTGTAAAAGATATGCAACTAACTTTTTTACTTGTAACTGCAGGAAGCAATGCAATGCCTGACAGACCACACAAACAGAATAAGACAGGAGAATCGAGAGCTCCGTCATGAACTCCTGCAACTAATCAAGACTACTCGAGCTTTAAATGAGCATCAACGTAAACTAGAGAACCAAAAGCGGGAGCTACTGAGAGAACAAAACTATGCCAATGACCTTAAGAAGTTAAGAGAGGCTAGACAAAAGAGACCAATCAGGCCTCAAGAGGATTCCAGGGAAGAAGTTTCAAACAGTGCAGCCTAGTGTAAGTCTTTAAGCAATGATGAATTGATGTTGTAATGTTGCTACGTCAGCTGTGGGGCCACATTATTATTTAACTCTTGGAGGTTGCCTTGAAGTGACTCAAGGATGAGTTAATGTTGACAAGTCATTTGATTGTGATTATTGGAGAACACTTCATGAATGTTGACATTTCATGTGACTAAGGTTATTGGGGAACACTTGATGAATGTTGATGTGTCATTTGATTGTGGTTATTGGGGAACACTTGATGAATGTTGATGTGTCATTTGATTGTGGTTATTGGGGAACACTTGATGAATGTTGATGTGTCATTTGATTGTGGTTATTGGAGAACACTTGATGAATGTTGACATATCATGTGACTAAGGTTATTGGAGAACACTTGATGAATGTTGATGTGTCATTTGATTGTGGTTATTGGAGAACACTTGATGAATGTTGACATATCATGTGACTAAGGTTATTGGAGAACACTTGATGAATGTTGACATGTCATTTGATTGTGGTTATTGGAGAACACTTGATGAATGTTGACTTGTCATTTTTGTGTGGTTACTGGCGAACACTTGATGCATGTTGACATGTCATTTGACTGTGGTTATTGGTGAACACTTCATGAATGTTGATGTGTCATTTGATTGTGGTTATTGGTGAATATTTAATGAATGTCGCCTAATTGTTGCTGTTGCTGAACACTTGACGTCAATGTCGACTAATTGTGGTGATTCATGAACACTTAATGAATGTCGACTAATTGTTGTTGTTGGTGAACACTCGACGTCAATGTCGACTAATTGTGGTGATTCATTTTCACCTAATGAATGTCAACTAATTGTGGTGATTCATTTTCACCTAATGAATGTCGACTAATTATTGATGAACACTTAATAAGTGTTGACATGGGAGTGTGGTTATTGTTGTTAGGAACATCATATTTTTATGCCTGAGTGCATGGTGGAATAGATGGCCAGTCTTTCCTTCTCATAACAAACGATGAGTGCAGGCATCAAACCCACATCTTGTCATGCTCATAACATTGTCCGCGTAAATTTCTAAAGATTGTACCAACGCATCTGCTACTGTGGACACTTAATGAATGTTGACATGAAGGGTGTCAGTGTGAGTGAATGAAACAACGTGGAGTGATTGAATATGGGATTAGGCAGTATAAATCATCTCAATTATGGCTTGCTGGAATGGGGAATTGATCAAAGTTACTGCGGACGAGGACAGTTGCAATGTATCACCAGCTAGCATGCAAAAGGAACAATGAGTATTTACACCCTTTGACTTCTGCTGGGGAAGACAGAAGACTTATGGGCTTGTCCTGAGTGCAGTGACATCAATTCGTAATCATATCATTACAGGTGAAGATGGTCCCATAGCAGATAGTAGCATTGGGGAGTGAACTGTTAGGCCTATGCCACGCCATATGGGGTGGGTGTGGCCATATCTCTTCACTGTCACCCTTTCTTACCCTGAGATTCTGGAAATTGTCTGGTGCTAATTTTGTATAAGCCTGGGTAAATTCCAGAGCCGTACTGGTAGGGACAAATAATTCTATCTTTGATGGGGGTGAACCAGGACCACTGTCTTGACAGTAGAAATCATATCATTACAAAAATATAAACAGGAATGTGGAGACATTTCTTGAATAACATGCATGTGTAGGTGTGATGGATGTTTGAAATAGTAGTCCCGCTGAATGAGCTTGGTGGACACACAATGTCAGGTCACATGGTCATTAAATGAGATAGTGGAGTAAAGCAAATTATTCTGACAGCCAGACGTAGCCTAGTGACACTAGGACATAGTCATTAGTCATAAAAAGTCAGCCGCGGAGCAAACAGGGGGCTTCCGATCATCAGAAGCTAACCCCCTTCTCCAAGTGTTTCGGCCCATTACACTCTTGACACTGCCTAGCGGCGGGCCCATCCGGGTCATGACTTCGGGCGTCTTTCCCCTGACGTGGAGATGTTTGGTCACATTCACTGTTACCATGTCCATTCTCAAGCTTTCCCTCCCTCGTTTCCCTCTAATGACAAAGCCACTTCAGTTGCAGATGTCTTCAATAGAATCATGGCAGAGGCTACAAGACAGCTCTCATTGTTCTTTTGATTTAACTAAAGACTGTCTCATTTGCTTACCTCTTTAACACTATCAAAACAATATCAGGTATATATTATTTTTGTAAATTCTGGTTTCTGTTCTCAAAATACAATTAGTCCTAGATTGTTTATGAATAGTCTGTTATTGTTTGTGTTATTTAGTAAAACATTTCATTTGCAGGTACCATCACAATCATTAATGTTCATTCACTGTAAACAAAGTGTTCACCTTATTATAACACAAGGTTCTAAAAGTTAGGTACAGTGGAACCTCGCTTAACGAGCACCTCGCATAACGAGCAAAATAAATTGTAAAAAAAAATGACCCGCTGAACGAGCGACGTTTCGCATAACAAGTGACGTTTTGCATAACGAGTGACGCACGGAGGGGATGTCCCGGATTTTGCGCCTGCAACAGCGAGGGTCAGAAGACAAGGGGGGTCGGATACAGCGGGAGGGGGCGCTCTATATAGGGCCAGCACTGCAGAGTGCTACAGTCACCTTCTGCTTGGAAGAATCTTTGGCCGGAGAACGTTGTTGACAGCGACTTTGAGGGGTTTGAGACAGTACCTGTGGAGCCTGTAGTCAACGAGATTGTGTCTTTGGCCAAGATCATGGGACTGGAGGTGGATAACAAAGACATCGATGAGCTTGTGGAAGAGCAGAGCCAAGAGCTGACCACCGAATAGCTTATGGAATTACATTGCATTTCACAGCAAGAAGTTTTGGAGGAGAGTTTGTCCGAGGAGGAGGAGAAGGTAACAGCAAACCAACAATCTTCTGGCGCAATAAGAGAAATACTGAAAGCATGGGAAACTGTTGCATCATACATTGAGAACCATCACCCTAATAAGGCAGTGGCTATGAGAGCTACTAATTAATTTAATGATAATGCTGTGTAGCATTTCTACCAAATTCTGAAGCGTCGGCAAAACCAAATTTCTCTAGACAGCTTTCTAGTAAAAAAGAATTAGGTATGTATTATAAATTGTAAATTAATTATTTCAATTTTTTTTTTCTACAAATCGAATTCTCATTCCAGGTTTGTTCATTCCACGATAGAAGAGGAAGATGAATCACGCTCCTTAACAATGTATATATAATTTTCTTTGAACAAACGTTATACAAAATATTTTGAATACTTTTTCGGCATGGAACGCATATCGTATTTTACATTAATTTGTATGGGAAAAACTGTTTCGCTTAACGAGTGTTTCACTTTACGAGTAAGGTTCTGGAACGAATTATGCTCGTTAAGCGAGATTCCACTGTATTTTGTTTATTTACACATCATTCATAAATGAATTGTGGTGAGTGAAATGTGTGCTTTATTTTATGATGATGTTTTTAGCAGTCTCCGGTCTCTTAAAATTGTGTTTTACCAGCTAATATTCATGTCAATTTCATACATGTTTGATTACATTTTTATTTTTGTTATGTGTTTTATTTCATTATTTTAAAAATGTGAAATAAATAAAATGCCCTATTATTTTCCCATTACAAATACTGGATATACTCATGTGTGCTTGATTCATGAACTGTAGATTACCCATGATAGGTTGAATTTCACGTTGATATTCAGCACATTTAGGCTCTTCTAAAGTTCAATAGAGGGAAATGCAGTAGTGTAGTGGCTAGCACGCTTTCAAGCTGGGCCCAATGGTCATTTTTCAAATCACCTTAGAGGTGGGAATTTGTAACTGAAATGGGCTGACATGTTGACACAACCTAATATTTGTACCGGGAAAATAAAGACGACTGGCTTAACACCAACTACATCCCCGAACAAGTGCTGGCGGGACATCAGCCAACAAGTGCTGGTGGGACATCAGCCAACAAGTGCTGGCGGGACATCAGCCAACAAATGCTGGCACCTGATGGCTTGAAATAGGATCCTTTACTTTGTACTTTTATAACAAAATCTGCTTTCTCAGTTGAAAACTCAAAAATCTGTTATTGCCAGACCACTTTCCTGTTTTACGCAAGAATTCTTATGAAACTTAATTTTCTTGTAAAGTATTTGACATGTTAAATACACCATTCAGGAGCAGTGATATCAGAGTGGTCTGTGCACACTGACTTACCAATACAACCATCTGGTTCAATCCCCAGTAATGATGGTATCTTCTTCTAACCAGTATGGGTATATGGTTCATCCAACCTTTAAAATGGGTACCAGAGATTTCTGAGCGACAGTAAAGGCAACTTGTGAGTTAATGACAATTTCAAATCATTGTGCCATTTGATCACAAAACTATGAGTCCAGGTCTGGGTGGCTGCGGGGTGTAATACTCTTGAACTTCAGGTGCATAGGTGCACTGATGGTGGATTAGGGGATCACTCCCAGACTTCAATGTTAACTTCCCATTCAGAAAGCAGTGGCAAACTACTGAATGTAAACTTGCCAAGAAAATCAACTTGAGGTTGGGGTTGATCACAATATCCTGTAAAGGACATGCAACATTTTTGTTAACGTCAGATACCAAATTTGACTTTATCACACCTACATAGGGTGGATTTTACATCATTATTACATGCAAAACAACATACTCAAAGAAATAAAAAGATTACCATTTAATTTATTCCTGTGATTTATCTGTTCTACTTAATTGACTTTGTTTGCAAATGCTTGTTTACAAAATGCCAGGGATAATAAAAAACAATTTGCATATCTCTCTTTTTCAATGTCTTGCTCCAGTTGATTATATCGATGCCAGAAGTTCGGAGCAACTGAAATAGCGTGAGAAGATTCATTATTCTGTATTTGTTGCACTATACTTTGACCGCTAACTCTTTCCCCACCAACACGAAGATCAAATGTTTTAATGACGAATGAGTCCTTAATGTGGAAAACTTTATGCTGTGCACTTGTGCTCAGATCTTCATTTATTAATGTCTGCAAGGCCATTTGTAGACGGGCGATGAACAACAGATATTGCAAGTACACTGTGGAGATCTTTCTTGTCACGCGACTTTCAAATAAAACTATGCTTGACTTGGGAAGGTGCTTATAGACATGGATTGCCTGTGAGAAAGACAAAAACAAATAATTCTGAAAAAGTATATTGTCATCACAGGTAAAAGTATATTGTCATCACAGGTAACAGAATATCTGCTTGACTGTCATGACAGTGGTCTGGGTTTTTTATTATTTTGTTTGCACTCGTTTGCTTTGAACTCAAGTGTAGTCTATACACACTATTTATAGTAGTGATGGACTGAAGTTTGCGTGTGGATTAGCTTTCCTTATTAACAGTGTCCCTTGCCATCAGGCGAACCCACTCTGACTTCAGAGGTACTTGTAATTTACGTCCCCAAGTCAAGGATGACAGGTCAACATTTTAGTCCAGCTGTCCGGTGTAGGGGCTGAACCACTTACCTCGGTATCAGCACAACAGATGCTTAAGAACACATGTTGTTACCCGATCGAACATGCTGACATGTGGTCTGGATTTAATTCCCAGCAGAGGCAGATTATTTTTTTTCCCCCCAAAATAGTTGGGATCACAGGACCAACTAGACAAATTTGAAATAATTTGTAAACTACATATAAGAAACGCAAAGATTTGAATCTGCCATGTCAAGAGAAGCTTGCTGAAAACGTAAGTGTACTTTGAACAACTGGAAACCCCTAAACAAATGTTTTTATTAGTCAAGTCTATCATCCAACTGAACAGAGTACTATGGAATAAGGACAGAATTGTATCCAGCCAATAATAGTTTTAACAACTATGAATCGCGGCAGTATAGTCCAGTTGCTTACCAATAGTGATCCAGAGTTAAGTCCTCAGGTGTGACAGGTTTGGCTTTTTTTTTTTAAAAACTAGCATATCCCTGCTGTATGGATGAGAAACAAGAGGTGAGGAAAAGACCATGATGCTGGATAGGATACATGTTGAGAAAACATAAGAACTCTATAACCAGAAAGTCCAAACAAAATAGAGAGAGACATAAAAACAAACTAAGGAGAGAGACAGAGGTGATTAATAAGGAGATGAGATGGACAGAGTTATAAGAGACAGCAAAAGATAGGACAGTCTGGAGTGAGTTGGTTGAAGATCTATGCACCAGTAAGGGGATAAAGGGCAGCAGAAGTAAAAGTATATCTCTGGGGAGGGCAATGGCCTCGTGAAATGCTTCATCCTCTGTACCAGAGATTTTACTCAGAAGGAAAAGTGGCAAAGAAGAGAGCTAGTCACCCAACCTCATCATGCTGTATGTATGTGAAAGCCTGGTACCAAGGTGGTCGTGTGCCGAAATCCCCTTCAAGGTGAACATTTTGTTTTACTGACCTGAATTCCCAGCCTAAAAATCTTGGTAATTAAAAACTGCCATTGTAATATTGACTATTGTGATCAGATGGCACAGTGATGTGAAATCTGTGGTACTCATCAAGTACCGACTGGTAACAATTATGGGGCGAGCAGCATTTACCTAATGCGCCTCTTGGCATGAAAAGGGGCCCTTTCACAATACTACAGCACTAACTCCCATGGGATCATCTTTCCCATCCATCCAACAGATTCTAATGAGGTGGAAGGTAGACATAAATGCATGTGCGTATCTTAGTTTAAATTACTAAGTTGGAGATACTGAACTAATATTAACTCTTAAAAGACATGGAGTTTTCTCATGTTTGGTGTTGGACAATGACAGAAAAAGAGAAAAGAAAAATCACAACAGAAATGAGATTCCTGAGAAGAATACTCAATGTATCAAGAAGAGATAAGATCAGAAATGAAGAAATCAGGACTAAAGTGGGGGTCATAACTGCACTAGATTTTATTAGAAAGCAGCAAATCAAATGGTTTGGCCATGCAAGTAGGTTACCAACTAACAGTATACCACAACAAGCAATGATGTACAGACCACATGGAAGCAGAGGAAGAGGCCGACCACGCAGGGAATAACAGAGTCCATGGGAATATCGATACATGAAGCCCATAAGCGGCCACTCTCCCACTATTTATACTTCACCTTGATACCGCAAGGTACAAGAGGAACATGATGAGATGAGATGAGAGAGTTGTTGGCTTCTTCTGTCTGTCTGAGCTTTCATACATAGTTGAAGTTTTAGGGTAGTTCTTTTCAATATTTAATTTTTCAAAACTGTTGATGCAATATAGTTATATGGTCACCCATGTTACTGGAGCCCTTAAGGGAAGCAAAGAATGCTAACACTGTAACCTACCATGCATGGCATAAAAGGCAACTAAGGAGTTGTGGGACTGGCTACTCCATTGCAAAAAAAAAACTTTAGCTGCAAAATCCAACCAACCACTATGCAACACTTTTGGCAGGTGATTGTGCCATATGGGATAAAACCAGGTGCAATGAAATCAAGCCTCTTGCCCGTTAACTTCCCCTCGTAGAATAACTAGAACAGTGGTTCTCAACCGGTCAGGAATTCCCCGCTAGGGGGGAATTTTAGGGTTTCCAGGCGGGGGAATTAAGATTATTTCAAGATCACGTTAATACAAGAACCGATTACTTGATATTGTTTTTCCCTTCATACTGTACGGTTCTGTACGTCTCACCCTTCTAAAATTCAATTTATAAAGTAAATAGACCCACAAATCATGTTTTATTCGGACGTCTAAACTTGTTTTAGTATGTGCTATTAAATTTATCTTCCATTACTACGTATACTGTGTAGGAGCAGGCAGGATTTTTAGGTAGGAAATACGAAAGGGGGGAACGACGTTCTGAAAATATGGTGAAGGGGGGAGGTTGAGAACCACTGAACTAGAAAGTCCTTCCAATGTAACACAAAATAGGGGCAGATCTAAAAACACATGGAGAAGAGATCAGAGAAAGAGATGAATAATATGGGGAGGCCATTGAGTGGGAGATAGCAAAAGACAGGACAGCTTGGCCTGAGTTGGTTGTGGGCCTTTGCTCCAACAGGGGATAAACGGTAGCAGAAGAAGAAGATAGTTATAAGGAAACATTTAAAAAGTATAACCAGGGAGTTAACAAAACACAATTTCTGAAAGTTACTAACCATGACCACTGGCTTTCAAATATTGGTCTCAAATACCAGACTCTGGACTTTACAAGTTACCCTCTTCACACCAAATGCTTTACTTGCATACATGTTAACAAACTGATTTATGGCTCAACCAAAACAACAGAATCACACTCCTGATTTATGACTCAATGTAAACAACTACACACTTCTGACATCACTCTACCTGATCCAGAATGTGTGCTGGTGTTTGTTTCTGATAGTAGGCTGTTTGCAGGTTTAAATGGTTCCAGTCAATGATCTGCATATCTCGTGACATTGTAGAAAAATACACAGATTGCAAGCTGAATTCCAAGCTTGTCACAGTGGATAGAGACTGTTAAATGTAATACAAATTCAAGAACAATATCATTTATATAGTTAAATCATAATATAAAATAAAACAGGACATAACACTGACATCAATGGTATGTATGCACAGCTCACACTCAGATTCTTATATCAATTGCAAAATACTCGTAATATAAACCTTAACAAATAATACAACTTTCTTAGTAGAATAGGGGATGCCTGCAATAGCGTAGTGGCTAGACACTTGCCTGCTATCTTGGTGGTCATAGGTGTGATCTGTATTGGGTGAATTCCAATTTTCAAGATTGACCTGGGCTTCCAGCTAAAATGAGTACCAGGTAATGTTTTAGGAAGTGAAGATGACCAGTATGATACTGACCAAGTGCCAATTACTCTATAAGAACGAACAGACTTTATTTTCAAAGGGTAACAAATTGGGCACGCAGGCCCGTCTTACATTCCAATCACTCATCTTTCGTTCATCAATAGTGCATAGGAAAAACATTGTCAAATGAATTTTGTAAACATAAACAATGCATTTTACCATGTTATGAGACACATCCAGCACCCACCCACACATCCCCCATACACCCACACATCCCCCACCCCAGGCACACATACATGCCCCCCACCACATCCCCACACCTACACATCTCCCCACCCACACACACTCCCACCAACCACACATCCCATCCACCCACACCCCAAGCATACATACATTTCCCAACCCACTCACATATCCTCCACCCATCCCATTACCCACCAACAATCACCCACCCACATATCCTCCTCCACCCACACACATCCAACCACCCAGCCAAACACACATCCCTCAACCACACAACCCCCACGCACACACACACATCTCCCTGCCATCTCACATATCCCGCACCTACCGAAACACAAGTTCCGCACCCACCCACATAATCTCCCATCTCCCCCAGCCCACTCACAGATCCCGAGCCCACCCATACAAACATCCCCCACCATCTCCTAACCTACACACACTCACCTACCCTCATATCCTCTACCCATCCACCACCCACTCATCCTGCAACCAAACATCCCTTAACCACACAACCGTACCCATATACAATCACCCACCCACACATCCTCTACCCACCCACCCATCCCCCAGCCACACATCCCTTAACCATACACCCCTACCCATATAAACACACATCCCCACCCACACACACATCTCCCATCCACGCACACCCAACACACACATCCCCCACCCATACACTCATCCCCCTCACACATCCCCCCACACACATACTTATCCCCCAACCACTAATACCCACACATCCCTCACCCACTCATAAACACATACATCTCTCATCTACCCACCCACACTCACACACCCCAACCACCCCTCCAAACACACATCCCCCACCCTCACACACATCAACACCCACCTGCACACCCACCCATCCTTTATCCACACCCATCTTCCCTCCCACACAACACCACAACCACACACATCCCTCACCCACAGCTCCCACACATCTCCTACCCACCCACACATCCCCCATCTACAATCACCCTCACCACCCACACATACATCTTCCATCCAGCCACACATACCCCCACCCACCCAGACACATCCCCCTCCTACACACACATCAACCACACCCATCCCCCACACACACATTCACCCACACATCCCTCACCCACACACTCCCCACTTATCCATCCAAACATCCCACCCATCACCCACACACAAATCCCCACACTCACAACCACCCCCACCCACCACACATCCCCATCTCCCCACCCACATATATATCCCCCCACCCATCCCATAACCCACCAACAATCACCCACCTACATATCCTTCTCCACCCACAACCGCCCAGCCAAACATACATCCCTCACCCACACACACATCTCCCTGCCAACCTATACATCCCACACATACCAACACACAAACCCCGCACCAACCACACATCCTGAGCCCACCCACACACACATCCCCCACCATCCCCCAACCTACTATTATGAACAAACAGACACACACACTCACATTCCCTTACTCGCTCACACTCACTAACTCTCTCACTCACTCTACAGTAGTGTGCATGTGATTATAGTATACATGATAAAATCAAGTGGCATACAAAATGATACCTCGTAATATGAAAGATGAGAATACATAAAATATATGGATTCAATAGCATGTTCCATGACATGCGTGCACTGATCCCTCTCTCTCTCTCTCTAGACATACACACACTCTCACACTCATTCACTCTCTCTCACTCACTAACTCTCTCACTCACTCTACAGTAATTTACATGTGTTCAAGAATATGGGTCTAGCAACATATGCCCAATGTGTTTCAAAGTTTATGAAAGGCTCCTTCAATTACAACTTACACACACATTTCTGTCCTTCAATTACAACTTACACATTTATGTCCTTCAATTACAACTTACACCCACATTTCTGTCCTTCAATTACAACTTACACCCACATTTCTGTCCTTCAATTACAACTTACACACACATTTCTGTCCTTCAATTACAACTTACACACATTTCTTTCCTTCAATTACAACTTACACAAACACACATTTCTGTCCTTCAATTACAACTTACACACACACATTTCTGTCCTTCAATTAGAACTCACACACACATTTCTGTCCTTCAATTACAACTTACACACACGCATTTCTGTCCTTCAATTACAACTTACACACACACATTTCTGTCCTTCAATTACAACTTACACACACATTTATGTCCTTCAATTACAACTTACACACACATTTCTGTCCTTCAAATACAACTCACACACACATTTCTGTCTTTCAATTACAACTACACACACACACATTTCTGTCCTTCAATTACAACTTACACAACATTTCTGTCCTTCAATTACAACTTACACACACACATTTCTGTCCTTCAATTACAACTTACACACATTTCTTTCCTTCAATTACAACTTACACACACACATTTCTGTCTTTCAATTACAACTTACACACACACACACATTTCTGTCCTTCAATTAGAACTCACACACACATTTCTGTCCTTCAATTACAACTCACACACACATTTCTGTCCTTCAATTACAACTCACACACACACATTTCTGTTCTTCAATTACAACTCACACACACACATTTCTGTCCTTCAATTACAACTTACACACACATTTCTGTCCTTCAATTACAACTTACATACATTTCTTTCCTTCAATTACAACTTACACAAACACACATTTCTGTCCTTCAATTACAACTTACACACACACATTTCTGTCCTTCAATTAGAACTCACACACACATTTCTGTCCTTCAATTACAACTTACACACACGCATTTCTGTCCTTCAATTACAACTTACACACATTTCTGTCCTTCAATTACAACTTACACACACATTTATGTCCTTCAATTACAACTTACACACACATTTCTGTCCTTCAAATACAACTCACACACACATTTCTGTCTTTCAATTACAACTACACACACACATTTCTGTCCTTCAATTACAACTTACACAACATTTCTGTCCTTCAATTACAACTTACACACACACATTTCTCTCCTTCAATTACAACTTACACACATTTCTTTCCTTCAATTACAACTTACACACACACATTTCTGTCTTTCAATTACAACTTACACACACACAGACATTTCTGTCCTTCAATTAGAACTCACACACACATTTCTGTCCTTCAATTACAACTTACACACACACATTTCTGTCCTTCAATTACAACTTACTCACACACACATTTCTGTCCTTCAATTACAACATACACACACATTTCTGTCCTTCAATTACAACTTACACACACATTTATGTCCTTGAATTACAACTTACACACACATTTATGTCCTTCAATTACAACTTACACACACACATTTCTGGCCTTCAATTACAACTTACACACACATTTCTGTCCTTCAATTACAACTTACACACACATTTATGTCCTTCAATTACAACTTACACACACATTTCTGTCCTTCAATTACAACTTACACACACATTTATAGGTGCAATAAATATTCAATTTATCAAATAACACCAGGAATCACCATCATCATGTACATATGAATGGGACATAATTGTTTGCCATCTCTCACAATCACTCAAGTAATGAATCAAATCTGTGTTCTTGTACCCATTATGCCATGTGACCAGGCCAGCTATATTGTTTATCTCTTTGTCTTCCCCTTGCTCTTTAACCATAGTTTGCAAGATCTCACTAAATACCTGCCCAAAATATCTTTACTGTCTGCATCTGATTTCTCAAATCAATTTACGGTTTTCATGTGTTTCTCAAAGGACTGACTCATTCATTGACCTAAGTTACTGAAAACCATGTAAGAGGGAAGGGTGACTGGCAAATGTGCAAGAGGAAGATTATTTAAATGGGAGGTTATTATTAAGAAGTACCCAACCGAACCTGAAGAGCAGAGGAGACAATGTAACCAGTTCTGTTTAAGGCTAATTCAAAAGAGAACAAAGAAAGGAAAGAATATCAAAACTCACAACAACACAAAAAAGGACATCAATTATAACGGACCTCACTAATAACCGATGCCGCAAAAGCAGGTTGAACGAGGCCAAATGTTTATTTCTTTCTGTACACATTTAACTGAATTGGGTCAAGAGGTGGACTGAAAAGTGGATGCTAGACTGTGCCACCATGGCTAGAGACAGAGTGCTAAAGATCCACTGCAGCTGACAATTAATGTGAATATGGCATCTGATCTGATGTTCTCTGTGGTCTTGCTACAGCCTTTAATCAGATTTTTCAAGTTCAATTACTCACCATATTTTACCTTCTTCCTGGATACCAATGTGGTCTGATTCTTGTCATTTTTAAATTGTATACTGACTTTCTGGCAGTTTCTACTCAGATGATGTGACCAAGACATGCTCACCTATTTCATATTATGAAGTTAGTGTTTTGTTAGTTTGGTTTGTAATGGATTACTTTAATAGCACAAGGACACCTCTACAAATGCTGTCTACTCCCAAAGATCACACAAGGAGAATTTCAATAAAGTGCACAAACTCATTAGCACTGGCGAGCATCCTTGTGTGTGTATAGCAAAATAACACATGCCTCTTTTATGGGCGAGTTTCATAATTTTACTGATTTAGCCTGGACAATAGCATACTCTGCTGAGGGATTTTTAATGTGTGCAATGTGCACCAAACATTTTTTCATCCTGATCTGAGAAGATTAGCTGACTAATTCACTGTTCCAGGATAAGTGAGGAGTATGACATCTTACAGTTCCTGAATGGTTCTCATAGATGGATGTCATGTGATTCTTCTGAGATCAGAGACTGATGTCACATGATTCATACACAGTCATGTGATTCATGCATGGTCTTCTGAGATAAGATATGGATGTCACTTTATTTACAGTTTTCTGAAATCAGAGACGAATGCCATGCGATTCATAATAGTCCTCTGAGATTAGAAATGGATGTCATAAATTAAAGCCATTCATTTCATGTCACACGATCTGATGGCCATGTGTTAATTTCCAGACTCTGTCATTTAGTCTAGGGGTGCAATTTTCTTGGGGGGTCGTAAACTGGAGCTACAGAGTTCATGTTCTTCGCGACACTTTTGGCAGGTGGTTGTGTGGAAAGAGACAGAGCCATATGGGGTAAAACCCAGCGAAATGAAGTAAATCCTCCCTGCCTTTGAAATACACACAACACCCCCCCCCCCCCCCCCCCCCACAAAAAAAAAACACACTGGATTTTATAAATACAAGTATGCAACTTAACACCAGACTCCAAATGATTCAATACAAACCTGAATAAAGGAAGGCATCAATTCTGGACTAGTATATTTTGATAATGATTCTTCACCAGAAACATTCACTTTCTTGGTGGCAGTAGTTTCAGCTGTTAGTTTTTCACACAGAGTTTTAAAGCTTTTGAATCCAATGTGCTTGATCTTTTCAATATCTTTTAGCGTTTGAAATGGGCCATATACTTTTCGATGCTTACATAGCAATTCTGACAATCTCAGTGAGATGAACTTCTCCTGTCTGAATGATGCAATCACAAAATTATTATATTAATTGAATGACACAATCACAAAACTGTTATATTAATATGAAATATCAAGTCATTCATAATCGTGTGCCATGTTAATAAGCATGAGGGGTCAAAGGTTTCATACAATCAACAATCTTGGATTAGGTCTGTGCTCTTGTCCCATTTGTGCTATACAGTTAAGCCATCCAGATATTTAACGCTTTTCTTCTCCTTGCTCTTTTAAATCAAGTTGTCACTAATTTTTCAAGTTTATTTCTCCTTAATAATTAGCCCAAGAAAATCTTGACTTTCCATGACTAATTTCTCTAATTAATTTATGATGTTTACTTGTTACTTGAAAGATTATCTCGTTATTTTTCTGTTCATCCATTCTATGCATTTTCCTTGTGATTAGATGATTCTCAGCTTGTCTGCCGACTGTCACAGAAGAACTCATGAGAACATGCATGGTCCATTAAGTGGCTGTGTTTATGTTCAATTATTAATATTTTCATGCTATACATTCGATCCTGCATATTCTATATCTGTAACTTTGCTTGAAGCCACTTCATGCTGGCAGGAGTGTTAGTTTCAGCTTGAACTTATTCACTATACCATTTGAAACCATGCTGGGGTTAAACCCAACCTTCAGTCTGATTTTTAGAAGTAACAAGGTTTGCAACTTGTAGTTGATACAGATTTGGGGTGAAGAGACTAAGAGGCACTTTAAGTCTTAAAATCACTTTTTAAAATCTTTATAACAACAGTATTTGTGCAGCACACATGGCCATGAGTGTAAATAATCAGACAATTTAACATAATCCAAACCACTGGCTTTTTTAAGGTAAACTTTGTCAGTTAGTCCTCTTTCTCAATTCAAAAGTCAGATAACTATTTGAACCCTTCTTATCCATCAGATCGGTATCAACTCAAATATGGCTGGGTTATGTAGAAACAAAATTATTTTAACAGAGATTGCTGACAATGCAGACAATCATGCCTTGTGCCGAATAGCATGCACCAATTAAAACAATCAAAGATAGAGAGCATCCGCATCTTCTCTCCAGGTTATGCTGGTGTGTTGGGAAATGTAGAGGTTGACAGACTGGATGCTACTGCACCACTGTGGGGACTGGTGCATGATAAGGCAGGTGTGGTCACGACCTTTTGGGGCCATGCGAATAGTGTGGAAGAACAGATAAATCATCCTGGCCTGGAGAGAATAGTGTGGAAGAACAGATAAATCCTGGCCTGGAGAGAATAGTGTGGAAGAACAGATAAATCATCCTGGCCTGGAGAGAATAATGTGGAAGAACAGATAAATCATCCTGGCCTGGAGAGAATAATGTGGAAGAACAGATAAACATCCTGACCTGGAGAGAATAGTGTGGAAGAACAGATAAATCATCCTGGCCTGGAGAGAATAATGTGGAAGAACAGATAAATCATCCTGGCCTGGAGAGAATAGTGTGGAAGAACAGATAAATCATCCTGGCCTGGAGAGAATAGTGTGGAAGAACAGATAAATCATCCTGGCCTGGAGAGAATAGTGTGGAAGAACAGATAAATCATCCTGGCCTGGAGAGAATAGTGTGGAAGAACAGATAAATCATCCTGGCCTGGAGAGAATAATGTGGAAGAAGCAGATAAATCATCCTGGCCTGGAGTAGAATAGTGTGGAAGAACAGATAAATCATCCTGGCCTGGAGCTAATGGTGTGGAAGAACAGATAAATCATCCTGGCCTGGAGCTAATGGTGTGGAAGAACAGATAAATCATCCTGGCCTGGAGAGAATAGTGTGGAAGAACAGATAAATCATCCTGGCCTGGAGAGAATAGTGTGGAAGAACAGATAAATCATCCTGGCCTGGAGAGAATAGTGTGGAAGAACAGATAAATCATCCTGGCCTGGAGAGAATAGTGTGGAAGAACAGATAAATCATCCTGGCCTGGAGAGAATAGTGTGGAAGAACAGATAAATCATTCTGGCCTGGAGAGAATAGTGTGGAAGAACAGATAAATCATCCTGGCCTGGAGCTAATGGTGTGGAAGAACAGATAAACCATCCTGGCCTGGAGAGAATAGTGTGGAAGAACAGATAAATCATCCTGACCTGGAGCAAATAGTGTGGAAGAACAGATAAATCATCCTGGCATGGAGAGAATAGTGTGGAAGAACAGATAAATCATCTTGGCCTGGAGAGAATAATGTGGAAGAACAGATAAAACATCCTGGCCTGGAGCAAATAGTGTGGAAGAACAGATAAATCATCCTGGCCTGGAGAGAATAGTGTGGAAGAACAGATAAAACATCCTGGCCTGGAGCAAATAGTGTGGAAGAACAGATAAATCATCCTGGCCTGGAGCTAATAGTGCAGAAGAACAGATAAATCATCCTGGCCTGAAGAGAATAGTGCGGAAGAACAGATAAATCATCCTGGCCTGGAGAGAATAGTGGAGAAGAACAGATAAATCATCCTGGCCTGGAGAGAATAGTGTGGAAGAACAGATAAATCATCCTGGCCTGGAGAGAATAGTGTGGAAGAACAGATAAATCATCCTGGCCTGGAGAGAATAGTGTGGAAGAACAGATAAATCATCCTGGCCTGGAGAGAATAATGTGGAAGAACAGATAAATCATCCTGGCCTGGAGAGAATAGTGTGGAAGAACAGATAAATCATCCTGGCCTGGAAAGAATAGTGTGGAAGAACAGATAAATCATCCTGGCCTGGAGAGAATAGTGTGGAAGAGCAGATAAACATCCTGGCCTGGAGAGAATAGTGTGGAAGAAGCGATAAATCATCCTGGCCTGGAGTGAATAGTGTGGAAGAAGAGATAGATCATCTTGGCCTGGAGATAATAGTGCAGAAGAACAGATAAATCATCCTGGCCTGGAGAGAATAGTTTGGAAGAACAGATAAATCATCCTGGCCGGAAGAGAATAGTGTGGAAGAACAGATAAATCATCCTGGCCTGGAGAGAATAGTGTGGAAGAACAGATAAATCATCCTGGCCTGGAGAGAATAGTGTGGAAGAACAGATAAATCATCCTGGCCTGGAGAGAATAGTGTGGAAGAACAGATAAATCATCCTGGCTTGGAGCTAATGGTGTGGAAGAACAGATAAATCATCCTGGCCTGGAGAGAATAGTGTGGAAGAATAGATAAACATCCTGGCCTGGAGAGAATAGTGTGGAAGAACAGATAAATCATCCTGGCCTGGAGAGAATAGTGTGGAAGAACAGATATATCATCCTGGCCTGGAGAGAATAGTGTGGAAGAACAGATAAATCATCCTGGCCTGGAGAGAATAGTGTGGAAGAACATATAAATCATCCTGGCCTGGAGAGAATAGTGTGGAAGAACAGATAAAAGATCCTAGCCTGGAGAGAATAGTGTGGAAGAACAGATAAATCATCTTGGCCTGGAGCGAATAGTGTGGAAGAACAGATAAATCATCCTGGCCTGGAAGAGAATAGTGGGAAGAACAGATAAATCATCCTGGCCTGGAGAGAATAGTGTGGAAGAACAGATAAATCATCCTGGCCTGGAGAGAATAGTGTGGAAGAACAGATAAATCATCCTGGCCTGAAGAGAATAGTGTGGAAGAACAGATAAATCATCCTGGCCTGGAGAGAATAGTGTGGAAGAACAGATAAATCATCCTGGCCTGGAGAGAATAGTGGGGAAGAACATATAAATCATCCTGGCCTGGAGAGAATAGTGGGAAAGAACATAAATCATCTTGGCCTGGTGAGAATGGTGTGGCAGGGAGTGACCAGAGGATCTGGCTGACACTAAGCAGTCTGAGGAAGGGCCAGCCAGACACATAATCAGACTGCAGCTGGTACTATCAGTACTGGGACCACTTGCTGGCAGTTTAAGATGGGGATGGAGTGCATATGGGAGTGTCCTGAGTGCTATGATGCCACTTCTTTACCAAGCTAGTTTTCCATCAAATAAATGTACTGCATGTTTAGAAAGACAATGTTTTAATGGATACCAGTTAAATAGTGACATAATGAATCTTGACTGCAATGACCTACTAAATTCTGCTCTTTAAACTCAATAGCTGGTGGTAGTTACAAGATTATTTTGTATTTACTATCACAGCTTTTTCTTCTTTGCTATCTGTGTTAGTGTAGTGGCCAGCATGCTTGCTTGCACCTGAGAATCATGTGTTTGAATCCTCTAAGTGGCGGATATCTGGGTTCCCATGTTGACCCAGACTAAAGTGGTACCAGGGAATCACATGAATGGGAAACAAATAGGTATATTTAGTTCCTGCGAGAAGAAACGTACTAAACACAAACACGTTGCACATACCTTACAAGGAGATCCATCGTATACCAGAGAAAATCCAAAATCAGAAGCAATCAATAAATATATAACATGAAATAATAAAATAAAAAACACACAAATACGTACAATACGACACACAGGAAGGCCGACATTTCGATTCTCAGAATCTTTGTCAAGGACAGGACAACTAAAGATAGATAAAACAACGAAAAACAAAATACAAAAAAAACAAAAAGCACAACTACTCGGTTCCCATGAGGGAGCAGAAATGGCGGCTTTGCTAGTTGCGAAGGCACTCTTTGGCTACAGAGTTTAAGTATAGTGGGTTGCCAGATAGGGTTTATGTTGCCAAAAATATGCGACACAGTCTGATATGAATATATAGGGGTGTGAAGACAGGTATGGATATAAAGGAGGAGGACAGCATAGTTCATTGGCACCTTGCCGTCTTGACAGACGATAGTTTGTAAGGGATGGAGTTATTGCCTCTCCATAGCACAAAGCCTGGGTTAAAATATAGAGATCATGTGTTGCTCATGCAGCATGATCCCTCTCTCGGCCTGCCTAGTTCACTCCAGAGGAAAGGTAACACCTCTACATCTGGAACAAGACAAGCTGCAGAAGCTGCCGGATCAGCAAAGCAATGCTCTAATTGTCCGCTTGTCGGAGCTTTGATCCTATATCAGCCGCCAACCAAGACTTAGGGCCTGGTCTGCCCTGCCATGACACTTTGTCTTTAGGTTGCATTTCCTCGCACCATGGTAAGGCTTGTACCCTCCCAATTGCGCTCTTCCGCCCGAAGCCGTTGGCACAATGTGGGGTGTCGGGTTTGGTAAGCGCCGCCCAACGTTCGGCGCTAACAGAAAGCAGGTAGTACCGTCTACTGTTATACGGTAGCTCAGTCATATCTGACTAAGACCTGACACAATAACATTATTAATAATGATAATAGAAATACACAACATGTAGTAAGCTCACAACAGATAATACCAACAATGAAATTATCAATAACTTTGAGCTTTTCTATATTTTAGCATCATTTGACAACCACTCAAGCTATGGAAACTGAATGGAAGAGTTGATGCTGACAGCATAGTTATAGACAGTGTAAACAGTTGGATATGTGAACAGTTAGATATGAATGTATAGAGGGAAGATGGCACAGTTATACGTGGCGTCCACAACAGTATTGATATCTGCTGGATGGACGCATCCCAGAGAGTTGATTCATTGGCATTCAATTTTGAGCCTAATGGAGCTGTTGGAGATATACCTATTTGTTTCCAATTCATATTGTTATATCCTGTTGCAGCCGCTGCTTTTTCTTTTACTGACCACATCACCCATCATGAGCTGATTGGTCTAAAATATACAAGGGCTAGCAACTTATCTTCAATACCCTGCACAGCATGAACAGAGGTCCTTTACTTGTTTCTACTATCTTTTTCTTTTGTTCCATTTTTCTCTTTTGAGGGGAGTGTACAATCACACACTAGTTTTCCACCCCCTCTAACTCAGGGGCCACAGTGTCAGCTTTTGTGTGCAGGTATGTAAGATTTACCTCCTCCAGATAGATTCCTTTCAAGGTAATGGTCTATTCATGGTCATGAGGTAGGTTTCCATCTGATGTTATCAATGCGACTAGATATTTGAATTTCTGCATTTGTCCCAAATTAACACACACACAGATGTGGGGGGGGGGGGGGGGAGAGAGAGAGAAAGAGAGAGAGAGAGAGAGAGAGAGAGAGAGAGAGAGAGAGAGAGAGAGAGAGAGAGAGAGAGAGAGAGACAGACAGACAGACAGACAGACAGACAGACAGACAGACAGACAGACAGACAGAGACAAAGTAGAGAGGGGGAGGAAGTGAGTGCAATATGGTTTATGACAATCCATAACAATTCATATCACCAATTATCAAACCTCATTTCTTCTGCAGTCAAAGTGTTCAAATAATGTAAGATCTTTTCTTCATCTTTCTCATGAGTTGACTCAGTGTGCACACTATATCCACACAAGGGCATGCAGATCTCTCCCAGCTATAAATATAAATACAATATGGATTATATGCACTTTCTGAAATGTCATTAATTAATATTGGAGACCTGAAGAAGAAACAAAATGGAAATAACAATAGCACATTTTTGCAAATATGAAAACTAAAACACTACAAAATCTCTTTCTTTATTATTCTATTCTGTCCTGAAGTGGAAGTTAAAAGATCATGAAAACAATTATATACCAAAAATATGAATTAACTGTAGGTAAACGAACTGAAAATGTATACATGTGAAAATGTACACAAGAAAAAACTGAGGTGGCATACTTCACTTCTTACAAAAACAGTGGTTTAGGTTCAATCCCCAGAAGTGACAGGATGTTTATTTCCTATCAGTATGACCCTGGAATTTACCCAAATTCATGAAACGAGTACAGGCTATTTTCATAATTTATTACTTGCTTTTGAACACTATGTCTGGAGACAGTTATGGAAACACACCACAGTGTGGCTAACACAGCTCTGGGGACCGAGTATCCACCGGAATAAGTGGACAACTCTGCAGCTGAGCAGAGCAGGGCACTCACTTGTCCTGACAGTCAGAAATGGCTGTCAAAGGCAGAGGTAAAAGACCACTATGTGAATGTGGAAGGCAAGGGGAAACCACCACATTATCTTCCCAAGACTTCATGGCAAAACATATATCAGAGTTAGTGAACGACGTTAATGGCTGTCTTAGGACATCCTCGTCCGATAGGGACAGTCATGAGCCACAGGTGACACCAGACTGTCATCCAGCTACTGATGGCAAAATCATAACTAAAATAAATAAATTTAGAGTAGGAACATGGAATGTTAGGACATTAAATGAGCTAGGAAAGTTGACCAATGTTCTAAGAGAGATGGATAGCATGAAAATGAATATACTAGGCGTTAGTGAGATGAGATGGAAGGGATCGGGCAAAATTATAGCTGACAATCACACAATAATTTATTCTGGAGGGGATACACATGAAAAAGGTGTAGGAATAATATTAGATGAAAAAACAGCCAAGTCAATTAATGGATACTGGTGTATTTCAGATAGAGTTATTATGGTAAAAATCAAAGGCAAACCAATAGATATAAATATTATACAAGTATATGCACCAACAACAAGCAGTAGTGATGAAGAAATACAACACTTTTATGACGAAATAGAAATGGTGATGGCTCAAATTGGATCACAAGAAATAAAAATAATACTTGGTGATTTTAATGCAAAAGTAGGAAAGGGAAAAATGGAGGATGTAGTGGGGAATTATGGTTTAGGTACAAGAAATTAAAGAGGGGAAAAGCTAATAGAATGGGCAAATATCAATGATATGATAATTGGAAACACATGGTTTAAACACCATAAAAGACGACTGTATACATGGAAAAGCCCTGATAAGAAAATACGCAACCAAATTGACTACATACTAATTAATAAAAGATTTAGAAATGCTTTAATTAATGTAAAGACAATGCCTGGTGCTGTAATAGTGATCATGTACCACTATGTGGACAAATAAAAGTAAGATTAAAGAGAGGGAAAAAAATGGTTAAGAACATGAGACTTAATAAAGAGGTTCTGAAAATAGATAAAGAAATGCAAGAACAATACAGAGTGACTGTGAAAAATAGGTACAATGCAATAGCTAAAATACAGAGTATAAATGAACAATGGGAAATGTTAAGGGACTCCATTCATCAAACTAGCAAAGAAGTATTACCGGAGAGAGGCAAAATAGCTAAGAAAAATTGGATGAATGAAGAAATCTTAAAACTGATGGACAAAAGAAAACAGTAAAAATGACAAACAAGAATACGCTAAGATAAATAAAGAAATAAAAGATAAATGTGGGAAGGCTAAAGAAAGTTGGTTAAACGAGCAATGCAAAAGAATAGAATTAAATTCCATTAAAGATACAAAAAGTATGCACAGACAAATCAGTGAGCTTACAGGAAGAAAAATAAGAATAAATACAGGGTGTTTGAAATCAAAAACAGGAAAGATATTATTAGAGGAAGGTGCTATAATGAAGAGGTGGAATGAGTATATAAAAGAACTATATGATGGAGAAAGGGAAGAATTAACAGAAGATAGAAACTTAGAAGGTCCACCTATTCTGAAAGAAGAAGTCGCTGACGCTATGAAACGTATGAAGAACGGAAAAACAGCTGGGCCAGATGAAATCACAATAGAAGAATTAGAAGTATTGGGAGAATTTGGAGTAGATATATTAACCAAAATGTTGAATGATATTTACAGCAGTGGATATTTACCCAGTGATATGCTGAGATCTGTATTTCTAGCTATACCAAAAAGATCAGGAGCAATTGATTGTGAAGATTTTCGTACAATTAACCTTATAAACCATATCACTAAGCTTCTACTCAGAATCATAATGAGAAGAACCAAAAAGAAAATAAAAATGGAAATTAGTGAAGAACAGTATGGATTTGTGGAAGGAAAGGGCACAAACAATGCAATTTATACATTACGTACACTAATAGAAAGGTCAACAGAGAAACAGAGAGACATATATTTGTGCTTCATAGATTATACTAAGGCATTTGATAAAGTAAAACATGATGAACTGATTAAAATGTTGGAAGATATCAACATTGATGGAAAAGATTTAAGAATAATAAAGAATATTTACTGGAACCAAGTAGCAGCAATTAAAATGGGAAATAAAGTGGGTAGTTACGAACAGATAAAGCTAGTACGATGTGTGTAGGGTGTAGGCTAGTAGGGTGTGTCTTGTCACCAGATCTCTTCTCCCTGTATAGCGAAGTAATAATGAGAGAAATCAAAGAGATACCAGGAATACTAGTTGGAGGTTATAATATAAATAATATACGCTATGCAGATGACACAGTATTGGTGGCGGATAATTCAACAGACCTACAACAATTATTAGATTGTAGTAACAGAGAGTGCAAGGAATGGACTCTCCTTGAATATCAAGAAAACAGTAACAATGGTAATATCAAAGAAAATGGTGACACCAAAATGTGACATAGAAATAGAAGGGAAAATCCTTAACCAAGTGGATAATTTTAGATACCTAGGGGCATTTATAACATCAGATGGAAGATGTACAACAGAGATTAGGAGCAGAATAGGGCAGGCAAAAGCCGCATTTCAGAAAATGAAGAGTATCTTATGCAATAAGTCGCTATCACTGAATGTAAGAAAGAGAGTGCTGAAATGCTATGTAGAACCAGTTTTGCTGTATGGCAGTGAATCTTGGAATGTAAATGAACAAATTAAGAAGAAACTAGAAGCAACAGAGATGTGGTTCCTGAGACGAATGTTGCGAATTCCTTGGACTGCCAGAGTAACTAGCGACGACTGCCTGAAACAGGCTAATGAAACTAGAACATTATATACAACAATAAGACAGAGACAAACATCTTTCTTTGGTCACGTGATGAGAAGAGAGGCATTGGAGAACATCGTAACAACTGGAAAGATCGAGGGGAAGAGAGGCAGAGGCAGACCAAGAGAAATGATGCTGGATGGATTGAGACGGTGGCATGGAGGAATATCAGCAGCAGAGTCGATCCAGAAAACCAAAGACCGAGATCTATGGAGAGCCATGAACGCCTACGCCAGCCGGCACGGCACTTGATGATGATGTAAGATGAACGTTGAGAATATCATGAGCAAAGAAGAAAACAAACGCTGGGGTACTGAGAGCTGTAAGTGTTACACAATCCCTCATCAAACTCTAAAGGAAAAGATAAATGCAATTTATAGGTTATATCAACAGAAGAATAGGACGAGATAAGCAAGCCATTATAAGAAAATACTAGGCAAGGGAGGCAGAGAAAGACAGAATAAGATGCACTGAGAAAGCTTAAACAGCTGGACAAACAAACAATAATATAAGATACACCAACTTCATAAACATATCAGATGATAGAGAGGATCGCAGAGTCATGATTGCCAATGTCTGCTCCAGACCAGGCACCCAAAGAACAATGAGAACTGACTGGAAAGGTAAGATTGTGAAGAAAGAAACTGATCACCCACCTAATTATGCGGTGGGAAAATGACATGGCGGTCATGGATTCTAATCCACATCAAGGCACATTTTTAAATTTGTCATGGGCTCCCAGGTTGACCCAGTCTACAATGAGTTCTGGGAAATGTCTAAGTAAGTAAAAGTAGGTGGTCTGCTACTGGCCACACCATCCTCCTATTGCCGACAGGTCTATACAAATATAGGTGTAACACTACATATCCAATAAGTCTTAAGGTGTGGAAAAGGGTCCTTTATGCTTGTGCTGGAATTGATAAAGGGCTAACATTTCATATTCCATCATCTGATATTTTACCCCAAGTTACAACGAACACATGAGCTAATCACAAACAAACCAGTATTGCTCTTAAGAACTTTTACCCTGACCTTGATTAACAAAGATAAATTGCAGAGAATATTCTTATCTTGTTTTTGTTATTTTGTTCACTCACTCTGAACTAGAGCGTAGTCCATGCTGGACTGATTTGTGTGTGTTGGCTAGCTTGTCCTATTATCAGTGTCCCTCATCATCAGACAAGCCTACCCAGACTTCTGAAGTACTTGTAAGTTACGTCCTCAAGTCACAGACGGGAAGTCAACATCCTAGCCCAACTGAGTGGTACAGGGATTGAACACGCTACCTTGCCATCAGTACACCGGAAGTTTAAGAGTGAGTGTTTGTATCCACTTGGCCCTGCTCACTTCCTCTTAATTTTGTGAAATAGTTTTGCTTGGCTGATTCCACATTTATTTCTCACTCTCTCTCTCTCTCTCTTACGTGCCTACACGCACACATGTGCACACACACACACATGTGCGCACACACAGAGAAAGAGAGAGAGAGAGAGAGAGAGAGAGAGAGAGAGAGAGAGAGAGAGAGAGAGAGAGAGAGAGAGAGAGAGAGAGAGAGAGATTGCTCAACGTATGGAAGAGAACAATCTACATCACTCTACTAAACAAGGAAATTTAAAACTGCAACAATTATCGAACCACTGCACAATAAGTCATTCTAGCAAAATGTGAATCATGAAGAGGGCCAAAAGTAAATTTGAATATGAATTACAGGAAGTATATGCAGGTTTCAGATGAGGCAGAAGAACCATGGAGGGCCATCTTTGAGAAATGCAGAAAGTACAATGGAGATCTTCATATTTGCTGCATTAAATGCAGCAAGGCCTTCGACTCTGTTCAACATCAGAAATTGTGAAAACTCATTAATGTTTTGAGGTTTCCTGCACATTTGATCCACTTATTTGAATCATTGTATGTTCTTCTTCTGCTGCGTTCATACAGAGTTTTTTTTTTTCTGGACGTGATTGTGTTGTGCCTGTTTACAGCAGAGTTGCGTTCTTGCCATTAGGCCGACACATCCTGACTTCTGCGGGCATTTGTTGACCGGGTTAACCTTCCCGGGGGTTTCTTAGGACGTTTGACTCTCACTGTTGTGGTGTTATCCCCCATCCCAGCTGGCCATATAGAACAGCCAAAGACATCCTGGTCAGCCCTCAAGGGAAGGCAGGGGCAGGCCATGGGCATTCCCTGCCATCCAAGGAGGCTTCCATACTTGCAGAGCTGACACACAGCATTCTGGTACTGGGCTCACCCAAGGAATCGTCACGTCTTGCACATGGCTGCTTAACCTCACTTCCGTATATTGGGCCTTCCAGTTCACCATAGGCTGTTCTTCCGGAAACCAGAAGAATGCAGTCTGCAGATGACATCCACACAGTGAGCTTTCGACTCGGACTTTCCGCGCAATGGATTTGCTATCCAAGCAATATTCCATTTTGTGCCACTAGGACGACACTTTTTCCACATTTTATGAAGCCCAAACAGTGAGCTTCCACGTAATGGATTTGCTATCCAAGCCGTTTGAAAATAAACAAGCCACAGTAATATAAGGCAGAATTTGTCAGCTTCCAATTTACTGAGCCGCGATAAAAAAAAATCCCTATTCCTTAAGATGCCTACTTCCTGATTGTAGACCACGACACAAACATATTATTAATAACTCCGCTTAGAATTAGCGTACAGTATTCATTGAGATACCGTTGGATTCGTCTTGTCAAGCTGTATCCAACTGTGATGACTTCACGAGTAAAACTTTAAAAAAAACCAATTTTTAAATTAAATATTCTCTAAATATGCTACTGACAGTGCCGACACTGACTGTCATGAAATTGAGTTGCCATACCTGTGGTTTTATTTTTGGCATTATAGATTGTGTTAACCGTGTATTTAACATAGGTCCCAATCTGAATTTTGGAATATGGTGTAAGCAACGTTTCAGAATGCATAAGTGACACATATTAATCATTGTGTCCCGAAAACACTCAGAGAAACCGAAGACCAACCAGTCCCCAGAAGTAGACAATATTTGACAGTTGTCTTCCTTGATTTGTACGAATTAAAATTGATAACCGGGTTAACCAGAAAATGAATCCAGAAAATATTTTAAAGAACTGAAGTCAATGAAACGAGGGCACCAACAAAACACACATATGGTTTAAAAGACAAAAATGGGAATATGATAAATACCAATGAGGAAATGTGCAACACATAGAAAGAATATTTTATTGAATTACTAAATTGTGAAGCTCCAAGTAACATTTTCCCACAGGAAGAGGTTCTAACATGCGAACCACAAATTGAAGAACCTACATTTGAAGAAATCCTATATGTAATCACACGACTTAAAAACAATAAGGCAACTGGGACTGATGGAATTGCTGCTGAATTTATAAAGGCAGGTGGCCATGCATTACATCTAAAGCTATACGAACTAATAATAAAAATCTGGAGGACAGAAGAATTACCCCATGACTGGAAAGAGTCATTATTGATACCTATCTTTAAGAAAGGAGACAAGTTCCAATGTGGAAATTATAGAGGAATATCACTACTGTCCACAAGCTATAAGATACTATCCGCAGTATTACTAAATAGACTAAAACCATATTCAGAAGACATATTAGGTGACTACCATGCGGGTTTTAGACAAAACAGATCAACAATAGATCAGATATTTATCTTACGGCAAATAGCCGAGAAACATTGGGAATATAAAAGAGATCTCCATAACATTTTTGTGGATTTTAAAAAGGCTTATGATAGTGTCCATAGGAATAGTCTATGGAATGCTATGCAGGAATTTGGAATACCAAGGAAGTTAATCAACATGACCAGACTATGCATGGAAGATACTTATAATATAGTAACATATAAAGGCAGGAAATCAGACCCCTTCCAAATAACAACTGGCTTGAAACAGGGTGATGCACTATCGCCGCTACTCTTCAATTTGGCTCTAGAGAAAGTTGTAAGGAAGATAAAGGAGGAATGTGATATTGGAGGAACATCCAAGCTGCTTGGTTATGCAGATGATATAGATATTATAGGGCAAAGTGAACAAAAGACATTGGAAATATTGACTCACTTAAAGGAAAAAGCCCAACAGATGGGGCTGGTTATCAACCAAGATAAGACAGAATATATGGTAATTTCAAGAGACGGAATGGCTAAAAACTCTGGCCACATACAAATAGATAATATGACCATTAAAAGAACGGAAACATACAAATACCTGGGTACAATCTTCAACTGCTCTAACATCATAAGGGAAGAAATACAAACTAGAATCAACTCTGGAAATAAGATATACTATGCACTACAACATCTACTAAAATCAAAGGCGCTATCTCGTAACACCAAAATCACAATATACAAAACACTGATCAGACCAGTTGTGCTGTATGGCTCTGAAACCTGGAGTACAACGAAAGGAGACGAAGCCTTGTTACAAACCTTTGAGAACAAAATTTTAAGACGCATCTTTGGACCCATTAGGGATACACAAAGTGGAGAGTGGAAAAGAAGAAGTAACAAAGACATTTATGATCTGTTTAAGTCCCCGCTAATCACTGGTATCATGAAGGCTAATAGACTACAATGGCTGGGGCATATAGAAAGAATGGAAGATAATAGGGAAACAAAACTCGCTGACACTCAGGAAATAAATGACCGTAGACCCCGAGGTAGACCAAGAAGACGGTGGAGAGATAATACATGTACAGACCAACAAGCACTTGGAATCAACGACTGGCAAGAGAAGGTCCACCAGAGAGACGAATGGAGACGGATTGTATTTGCAGCAAAGAACCTCAATGGCTCGGAAAGCTGAAGAAGAAGAGAAGAAGAAGAAGAAGAAGAAGAAGAAGAAGAAGAAGAAGAAGAAGAAGAAGAAGAAGAAGAAGAAGAAGAAGAAGAAGAACCGGGTTAACGACCAAAATGTTAACTTTTATGTGACCACATACAGATGTGAATGGCCAGAATGTTTATTTTTATATTGCCACATACAGAAGTGAATCGTGGATCACTTTAAAACATAACATAACATAACATAACACACACACACGCGCGCGCGCGCGCACACACACACACACACACACACACATATATATATATATATATATATATATATATATATATATATATATATATATATATATATATATATATATATATATATATATATATATATATATAAACCCGGAGGCTCTTGTTAAATAAAGAACAAACACAATTCTTAGAATATCGTGGATCAAGAATTAGAAAACACATTCTACAAGATCTGAGTTGAGTTGAGTTAAGAACCGACATCACTGCACTCAGGACACTCCCATACGTGCTCCGTCCCCTCGTTCAACAGCCAGCGAAGAGTCACACTACTAATCGTTCCCACCGCTATCTGATTAAACGTTCTCCTGGTCTTCCCTCTCAGTTTTGAGATTCTTCCAGAACCCCTGCCGATCCCCCACAATCTCATTCTTTCCACATATAGGTTCTCAATCTGTTCCTCCGCCTTCTCCACCTGGTCCCACAAGCGCACGACCACCTCCCCCTTGTCCATAGGAAAACTACCACCAAGAGGTGCATTCCCTGCTAGCCTATCAGCCTGTTCATTCCCCCGTACCCCCGCATGGCCAGGGCAAAATATCCAAACAATTCTCTCAATCTGTGACCTCTGAAGCGACGAGAGCCATTCCACACAAAACATTCCTTTCTCCGCCGGACTAAGCATACTCTTTGAATCCGTACACGATCTGAATATTGAAGAAAACCGGTCCCTAAACAGCACCGCGTTTCAAAATCTAATGAAATATTTTGGTAATATTAATTGTCACAGTAGTTTATAGCAAACATGATGAAAGGCATGGTTCGTGGAAGAAGATGCTGCAGACGACCATACGAAGGGTGACACGTAACATTAAAGATACCCTGGGTATGAAAATGTGTAATTCATGAGAACTGTTGAAAGATGGAGTCTTTCCAACGGGCCGTGATCAGATCGACGGATCGACGTTCTGCAAAGAACTTACTAAAATGATGATGTAATCGATCACGATTAAAAAATTCAGCAAATGCCAATCAAAACGATCATATGAAACCAGCAATTTTTATAATAAATAATATCAATAAAAATGTATGGGCATTAATTGGTACACACACAGGTGAGTGAACAAGTTTGCTTACCAAGAAGGTGGTCTGGGTTTAGTCCCCATCAATGTTTGAATTCTCTTCTTTTTTCTTTCTTCTTTGTCGTTAACCCGCTAGTTACCTTTAGATTTATGACAATTCGTGGGATGTTTGATGGAAGGAAGACGATGCCGTATTTGTTTATATTTCTAGCTGTAAGTTGGGCAAGACTAATTATTTTCGCGAACACTATGGCCATGAGGTCAAACCAAGCTTATCAAATGCAAGCCAACAATTTTCAGAATGTTCTACGGGGTGTTTGGGAAGAAAAAGCAACAAGGAAGTTTTTCTCATCAGGCTGGTCGTTTGTGGATCCTTTGTAAGACTGGGTTATAACTCATATGTCTGATGCACTGGTGTTCAGGACGTCTAGGCCACAAATAGGCCTTGCATTTACTGGAGTACTGTTGGTGTAGAGACTTGTCTCCCGGTCTGGTACTAAAGTACCATCTAAACTGCTGGGTCGATAGACTTAAATAGCAATTTTTTTTAAAATGTCAGTAGTGCATCCCATAAACCGGTGCCCACACATTTCAACAATATGATCATTACGGTGTAGATTTTGACCACGGCATGCATCACATCCTAAGCATATAATGAAAGACATCGGAAGACAACGGAAAGCCGCCTTTTGTTTAGTTTGGACCACGTTCACCGCACGGCCTCAATGCGTAACAGTTTCATTTAATCCCCAGTCGTCATTCAGCGTGGCCTATCTATGCATGACACATTTTCAGGAAAGCAGATTACGTGTGCGAATGTGGGCCTCCTTTGACATACTGTACAGGGATGGCGCGACGACTTGCGCGCAGAGGAGACTAACACGGCACCGACGGCATCTGGGTGTGGTGAATTGGAGTTGGGTGACAAAAAGGTGACCAAAATAATATAGCGTGTGTGGTGCTTGATACAGGGGGTCCAAGCATGTAAAAGGGTAAATTCCCCTTTCAATTCATCCCATCCGATATTCAGTTTTTCTTCTACCCTTTCTCGTCTTTGGCTGTTCCGGAGGATACATAACCTTGTATGTCATCTTCCATATGTTGGTCCGTTAGGGGCAAAAAAACACCGGATTTGATTATGTACAGTGCACATATATGGATAACATTATTTCTCTCTGTCTTCCTCGACTGCATTAATCCTATTCACATATGGCACATTAGATTGCCCTTACTGCTTCGAGAAATAGACACACACAAGTGATACTGATACAAACTGTGGTGAACCCCACCCACAGTGTACCAACCATCTGTGCCGTCTGTATTATCTCTAGAATGTAAACACAAACATTTGCATGTCTTTTGCGGGGCGTTGTGATCAACCCCAACTCTAGTTTGATTCTCCATGCAATTTTGCGTTCAATTATTTGCCACAGAATTCGTGGGAGCCGCTAAAACCGTAAAGAAAACGACCGTGGAGAGTCTTCTTGCGGGCTGCAACAAAGAACCTGAAACCACAGTTACTACTGAAGCCACCACGAGGAAGATCGACGACAACCCACCACAGACAAGAACCAAGACAGCTGAGAAGGAGGAGAAAGACATCAGAGTTGGAAACATCGACTCAAAGACAGGCAGATGGGTTGTCAAACGTATTCAAGTGGAGCTGTCAGACGAAGAAATCCTGAAGCAGCTACAAAAAGAGAATCTCCACATCCGAATCTTGTAGGCGGAGCGGATTCTAACGTACTCAAAGATTCCTACGACGCTGCGGTGGTGACGACTGAGGGCAGCGAGATACCACGCCAGGTATCGATAAACAAGAAAATAGAACAGCCTGAAGGATTCATTCCAAGAATAACTCAATGTTCCAGGTGCCAGAGGGCCGGCCACAGCAGTAACAACATGTCGCAGTAATACGGAAATCTGCCGATACTGCGCCGATTACCACGCCTTCAAGGAGTGTCCGCTGGCCAAGCTGGATACGGACTTCCGAGCACCCAAAAACAAAAGAAAGTGTGCCAACTGCCTGGGCAAGCATGGAGCAAGATACCTGGGCTGTCCGTACCTCCAAAGACACAGATACGTCTTAAAGATCGCCATTACCACAAAGACACCATATAACGAAGCAATGCGGAGGTGCGAGACAGCCACGTGTATATCACAAGCTGAAATAGATCAACTGTAAAACCAGATAGATGAGCTGAAGAAGAAAGTCAAGGCACTGCTGACACCGACTCCGACTAGCGACAACGAAAAACTGCTGGCTGAAATAAAGGAGATCCAGCAAAACATCAAGCAAGAAGTGGAACAATGGCCGAGATGAAGAAGGAAAACGAAGAAATCCTACGAGCCATTAAATCAGAGAGAGAACTGCTAAAAGCTGACATGGAATTAATCCAAAACAAACCAACAGAAGCCATGCAAGCGACCACAGAGAAGCCGCAAGATGAAACCCAACAAAATACCGAGCCGTAACCACAAAATAAAACCAGCAGCCCAACCACGACGCCCGAGACATTCAAGGGGAAACCAACATCCCGCAAGACATCTGAAGAATACCGAGATGAGTACCCTGACGACGGCATGGAGTGGCCCCGGGGTCCTACCTTGGAGGAGTGCCTAGAATTGGCAAGAATGGAGAAACTTAGGCGCCAGGAATTCAGAAGGTGCTGGGAAGAAAAAGAAAAGAAGCAGCCCAAGAAACTCAGGGGGAAACCGATAGAATACCCAGATACAAACTATGACTTTGAGAATGGGACTCGACTATGCGTACTATGTAGAAGACGGATAGATCATCCCATGGCTGACCACGAAGGAAGAAATCGAAAGGCATCAAAAACTCAAAATCGTAAGTGAAAAAAGGCGCAAGGAGGAAAATGAAAACACCGGAAAGCTTCTACAGACAATACACAAACAAGGAGGCAAAAAGACCAAATAAAAAGTCCTTATAAAGACTGCAACCAGTCAAGCCAGATGAGCCAGGAGCCTTCACTAACCAAACAAACCATAAGAGGAGACTAGCGCAAAGGACAATTCGCCGACCAACTCCCCAGCTGACGTCACAGACACAAACGCTTACATAATTAGTCAGAGATAGGACTCACTCGTAAGACAGACAAGAATCAGGGTGAATAAACCCACAAAAACCACGGATCTCAACTCTAACCACGGCCGAAAGAAGCAGGTTGAACGAGACCGAGTTTGGAATTTTTGTTTTTGAAATTGGAATTGGAATTGGAGAGACAGTAGTATATAACCAGGTCGTATGTCATGATTCACCACAGAACACATGGATTGGTTGGATTACCGTTACCTGCAATATTCAAAGGAGAATGCCAAGAGAACTGATATAAGCAGACACCGCGAACAATAGCAACGTTTTCGTTCCCTTTTCTGGTTGATGTCATTAAATACCTGTACGATTATCACTTTCATTGCTTTGGTAGAAGCAGTGATTCCCAACAGTCTGAATGACCTCAGAGATCTCAAATGTGAAGAACGCGGATAGTTAGTTAGTTAGTTAGTCGACAGATCATCCTCGTTGCACATCGGACCATTCAGTCCATAAGTGCTCGGATCCCCTCCTCAGCAAATCCCGCAGCGTGTAGCGGCTAACGACGCCAGTTCTGTGTTGGTTTATCAATCTTCTTTGGCTTCCTGCGTAGTGTTCTTGTTTGGCCACCCCTCTTTTAATTTGCTGCTCTCGCAGTCTGGCCATTGTTGTAGATTCACAGTCATCACTTGGTTCTTGCAAAAGTCTCACTTCTCGTAGAGCATTCTGAATGTCAGCCTGGTCCATGGCGCGTCCGCCCTCCACAGTAGCCTCACCTGCGAGCTTGTCAGCCCGCTCATTTCCTTGTACTCCCGCATGACCTGGCACGAAGATGAAACTAATCTTTGTCAGCCGAGACCGCTCCAGAGGCAGCAACTATTCTCTTCGGATCGACCCCTCCTCTATCCTCTTGATCATGTTCATTGAGTCGCTAAGGAAACAAGCCCTAGTGAATGTCTGTGTCTCGAGCCATGTTATTGCTTTACTTACTGCCATGACTTCCATGGTCAGGCTACTTGTGGTTTCAGTGAAAGCACCAGAGTCCTCCTTCACAATTCTCCCTCCGGCCCGAGCTGTAAAGGCCCATGAGCTTCTCACATGTCGGACGACCGACCCATCTGTGTAGATGACCGCGTCACTGTCTAGCGAATTCTCGAAAATCAACGCTTGTACTTCAGCCTCCACAGCAGCCGGATTTTCTTGTCTGCATTTTCTATCTAGTTGGATGCAAACTGAAAAGGATGTGCATAAGTCTGTTGGCACTTGCACCCACTCCTCGCCAGGTTCTAAGTCCTCAAGTAAACACACCTGTTGAAGAATGTCTTCGGCTTGACCCATCCACGCAGAACGCGGACAACGACAACAGAGACATCCGGTCACTGTAGATCACTGGTCCATGTGTACTACACCAGCCTCTGACACAGAAGATTGCACACGTGAATATGACATTCAGAATCCTAAAAGTATCTTTCGGAAATATTCAATTTAAGATGGTGCAGAAGTAAGGTAAAATTAAAATTGAAAGTCAGTTACTTAATTCTCTGGTATGCGTCCATCCAGTGGGAATCAATACAGATGTTTATGCTGACTTCCCTCTATATATTCACATCTGGCCGTTTGCATACCTTTGGCAAGAAATTTCTGATATGGCACCTTTACAGCTGCTTTGGACTCAGCCTTTGAAGAAAAAGAGCACATTTCAAAACCGAACTAAACCCAATTTTTGTGCCTTCTTGACAATGTAGGAGTTGTGTTTCAGTATTATTTTATAATCTATTATTTTTTCCTTAGACCTGTTTGTGTTGTACCATACCTGATGAAGATGTATATAATCGAAACGTCGTTTTTTGTGTGCCCTAGAACACTTATGTTTATTGAGGGAAATGAACGAGACGATAAACTGGCTGGCTCTGCATACCCTGCAGATGGCCAGTCCATGGATCGCGCCGATGTTGTTAACATCCTTAAAGAGATGTCGAGAACAGAGGACTTTGACGTCAATGGATCCACGTCGTTGTCTAGGATGAGAGACTTGGGAGTATGAATTGGCACGGCCAGACACGGGGAAATGAGGGGCCTCGTCAACCAACACAGAACTGGCACTATTAGCCACCGGACGCTGGTGCATATGCTGGTGGGAGGATCTGAGCATTTACGGACCTGTCCGAAGTGCAATGACGATACCCGAAGTGATAACTTATATGTATATATATATGAAACATGAACACATGAAGCGTTGCCGTTTCTGGATATCCTAATGAGACGTAGAGCAGACGGCACAATTCAAAGATCGGTATACCGCAAAGAAACATGGACTGGCCAATACTTAAATTTTCAGAGCTTCACACCTGTCCAGTACAAACGGGGCTTAGTATGAACCCTGTTTGACCGTGCTAGGTAGATATGCACACAGGACACACTGATAGAGGAATTTGAAACTTTGAAGAATGCCTTAAACCTGAATGAGTACTCCACAAGATTTATAAAGCGCCACTGCCAATAGCCCAAACCAAAACCCGATGAAAGTACAGTTCCTAACCTCAAGGAATTCATCCAGCTAACCTTCCGAGGGGATGACGTAATGCAACGTCCACAGGACCGGCTCATTACAGTGTCGGCCGAACATTCTGTGCTGCAACTCGTTATCAGGCACAGAACCACACCGATTCCTACCCCAGCAGTAAAATAACCTGTAGCTTTGTACGCCAAATCCAATTGTATTTACCAATTTACATGCAGGTACGAGTCCACCTACATCGGCAGAACGGAGCGGCAGTTACACAGCAGGGTTGTTGAACACATTCCTAACTGGATTGACAAGATACTACACACCGGCAATTGTAGCCTAGGTAGGCCGACACACCGGAACATTCCCACTTCATCGATCGCGAGGCAAGTGCTGGACAGCGGTCATGTGATCGAGAGAGACGGTGCCTTCCGTGTGTTGTTCAACACACAAAGTAGTCGCTTGTTAAAGTTTGCAGAAGCCATAATGATTAACCTACATAAGCTGGCTTTGTGCAAGCAGAAAGACATGTTAGTCAATTTAAAATTACCGTGGTAGACAATCGACATTACTGTGCGAACATGTGTATATTTCAGCTTGAAGGAGTATCTAGTTATTTCACTTTATGTTGTGTGAATTCTGCAGTATGTACCTGACGAGATGCAGCGAAATATGCCAGGCAATAAATCGTGCAATCTATTGTTTGTGTCTTCGTTATTCATATTATATATTGCTTGATTGTCTCTTATTATGGGAGATTTTCACTTTCCGTGTTATGTTCACCTTTATGGAGTCTGTTGTAAGGTATGTATGTACACTGTGTCCGTGTTTAGTATGCCTCATCTTTTCGCACGAGCTACTATTACCTAACATTTTGTATTTAATAGAATTAAGGTAGAATGACGCTACCAAAATGAAGCTGGATTTGGCTATCAGCTATATTCTTGGTGGAGGCCTATCGTATGATCAAATAACACTTAGTGTTAATTTAACTACTACTATTACCACCACCACCACCACCACCACCACCACCACCACCACCACCACCACCACCACCACCACCACCACCACCACCACCACCACCACCACCACCACCACCACCACCACCACCATCACCACCACCATCACCACCATCACCACCACCACCACCACCACCACCATCACCACCACCACCACCACCACCACCATCACCACCATCACCACCACCATCACCACCATCACCACCACCACCACCACCACCACCACCACCACCACCACCACCACCACCATCATCACCACCACAACCACTCTGGCTTATATTGAAGCCCCTTTTCAGCAGGAGTGCCCCTTCCCGCAGAAGACGTGAATGTCTAACAGTTCATACATGGGACCTCCCTGAGTTAATATTTAATAGGATTGAAACGAATTATTCGTGCATCCTCGGCTCTCCAAACAATCGTCCCACTTAGGTATTTTGTTCCAGTAAAGATTACCAGTTCTACTTTTCTACTATAAGGGGGACTATTTTTCAGGTGCGGCCCCACCCCTCCCTTCCAGTCTTGTAAATAGCTGGGAGTACTTGAACGTACTGAATCTTCACATGAAAGATAGTTTCAGGAAAAGACACTCCGCATTCTTTCGGCACATAATGAGTAGGGGAAACTTAGCGTATGCCATAACAACGTCAAGTTGGAGAGGAAGAGAGGGAAGGGATGACCGGGAGAGGAGATGCTGAATAGTTTGTCATGGAAGAACATCGGTATCAACATTATTGGCGGTACATGAAACAAAAGGCTGACGATCACCAACGTCATGTGACATGAACTAGTAGAGGAAGAAGATTAAAATATCAATAGAAATAATTCACATCTAATGATTGACACTCAGAGATGGCACAATGCAGAAGAGTACACATCAATCGTCAAAATATTTGAAAATGATGGCCACACAAGGAATCAAGCTCGCCACATCTAAACTGACAGCGTCTCAATGACTGCACAGGTATGCTTGGACGAATGACCAGTTAGAAACACATCTTGTTTGAAAGGTGTCATAACTAATCAAGTCAAACATTCACCTACACTTACACATGGCCAGAATTCGCGGCCGGCTGTTTTTGTTACAGCCTAGCATAATAACTGCGTAGGAATTCTGTTGACAGTGGTATAAACTTCCCTGTGTATGCAGCACAACAGTCGGTTTCTGATCATTAGAGGTTTCCCCCTTTCACAGCTTCTTGATCTTCTTTACACTCTTGTGGGGTGGCCCCCTAGGTCATGACTCCTAGGTGTCAATCTCCTTACGTCAATCCGCTCCCTGTTTGCCAGTTTGAATACAGGAGGTTGCCTTTTATTACAATCGTTCCACAAATTTGTCATTACGTGTGCGTACCCTACAGCTACACTGACTCGGGAAAGCTAACTACCAGCTCCCGGTGTATCATGATCCTCAAGGCAACGTTTAACTTGGCCTGGAGAAGGAAAGATTATTTCCCCCAGCCGTTTGGCCTCTCTAGCCGCCACAGCACCCGCGATTCTCTATACCACGATGGACGCCCTTGTAGCAACATTTTCTTCTTCGTACCCCGTCCTCAGTTGAAGGAATCAGATTCTTGTACTAACCCAGGGGAAGCCAGGTCTTCCTCAAAGCTATTTCCATTTTGTTTGCAGGATGAGTCCTACTTCCTCTTTGGCCTTTTTCCGCTGCAAAAAGCAATTTCCGTATGCGCCTTGCTCAACTGTCAGCTGACAGTGGTCACCAATTGGCTGCGCTTGTTGGACTTCAGACGACATATTTTGTTATCCTGTGTCCACTACCTTGTCGATTGTCCTCCACTTCGAAGTATTCGAGGCTAAAATGCATTGTTTCAACTCGGCAGGATGGCTAATTGGCAGGCTTGTCCATGGGACATATTTTTCTGTCCCATCCCATCCCATACAATGGTAATTTATGCCTGTCCCATCCCATCCTATGGGATTCCCATTATAATATTAATATGGAATACAGTTGAAATAAAATTATGAAATTTATGAAAGCTTAGGTTTAGTGTCTACTAAATAGGACTATATGTACAAAGAGGCATGTAAAACGACAGAATTTATTAATTTTAATATTCAAGAGTATTTTATATAAAAAAAGATTAAACTAAATATGACAATTCAGTGTCATTCTTACTGACGCTCTCATTCTGTTTCTGTGTCAGTCTGCTCATTTACCACATTATCAATCTCCTGCTCATCGACTGTTTCCAATAATTTAATGAGGTAATCCCTAAACATATATTGGAAACAACAAGCTGCCATAAGGATTGATAATGAAGTGGGACAATATCAGCCTATTAAGAGAGGTGTTAGGCAGGGATGTGTAATGTCTCCAGATCGTTTTTCCCTGTACAGTGAAAATATTTTCAGAAATATAGAAGATATAAATGGGAGTCAGCATTGGAGGATGAAACATCAATAACATTAGATATGCAGATGATACAGTATTTATTTTTGCAGATAATGCGCAGGATCTGCAGCAATTAGTAGATGCTGTTGTTGTACACAGTGAGCAACTGGGGTTAGAATCAAATTGTAAAAAGACACAGGTTATGGTCGTCACTAGGAAGAACGAAGTACCACAATGTAATATACAAGTAAATGGGATATTCTTCAACAAGTGAATCGGTACAATTATCTCGGAACAGTCATAACATCTGATGGGAGATGCCTTGAAGAGATTAGAACAAAAATCGCCATGGCGAAAGTAGCCTTTAGCAAGATGAAAAACATTCTGACCAATAAAAAGATGTCAATTGAAACAAGAAAAAGAGACGTTGAGGGGATACATAGAGCCTGTTCTTTTGTATGGATGTGAAACTTGGACAATGTGCAGTCAAGCTGAAAAACATCTGATGGCTGCAGAAATGTGGTTTCTGAGCAAAATGCAAAGAATACCATGGACAGATAAAAAAACAAACAAACCAAAGACCAAGTACTACATGAGACAAATGAAAATCGTAAATTGATTAGAGAAATTAGACGTAGACAGTCAACATGTTTTGGACATGTTATTATGAGAAGAAATGGATTAGAGAACTTAGTGACTACTGGCAAGATCGAAGGGAACAGACAAAGAGGAAGACCGAGAGAAAAATACCTGGATGGCTTGGCCATATGGCATGGAGGAGACAGGAACACTGAGCTGATCCACGACTCTGGTGATCGAGTGAAATGGCGAGTCATGACCGCCCACGCTTTCCCGTATACCTCCGTTTCACATACCTCCGTAAGTAAACAACTGGTATGGCCAAAACAATTTTTGCATTTGCTTTTAGCTTTTAGTTGTGAAGTTGGTTGCCGTAATTTTTGAAACATGGTGACTTCATCTGAAGGCATTTTTTTCTGGGGTCATCAAACTTAAGTGCTTTGTTTGGTGGAGGATCAAAAATTAAGTCAAAATCACTTTTCGGCTTTTGTTCTACAATTCCTGCTACTTTACATACAGCAGATGATTCAGAAGAAAGATTTAAATCCTTGCTGAATGAAATAACAGCTGGAACAACAGACTTAGAAAATCATTGGCCCATTTATTGGTGTCCACATTCCCTTTCTTCTTAGTAACAACTGTCCTAACCATGTCTTCTATTTTTGCTGGTGACGCACCAACATGTAAACTTATATAATAAAAGGCTATGTGTATTTATTTATTTATCCGGTGTCCCATCACAAGATAAAATTAGATACAAATATATACAGAAAAAAAGAAGGATAAAAGGCTTTAAATGTGTCCCACCACAAGATAAAGAATAGATACAAATATATAAAGAAAAAAAGAAGGATAAAAGGCTTTAAAAAGGTAAAAAATAAACAAAATTAAGGGTAGCTCTGACGTAGATCAAGTTACAATGACATGGCTACTGTCCCATGCTGTCCCATGGGAAATACAAATGTGTGCTGTCCCATCCCATTCCATCCCATGGGATCTTTCCCATGGGAATCCCATGGGAATACCATTCCCATGGCCAAGCCTGCTAATTGGGGTGGCACTGTTCAGTAAAGGTTGTTTTCAATCTTTGTTTAGTTGTGAGAACATGATTAGACTGCGCTCTGAAGGCAAAGCCACAAAGCATCTCACTGTTTCAATTTAATAAATTCGAAGTCCCATTTGTTTATAATTGGGGTGGCATTGTTCAGTAAAGGTTGTTTTCAATCTTTGTTTAATTGTGAGAACATGATTGGACTGCGCTCTGAAGGCAAAGCCACAAAGCATCTCACTGTTTCAGTTTAATAAATTCGAAGTCCCATTTGTTTCATAGCCCACCCAAGGCTTTTTCTACAGCTTAGTCCAGTCGTTTCAGTACACTAGGTACTAGTTCGCAGTAATAAGGCAAACTGTCTATATTAGTATTTATGTAAGATACCACGAGAACAGACAGTAATTAAAAACAGACAACATAACAAATGATATTATTATAGAGGGATATTGAAATGAAAAACAATTGCATTTATACAAGTGAAAGAAATACACTGATGTGGCAACAACATAGTGTTAAGAATAGTGTCTGATAACATCAACCAGTGTGAACTTTTCACCACATGGCACATGACTGATTGAATCCCTAAACCATTTCCACATTTCTCATCTTTCATGCAAATCTGATATGCACGGAGTTTATAACGAGAGCTGGTAACATCTGTTTTCGTAACTTACTCAACAACAACACAGCTGCACTAAATAAGCGCTCTACTGCTGCTGATGTCACTTTTTTTTTTCTTTTTTTGTCCTGCATATCCTACTTATAGGATATCGCTGTCAATACCAGCATTTTATCGCTGTTGTTGATATCTTGACAAGATTACGCCCAGTAGTTTGCCATTGCTTTCTGAGCCACCGGCTCACATACCTCCGTAAGTAAACAACTGGTATGGCCAAAACAATTTTTGCATTTGCTTTTAGCTTTTAGTTGTGAAGTTGGTTGCCGTAATTTTTGAAACACGGTGACTTCATCTGAAGGCATTTTTTTCTGGGGTCATCAAACTTAAGTGCTTTGTTTGGTGGAGGATAAAAAAATAAGTCAAAATCACTTTTCGGCTTTTGTTCTACAATTCCTGCTACTTTACATACAGCAGATGATTCAGAAGAAAGATTTAAATCCTTGCTGAATGAAATAACAGCTGGAACAACAGACTTAGAAAATCATTGGCCCATTTATTGGTGTCCACATTCCCTTTCTTCTTAGTAACAACTGTCCTAACCATGTCTTCTATTTTTGCTGGTGACGCACCAACATGTAAACTTATATAATAAAAGGCTATGTGTATTTATTTATTTATCCGGTGTCCCATCACAAGATAAAATTAGATGCAAATATATACAGAAAAAAAAGAAGGATAAAAGGCTTTAAATGTGTCCTACCACAAGATAAAGAATAGGTACAAATATATAAAGAAAAAAAGAAGGATAAAAGGCTTTAAAAAGGTAAAAAATAAACAAAATTAAGGGTAGCTCTGACGTAGATCAAGTTACAATGACATGGCTACTGTCCCATGCTGTCCCATGGGAAATACAAATGTGTGCTGTCCCATCCCATTCCATGGGAATACCATTCCCATGGCCAAGCCTGCTAATTGGGGTGGCACTGTTCAGTAAAGGTTGTTTTCAATCTTTGTTTAGTTGTGAGAACATGATTAGACTGCGCTCTGAAGGCAAAGCCACAAAGCATCTCACTGTTTCAATTTAATAAATTCGAAGTCCCATTTGTTTATAATTGGGGTGGAATTGTTCAGTAAAGGTTGTTTTCAATCTTTGTTTAGTTGTGAGAACATGATTGGACTGCGCTCTGAAGGCAAAGCCACAAAGCATCTCACTGTTTCAGTTTAATAAATTCGAAGTCCCATTTGTTTCATAGCCCACCCAAGGCTTTTTCTACAGCTTAGTCCAGTCGTTTCAGTACACTAGGTACTAGTTCGCAGTAATAAGGCAAACTGTCTAGATTAGTATTTATGTAAGATACCACGAGAACAGACAGTAATTAAAAACAGACAACATAACAAATGATATTATTATAGAGGGATATTGAAATGAAAAACAATTGCATTTATACAAGTGAAAGAAATACACTGATGTGACAACAACATAGTGTTAAGAATAGTGTCTGATAACATCAACCAGTGTGAACTTTTCACCACACGAAACGTAACATAATACGACTAGCTTGGTGCAATTAATTGTAATTATAATATGCATTAAGTTAGTGAGATAAAATATGTAAATGACTATTACATCTAGAATCAACATCATTGCCCTAGGGATATTCTCACGCTTGCCCTGTCACCTTCTTTATTCTCAAGGAAGAGTTCCCATGCTGATGATACCTGTGGCAGCCTGTTTTAACGAACGTCCACCTTCTCTTCAACGCACTGAGTTTCGTCCAGACACTGCTCACCACCGCTGAATTAGACTCTCCAGTTGTGTCTCCACTATTTGTTTTGCAGCACTTTCCTCTAAGTTCGAAAAAGCCTTTACTACATCACACTTGTCCAAATATAGCTTGCCGCCAAAAGGAGCGACAGCAGCCAATCTATCATACTATACATTTCCTTGCACAACGGCATGCTCCGGGCAGATAATCCATCATATACTGTTAACCGTTGTCTTTTCGAGCGACGCAACACACTCCATGAGGGGCACACCCATTTCTATTATATGTTGCTGGCTTTGAGAGTCCGTAATAAACATTTTCTGTACTACAACCACCGTTTCAACCACCTCCTCTCTTCTTGTAACATGCATACCAGATAACTGAAGTACGAAAGATGAGTGACTGTAACGGCCGAATGAAAGACGTGCTTGCCTGCCAAATTGGTGACCCGTTGAAAATAAAGTTCGTTCGTTCGTTATAAATTTTGGAAGTTGTGAGAACATAACCCATACTCTCCGTTTCACACTGCATCCATTAGCCTTTGCAATGAATCCCCACACACTCCATTTAACTCACAGCACAGCCTCATCCATGTATATTATAACGTCTGATATAGACGGAAGAGCAAGTACATGTTGCATACACACAATGAGCGCGTCCCTTGTACAGCCCAAAATAACTTTTATGGCCTCCTTAAGCATGCGTTCCAGTTTCTCCAGCTAACTGTGCGATATTGTCAGCAACCACAGACCATGCTTAATCACCAAAATAATTGATTGTTGGTCCAGAATGTATACAATTCTCTGTTCCATGTCCATCGCCACCCCCACCTTCAATGCATTGAGTATGTTCCTGACCTTTGACACCAAGTCCCTCACGTGGTCCCAGATAGGCAATCTTATGTCAAATAGTATTCTCAGGTATTTAATTATGTACTATCTCTTGATCACTCCGCCATTTACAGTGATGTTCGGGGCCTTATCCCTAGCAATTCTTTTATTTAAAGAAAACAACAATACAGCTGCTTTGTAAAAATTGATATCGGAACCCGTTTCCGTGCATCATTTATTTACTTTATCCAACGCAACCTTTATTTCTCTAGCTATTTCTACCCTATTTCTTCATCATCATCAAGTGCCGTGCCGGCTGGCGTAGGCGTTCATGGCTCTCCGTAGATCTCGGTCTTTGGTTTTCTGGATCAACTCTGCTGCTGATGTTCCTCCATGCCACCGTCTCAATCCATCCAGCATCATTTCTCTTGGTCTGCCTCTGCCTCTCTTCCCCTCGTTCTTTCCAGTTGTTTCAATGTTCTCCAATGCCTCTCTTCTCATCACGTGACCGAAGAAAGATGTTTGTCTCTATCTTATTGTTGTATATAATTTTCTAGTTTCATTAGCCTGTTTCAGGCAGTCGTCGTTAGTTACTCTGGCAGTCCAAGGAATTCGCAACATTCGTCTCAGGAACCACATCTCTGTTGCTTCTAATTTCTTCTTAATTTGTTCATTTACATTCCAAGATTCACTGCCATACAGCAAAACTGGTTCTACATAGCATTTCAGCACTCTCTTTTTTACATTCAGTGATAGCGACTTATTGCATAAGATACTCTTCATTTTCTGAAATGCGGGTTTTCCTGCCCTATTCTGCTCCTAATCTCTGTTGTACATTTTCCATCTGATGTTATAAATGCCCTTAGGTACCTAAAATTATCCACTTGGTTAAGGATTTTCCCTTCTATTTCTATGTCACATTTTGGTGTCACCATTTTCTTTGATATTACCATTGTTACTGTTTTCTTGATATTCAAGGAGAGTCCTTTCCTTTCACTCTCTGTTACTACAACGTCTAATAATTGTTGTAGGTCTGTTGCATTATCCGCCACCAATACTGTGTCATCTGCATAGCGTATATTATTTATATTATAACCTCCAACTAGTATTCCTGGCATCTCTTTGATCTCTCTCATTATTACTTCGCTATACAGGGAGAAAAGATCTGGTGACAAGACACACCCTTGTCGTACTCCTAGCTTTATCTGTTCGTAACTACCCTCTTTATTTCCCATTTTAATTGCTGCTACTTGGTTCCAGTAAATATTCTTTATTATTATTAAATCTTTTGCATCAATGTTGATATCTTCCAACATTTTAATCAGTTCATCATGTTTTACTTTATCGAATGCTTTAGTATAATCTATGAAGCACAAATATATGTTTCTCTGTTTCTCTATTGACCTTTCTATTAGTGTCCGTAATGTATAAATTGCATTGTTTGTGCCCTTTCCTTCCACAAATCCATACTGTCACTGTCAAACTGTCATTTACTGCCAATATAGTACCTTGCGGTGTATGGCAGAGGGGTCTTTGAGCCTGAGGAATAAGGGCCGCCTGGCTAGTGCAGTCGCCGCGAACTGTGCAGGTTAGGATTTTCTTTTTGCCCCCGACAGAAAAAAATCCCGCACCTTACCGGGGATCGAACTCGGGTCTCCCGAATGAGAGTCCGGCGTTCTATCCACTCGGCCAGCCGCTCCAAATCCATACTGTTCTTCACTAATTTCCATTTTTATTTTCATTTTGGTTCTTCTCATTATGATTCTGAGTAGAAGCTTAGTGATATGGTTTATAAGGTTAATTGTACGAAAATCTTCACAATCAATTGCTCCTGGTCTTTTTGGTATAGCTATAAATACAGATCTCAGCATATCACTGGGTAAATATCCACTGCTGTAAATATCATTCAACATTTTGGTTAATATATCTACTCCAAATTCTCCCAATACTTCTAATTCTTCTATTGTGATTTCATCTGGCCCAGCTGTTTCTCCTTTCTTCATACGTTTCATAGCGTCAACGACTTCTTCTTTCAGAATAGGTGGACCTTCTAAGTTACTATCTTCTGTTAATTCTTCCCTTTCTCCATCATATAATTCTCTTATATACTCATTCCACCTCTTCATTATAGCACCTTCCTCTAATAATATCTTTCCTGTATTTAATTTCAAACACCCTGTATTTATTCTTATTTTCCTTCCTGTAAGCTCACTGATTTGTCTGTGCATATTTTTTGTATCTTTAATGGAATTTAATTCAATTTTTTTTGCATTGCTCGTTTAACCAACTTTCTTTAGCCTTCCCACATTTATCTTTTATTTCTTTATTTATCTTAGCATATTCTTGTTTGTCATTTTTGCTCTGTTTTCTTTTGTCCATCAGTTTTAAGATTTCTTCATTCATCAATTTTTTCTTAGCTATTTTGCCTCTCTCTGGTAATACTTCTTTGCTAGTTTGATGAATGGAGTCCCTTAACATTTCCCATTGTTCATTTATACTCTGTATTTTAGCTATTGCATTGTACCTATTTTTCACAGTCACTCTGTATTGTTCTTGCATTTCTTTATCTATTTTTAGAACCTCTTTATTAAGTCTCATGTTCTTAACCATTTTTTCCCCTCTCTTTAATCTTACTTTTATTTGTCCACATAGTGGTACATGATCATTATTACAGTCAGCACCAGGCATTGTCTTTACATTAATTAAAGCATTTCTAAATCTTTTATTAATTAGTATGTAGTCAATTTGTTTGCGTATTTTCTTATCAGGGCTTTTCCATGTGTACAGTCGTCTTTTATGGTGTTTAAACCATGTGTTTCCAATTATCATATCATTGATATTTGCCGATTCTATTAGCTTTTCCCCTCTTTCATTTCTTGTACCTAAACCATAATTCCCCACTACATCCTCCATTTTTCCCTTTCCTACTTTTGCATTAAAATCACCAAGTATTATTTTTATTTCTTGTGATCCAATTTGAGCCATCACCATTTCTATTTCGCCATAAAAGTGTTGTATTTCTTCATCACTGCTGCTTGTTGTTCGTGCATATACTTGTATAATATTTATATCTATTGGTTTGCCTTTGATTTTTACCATAATAATTCTATCTGAAATACACCAGTATCCATTAACTGACTTGGCTGTTTTTTCGTCTAATATTATTCCTACGCCTTTTTCATGTGTATCCCCTCCAGAATAAATTATTGTGTGATAGTTAGCTATAATTTTGCCCGATCCCTTCCATCTCATCTCACTAACGCCTAGTATATTCATTTTCATGCTATCCATCTCTCTTAGAACATTGGTCAACTTTTCTAGCTCATTTAATGTCCTAACATTCCATGTTCCTACTCTAAATTTATTTATTTTAGTTATGATTTTGCCATCAGTAGCTGGATGACGGTCTGGTGTCACCTGTGGCTCATGACTGTCCCTACCGGACGAGGATGTCCTAAGACAGCCATTAACGTCGTTCACTAACTCTGATGTATGTTATGATTTTGCCATCAGTAGCTGGACGACTGTCTGGTGTCACCTGTGGCTCATGACTGTCCCTACCGGACGAGGATGTCCTAAGACAGCCATTAACGTCGTTCACTAACTCTGATGTATGTTTTGCCATGAAGTCTTGGGAAGATAATTTGGTGGTTTCCCCTTGCCTTCCACATTCACATGGTGGTCTTTTAACTCTGCCCTTGACAGCCATTTCCGACTGTCAGGACAAGTGAGTGCCCTGCTCTGCTCAGCTGCAGAGTTGTCCACTTATTCCGGTGGATACTCGGTCCCCAGAGCTGTGTTAGCCACACCGTAGTGTGTTTCCATCCTCTACCACGGGGAGGTGCAGTTGGGATTTTCCCTTCATAAAGTTATGGTCTATGACCAAAACTCTCCAGTACTTTTAGAGGACCCATATTTCTTACCTGACTGTAATCAAGAACATCGTCATCATATGTCATAATACGTCCAATATCTACTGCTTCTATAATTGATATTCTGCTTGTGTAAGCTTTGAAATCATGTGATGAAAAGAGAGGCATTGGAGAATAGTGTGACGACTAGAAAGACAGAGGGGAGGAGAGGCAGAGGTCGACCAATAGAAATGATGCTGGATAGATTGAGACGGTGGCATGGAGGAATATCAGAAGCAAAGTTGATCCAGAACACCAAAGACCGAGATATGTGTAGAGACATGAACGCATATGCCAGCTGGCATGGCACTTGATGATGATAATGAAGCTTGAAAAGTATGGGCAAAATGGCAGATCCCCGTGGTAGTCCTGGTGCAGTAGTGCACGGTTCGGGCTTCAAGAGGCCATTCACAGAGTGACTTTACGTTCGTATAGAACCGCTACAACCCAGTTGACGATTCAGGGACAAATCTCCATGTTCATAAGCATATACACCAAAATGTCCTAATCAGACTTGTTGTTTGAATCCTCTAGATCCAAGGCAGCCACGAGAGTTTTATGCTTGCTCTGAAGTCTTTCATATATATCGTAAGCCAGATTCACTACATTTGTCCGCCTTTTGTTGGTCTATAATGTCCCAGTCCTCTTGGGAGCAGTCTACATCTTTCTCTTGCAGTTTGCTCGTGAGTTGAGTTGAGCTAAGAACCGACATCACTGCACTCAGAACATTTCCATATTCACTCCGTCCCCTCGTTCAACAGCCAGCGAAGAGTCACACTACTAATCGTTCCCACCGCTATCTGATTGAAAGTTCCCCTGGTCTTCCCTCTTAGTTTTGAGATTCTACCGGAACCCCTGCCAATTCCCGCAATCTCACTCTTTCCACATACGGGCTCTCAGTCTTATCCTCCACCTTCTCCACCTGGTCCCACAGGCGCAAGACCATCTCTCCATTGTTCATAGGTAATCGACCATCAAGAGGTGCATTACGTGCCAGCCTATCATCCTGTTCATTTCCCCGCACTCCTGCACGACTCGTGATCACCGTCTTGTGTTTAGCTCCATAACCTTTTCTTTCTTGTCGTTCTCCACTGCGCTAAGAAACCTAATTCAAATCTAACGACATTCTCCGCGCTGGCTGGGGCCTCTTTATCGTCTTCTTTGTTTTCCAGGAGTGTTACACCTCTGGGGTCCACAACTATAGTTGCACGAGCTTACTCCTTGTGACACCTGCCCACGCTCTTTGCTTGAGATAAAGAAATAAGTGGTCTTTAGTATGTTCATGTGAAATCTAGTAGACACATTAACATGCACAATATGTTCATGTGACATCTAGTAGACAAATTAACATGCACAATGTGGTGTTATATTATAATATATAAAAAAGTAATAAAGGTTTACATACTTGTTGGTATATTCAGTGACAATAGAATGATTTTTACACGCTGCTATTATACAATATTGATCACAAAGATATGACTGAGCTACCTTATGACAGTAGACAGTAGTACCTGCTTTCTGTTAGCGCCGAATGTTGGGCAGCACTTACCAAATCCGACACCTCACATTGTGCCAACGGCTTCAGGCGGAGGAGCAAAACTGGGAGGGTACAAGCCTTATTCTGGTGCGAGTAAATGCATTAAGCATTGGCACTTTTCCGTCTTGACAGACGATAGTTTGGTACATTGTGCTTCAAAAAGGCTTAATAACTACAATCCATGGCGGTGGCGAGTGTGGCTGATAAGGCCAATTCGTGCCGGAAATGTTCGTCCAGAGTGGATGCATGTGAACACTTGGTCATTACCACCATCATGCAATATATTACGTCTCTCACGCTCTGTGTGTACTTTATCGGCAATCATTTTCTCCTTTGTCTTTATTCCATTTCTGATATTTGACGTCCATGCAACACGTTCAGCGGCGACTTGCTTCCAATGTGCATTATCAATGCCTGTATCAATCATGTCCCGCTTACACACATCTTTGTATCGTAGTAGAGGCCGACCCTGCGATCTCCTACCCATCTGTAATTCACCAAAAAAGATGTCCTTTGGTATTCTACCATCATCCATCCTCCTAACGTGTCCTATCCATCTAAGTCTACGAAGACTGAGCATGGAATACACCGTCACACAACCTGATCTTTCCAATACTTCAGTATTTGTGATTTTGTCTTGCCACTTAATACCAAGTATTCTTCGCAGACACCGCTAATTAAAGCTGTTTGAACGTTTCTCTTGGTGTAAGTAAGTTGTCCAGGTTTCACTGCCATAAAGAAGAGTACTAAGGACACAGGCTTGGTAGACGAGGACTTTTGTTTTGGCAGTAAGCTTCCTGTTCTCCCAGACTCTTTTTGCTAACATGTTCATTGTTGTTGTTGCCTTACCAATCCTGATGTTGATTTCCTGATCTAGGGGTAATGTGCTATTTACCTCTTATCCTAGATATGTAAAATGTTCTACTATCTCCAGTTTGGCGTCGTCAATAAAGATTAATGGTAATCCATGTGCACCTTGTGACATAATCTGTCTTCTTTTGTTAATTGTTAAACCAAATTCAGAACAAGCATTGGAGAATGCAAATAGTAGATGTAATTCTTCCCCAGAGTGGGTCGTAACTGCAGCATCATCCGCAAAAAGCAACTCTCTGATTAGTACCCTCCTAATTTTGGTCATGGCCTTCAATCTTTGAGCATTATAGAGGCCGCGATCTGAGCGTGAGTGAATGTATATACCGGCATCCTGATGACGAAAGGCATATTTCAGTAGAAGTGAAAAGTATATCCCAAAGAGGGTGGGGGGATAGTACACAACCTTGCTTAACTCCACTCTTGATTTCAAACTCTTCTGAAGTTGCACCATCACACTTGAATATACCCTTAATGCCTGCGTGGAACGATTCCACAATGGACAGAAGAGTTGGTGGGCAGACAATCTTCTTTAGTGCCTTGAACAGACCCTCACACTGACCAAATCAAATGCCCCTGTGAGGTCGATAAAAAGAAATAAACAGTGGTTGATTTTGTTTCCGTCGTTTTTCTTGCATTTGTCGCAATGAGAATATCATATCAATAGGAGATCGGTTCTGTCGGAAGCAGCATTGTGATTCGGGGTAGACTTGATCTCCTAGGACTTGGAGTCTGCGCAGAACAATTCTGGCAAATACTTTCCCAACAGTACACAAAAGTGAAATACCCTTATAGTTGTTACAGTCACTCTGATCACCCTTGTTTTTGTACAGAGTTATAATGCTTGAACAACAGTTGGACGGGAGGGGTAGAACTCTGTCATTTGTTGATGACATTCTCGTGTATCGACAGGGTCGAGATAGACAGGCCGTTGCCAATGATATGCAGGACGAACTAGATCGAATTTCCTCATGGTGTGCGGATGCCAATGCCATTGTCAACCCTGCAAAGGCATCAGTTACATGGTTGCCATGTAGCGAGTCAGAATGAATGACGTAATGGATAAGTCACTAAGAATCTGTGAAGTAATCTCGAACCAACAGATAGGAAAAGTCGCTAAGTGACGTGAGAAGGTAGAAAACGTCACAGCGGGATAGTTTAGCAACCAGTGAAGAGAGCTTGGGCTGGCGGCACGGAAGGCGGAATGAGTATATTAAAGGAGAGAAGATTGTCAACAATCCTTCAGGAGATGGCAGTGGTAGCTAGGAACTACTTGGTAGAAGAGCTAGATCGTTAAATTATTACGGTACTTTTGCTTTCTTTCACCCCAAACAAAAGGGAATCCCAGGGCATGACGTCACATCCAGGGGTTCCCTGTGTTGCGCCGAACATTCAGGGGGTTTCCGTGTGTTGCGCCGTAGCTCGGTGCGCAATTCTATGCGGCGGCGGTGGTGCACTATTCTTTCACTTTCCGGTTAGGGTTAGGGTTAGGGGGTAGGGTTATGATTAGGATTAGGGTTAGGGTTTGAGTTAGTGTGTGTACCCTACCCGTAACCCTAATCCTAACCCTACCCCCTAACCCTAACCCTAACCGGAAAGTGATTGCAGGACCGATGCAAATGAGGATCGAAGGGAGACAGAAACGGTTGCCACAGCCCAAAGAAACAACACTGTGGTGTGAGGCAAATGAAACGCACTGACACGCACTCCACCCGAACACAGAGGAGATCACCGTCTGCGCTAAATATAGCTGGTGACTCTAAATATAGCTGGCAAGATTGTTTGGGGTGAAAGAAAGCAAAAGTACCAAGTATTACTCCTGTTAGTCAGGACAAACAGCTGACCATGAATGTATAAACTAAGCCTCGGCGAGAATGGCCAAGATGACAGAACGGTCAACCGATAAGAGGCATTAGAACTGACGCTAGGCGGTGAGGCATTGTATTGGGATTTGAATAGTTAGGTTCGTCCCAATGACCCCAAGAGCTATGCCGACGGTAGCACAGCTACTAGTAGGGCCACCCATGTCGGACAGGTCAAGGGAGAGGGACCAGACGAAGAGACACACAAACCTGCTGCCTTGTAGGTAGACTGGGGACAGTCAAAGGCTAGGGAAAGCACCCCGAATACATGCTTGTCAAAATCGGATGTACTGAGCCACAGGCTTGACAAAGCAGTGCAACGTAAAACCTGCTGCCTTGTAGGTAGACTGGGGACAGTCAAAGGCTAGGGAAAGCATCCCAAATAAATGCTTGTCGAAATCGGATGTACTGAGCCACAGGCTTGACAAAGCAGTGCAACGCAACTTAATTCATGATGTCACAAATCAAAATTAATCGTTATGGTGCTAATCCCGTGAAGTCCCATCAGGCGGTGATAGTGCCGGGCCCCCTGCCTCGAGGGGGTCCACCCATGACTACTGGTGGTCACCTTCCCCTGTGCTGTGGAGTCAAGGCACAGAGGAGTAGGTTAAGAGCTATTGACCAAATACCCCGGACACTCAACATACTACAGTGGAATGCCGAAGGAGTTTACAAGAAGAAAGACTCCATAACACAGCGTCTTCATAAAGATAGAATAGATGTGGCATGCATTCAAGAGACACACCTCAACGCCAATCACAAATTCTCAGTCAGAGGATATCAGGCCACACGTTTCGACCGCGAAGGACACAAAGGAGGAGTTCTAATACTTACACGAAATACAATACCTTGCAGCGAAGTATCTGTGATCTCTGACAACCAAACGGAAATTATAGGTGTTGATATAATGATAAAGGACGTGAAAATAAGAATCTACAATCTGTATAGCCCAGCAGATAAGGACCTTACACTCTCAAACATGAAAATAACTGACACAAACTGCATTATTGTCGGAGACTTTAATAGCCGTTCAGAAAGATGGGGATACCCAGATACTGACAAAAGAGGAGATGAATTGGAGGACTGGGAAATAGACTCAAATCTCCATCTACTCAACAAAGCGGATGACACACCGAGCTTCTACTCCAGAAGATGGCTTACCACTTCTACTCCAGACTTAGCTTTCTGCACAGGAGACATCCTCCACAAAATCTGTCGCCATGTGCTGGACCAATTAGCAGGTAGTGACCACAGACCAATCAAGCATTGTAATGAATATGGAGTATGTTCCACAGGAGCAAAAGCCCTTGCCCCGCTGGAATTACAAACGAGCAGATTGGGACAGATTTGCCATACTAACAGACAAATATTGTGAAAACATAAATACACGATATGGCAACATAAAGCAAATGGTGGAAAGTCTAAACAGAGCGATAATACAGGCAGTCACTGAGTCCATTCCTAGAGGAGCGAGGAAAAATTACAAACCATACTGGACTGAAGAACTACAAAGTTTGGAGGACAAAGTTGAATATGCCAGGAAGACAGCAGAGAGAGAACAAACAATTGAAGCGAATATCTCTCTCAAAGCCATCTCAGCAAAATATAAAAGAACAGTAAATCAAACAACAAGAGATTGTTGGAGGGAAAAAACAGAAAACCTGAATTTTGACAGGGATGGAAACAAACTATGGAAACTAGTGAAAGCCATGAACAATGAAGGACCTAGAAACAAACAAATAACAATTAAACAAGGAAATGCCTTGCTTACGGGAAAAAAGGCTGCAAATGTACTAATGGAACACTATGCAAATGCAAACCACATTGATATTACAACCGAACAGAAGAAAGCAATCAAAGACAAACAGATATCATAGAAATACAGAGACAGCAGCAGAATATATGATGGCAAATCTAACAATGGAAGAAATGGAACAGGCAATGAATACCCTAAAAAAGAAGAAATCACCAGGAAAGGATGGAATCACAAATGAAATGCTAATAGGACTAGGCACCAAGGCAAAGAAGAAACTACTAGCAGTCCTAAATAACAGCTGGAAGAGAGGAATAGTCCAACAGGCATAGAAGGAAGCTATACTAATACCAGTCCCAAAGAAAGGAAAAGACCTGGAAGAACCAAATGGCTATCGACCTATCAGTCTACTTAGCTGTGTAGGAAAATTAATGGAACGCATTATCAATGGCAGGCTAACATGGCATCTGGAAGAAAACAAACTCTTAACACCACACCAAGCAGGATTCAGAAAGTACAGATCCACTGAAGATCAAATAACCTATATAGCTCAGGAAATAGAGGATGCCTTCCAAGAGAAAAAGCACACACTAGCAGTCTGGATAGATTTAGAAAAAGCATTTGATAAAGTATGGAAGGAAGGACTGAAAGTAAAACTGCAAAACATGCATGTTTGTGGAAAAATGTATAAATGGATCAGCCACTACCTTGAGAACAGAACTGCCAGGACAAAAGTACAAGGACAAACAAGCAAAATGATGCTGCTGGAGCAAGGTGTCCCCCAAGGAGGAGTTCTTTCACCAACATTATTCCTAGCATATATAAATGACATCACAGAAAATTTTCCAGCCAGAGTACACACATCCTCCTTTGCAGATGACCTAGCCATATGGACATCTGAAGAATATACTAGTACAGCTAACAGCAGAATACAGCAAGCCTTATTAGCGCTAGAGGACTGGTCAAAATCATGGCTAGTGAAGATAAGTGAGGAGAAAACAACATGCACAGTGTTCTCCCTCTCAAATAAAACTCAGCAACCTAAGCTGATATTGAATGTAAAAATATTGCGCCATGAAGAAAATCCAAACTATCTAGGAGTCACCTTTGATCTTCGCCTGACATGGAAGACACAGGTTGAGAAAAATCGAACAAGAGCAAGGCAGAGAATGGCAATCACGAAAAAGCTTGTTGGTACAACGTGGGGAGCAGATGAGAAAGTTCTCAAGAAGTTGTATACTGGACGGGTGAGGCCAGTACTGGAATATGGCATTGCAGCTTGGGCAACAGCAGCTAAGTCAAACTTTAACAAAATAAGTAGAGTCCAAAACCAAGGAATGCGAATCATAACTGGAAGCCTGAAGACAACGCCTATTAATTAACTAGAAAAGATCACTTGTTTACAACCAATGCAGGATAGAAGAGATAGCAGAGCCCAGCAACAAGCAGAAAAATTTAGAAGATTGACAGACCACCCTATGTACAACAGATTTAATGGTTTTGGAAAGGGAAGACTGAAGCGTAGCAACTTTGTAGAAACTGCAAAACGAAGGATTAGGGCAGATCCTATACTTAACATATCAACACAGCCCATACACAATGCACACAAGTTCCCAGCTTGGAGACAGCAGCAACTGCCTGAGATGATAGAAAACATTCCTGGTATTTGCTGAGGAGGGGATCCGAGCACTTATGGACTGAATGGTTCGATGTGCAACGAGGATGATCTGTCGACTAACTAACTAACTAACTAACTATTCCTGGTATTGAGAAAAAGAACACTCAGCATGAAACCGAAAGAAGAGAAATAACCCTAAACTACATAAAAGAACATTACCCAAGCAGGAATTGGACCCATGCATATACAGATGGATCAGCCAAAAATTCAATAGAGAATGGAGGAGGAGGAATTCTCCTAAATTTAAAAAATGGAGTGAAAAAAACACATTCAATGGCAACTGGAAAATTTTCAAGTAACTTCAAAGCGGAGGTAGAGGCTTTGAAAACTGCAGCAGAAATGCTCCTGATGGAGGAAAATAAAGAGAAGCAAACAGCTATCTTCACAGATGCAAAGTCAGCTGTCTCAATACTGAAGAGCAATAACAGCACAGAACTAACTGACCTAAGAGCAGCACTCCATGGTCTATGCCAGAAATCCAAAAAAGTTGTAATACAGTGGATCCCATCACATTGCAGTATACCTGGAAACCAAGAGGCTGACAGACTGGCAAAAGAGGGCGGACGACTACCACAGCCTGACACAGACATAACCTATAATGAGGCAAAGAGGTTGATAAAAAGCACTTATAGAACCAAATGGGAATCAGAGCATCCAGGCCATCAGAAGGATGATGCATATTACAAACTCGACCGAAGAGAACAAGTAGCAATCTTCAGACTCCGCACAGGACATAACAGGCTGAAATACCACTTGTTTAATAAACTAAAGATAGGAGATACCGATGAATGTAATTGTAGAACTGGAAAAATGACAGCAAAACATTTGCTGCAGGATTGCCCAACGTATGCAGAACAGAGAAAGATATTTTGGCCCACACCTGCTTCATTTGAGGACAAGCTCTATGGAGATATCAATAAGCTTAAGTTGACCGCAGCTTACTTTAACTACATACAGGTTGACATTTAAAGGTGCATGAAGACCCAGAGGCATGAAATGGAATATGCTTGGATAGCAAATCCATTATGTGGAAAGTCCAAATCGAAAGCTCGCTGTGTGGGCTTCATAAAAGGTGGAAAAGTGTCCTAGTGGCACAAAATGGAATATTGCCTGGATAGCAAATCCATTACGTGGAAAGTCCGAATCAAAAGCCCATTGTGTGGGCTTCATAAAAGGTGGAAAATTGTCCTAGTGGCATGAAATGGAATATTGCTTGGATAGCAAATCCATTACGTGGAAAGTCCGAATCAAAAGCCCACTGTGTGGACTTCATAAAAGGTGGAAAGTGTCCTAGTGGCACGAAATGGAATATTGCTTGGATAGCAAATCCATTACATGGAAAGTCCGAATCGAAAGCTCACTGTGTGGATGTCATCTGCAGACTGCATACTTCTGGTTTCCGGAAGAACAGCCTATGGTGAACGGAAGGCCCAATATACGGAAGTGAGGCTAAGCAGCCATGTAGCAGGACGTGACGATTCCTTGGGTGAGCCCAGTACCAGAGCGCTATGTATCGGCTCTGCAATTATGGAAGCCTCCTTGGATGGCGGGGAATGCCCATGGTCTGCCCCTGCCTTCCCTTGAGGGCTGACCAGGATCTTTGGCTGTTCTATATGGACCAGCTGGGATGGGGGATAATACCACAACAGTGAGAGTCAAACTTCCTAAGAAACCCCCGGGAAGGTTAACCCGGTCAACAAATGCCCGCAGAAGTCGGATGTGTCGGCCTAACGGCGCAAGAACGCAGCTCTGCTGTAAACAGGCACAACGCAGTCACATCCGAAAAAAAAAACTCCGGATGAACGAAGAAGAAGAAGAAGAAGAATAGTTAGGTTCAGCTGTGTGATTATGTTTATTGCTACGGCACCGGCCCTCGGGATGTGCGGGAACGGTACACATATCATTATTATTATTAGTATTAGTATTATGATTCATATTTACCACAAGCTGTTCACCGGAAATAAATATTGATGTAACAGACATGTTAATGCTTTAGAAGAATATGGAATAGATCAAGTTACCAGTCTGCTTAATACAATATATGATACTGGAAATATACCTCAGGAGTTATGTGAATCTGTATTTATTGCAATCCCAAAGAAATCAGGAGCCTTGGAATGTGATCAACATCGAACAATTAGTATAATGAGTCACATCACGAAGATTTTGCTAAGAATTATCATGCAAAGAGTTAGGAGGAAAATACAACCTGAAATAGGAGAAGAACAATGTGGGTTTGTGGAAGGCAAGGGTACAGTAAATGCTTTGTATATACTGAGAAACATAATCGAACGTTCTATAGAAGTAAACAAAGATCTACACCTTTGCTTTATTGACTACACAAAGGCTTTTGATAAAGTGAGACATGTCAACATGATAAGGATGCTTGAAGATCTACAAATTGATGGAAAAGATCTTAGACTTGTAAAAAACATATATTGGAAACAACAAGCTGCCATAAGAGTTGATAATGAAGTAAGCCAATATCAGCCTATTAAAAGGGGTGTGAGACAGGGATGTGTAATGTCTCCAGATCTGTTTTCCCTGTACAGTGAAAGTATTTTCAGAAATATTGAAGATATGGAAGGAATCAACATTGGGGGACGATGCATCAATAACATTAGATATACAGATGATACAGTCTTGATTGCAGACAATGAACAGGACTTGCAAAATTTAGTAGATGCGATTGTTACACACAGTGAACAACTAGGGTTAGAATTAAATTGTAAAAAGACACAGATTATGGTCGTCACTAGGAAGGACGAAATACCACAATGTAATATACAAGTAAATGGGAATATTCTTCAACAAGTGAGCAGGTACAATTATCTCGGAACAGTAATAACATCTGATGGGAGATGCCTTGAAGAGATTAGAACAAGAATCGCCATGGCAAAAGTAGCCTTTAGCAAGATGAAAAACATATTGACCAATAAAATGATGTCAGTTGAAACGAGAAAAAGAGTGTTGAGATGCTACATTGAACCTGTACTTTTATATGGATGTGAAGCGTGGACAATGAGCAGTCAGGCTGAAAAACATCTGATGGCTGTAGAGATGTGGTTTCTGAGGAAAATGCAAAGAATACCATGGACAGCCAGAAAGACCAATGAACAAGTCCTTCAAGAAACAAATGAAGATCGTAAATTGATTAGAGAAATTAGACGTAGACATTCAAAATTTTTGGGCATGTTATGAGAAGAAATGGATTGGCGAATTTGGTGACAACTGGTAAGATCGAGGGGAACAGACCAAGGAGAAGACCTAGAAGCAAGTACCTGGATGGCTTGGCCTTGTGGCATGGTCGAGACAGAAACACGGAGCTGATCCACGACTCTGGTGATCGAGTGAGATGGCAGAACATGACCGCCCACGCTTACCGGCATGGCACATGATGGATGGATGGAACAGACATGTCAACCAGCTTCTAGTCGTCGATGCTTTTTGGCAACTTGCTTCTGGATTCTGTTCATTTGATTCTACCTTGACAGCGAGCTGCAGATGATTATTATATGTAATTCACCATTTGGCAATGGTTCTCCCTAAACAACCATATTGTGAACACAGACCTGCCGGCAGTGAGAATGAATGGGAGCATTTTGAGTAGAACCCAGTCGATGACATATCTTGGCGTGAGGCTTGATCGTAGCCTGTCTTTCAGAGATCATGTCGATTATGTCATAACGAAAGCTCGAAAAGGTTTGTCAGCAATGAGAGTCATGGCGACTACCAATATCGAGCAAAGACTGCTAATACTTCTGTTCGAAGGACTGGTGCTTTCACCCATCGAGAATGCCCAGGCCATCCTTACTGTCAGCCCTGCACAGATCGGAAGACTTGAAAAGGTACAAAACGAGGCCATGCGCATCATTTTGGGCTGCACGAGAGACACCAGCTGTGTAGCGATGAGATACCTCCTTGACTTCCCGACAATGAACCACAGGATCAAGATCTGGAGAGCTCGTGCATACTTGAAAATAAGTGCGGATGAGCAGCACCCTCTGCATGAAGATATATTCAGAGAAAAGGGCAACAGGCTAAAGAGAGGCAAATCATGGATGGGTCGGGCGGAGGATATCATCAGACAGGTCTGCAGTCCTACCAGTATCAACCCCGGCAAGGAATGGGTGCCTGTGCCTCCAGCTTTTAAGTGCACCTTCTCCTGCATTATCACACTTGACAGACGGTGCAGAGAACAGAATCCTGTCACTGTCAATGCAGAGGTCAACGCGCTCATCATTGAACACGCAGACAACCCCCAAGAGCTCATCTATACAGATGGATCTGTTGTAAAGAAGCATAGAAGTGCATGGGCATTTACAGCCCGTTCAGCGGGCCGAACCGTCCAAGAATCCAGTGGTGCCCACACTATGCCCACGAGCAGCATGACGATGGAGGTGAATGGCAGTAACACAGGCTTTCCTATGGCTAGAAGCACAGCATTATACCAACGTGTGTGTACTAAGTGATTCAATGAGCATGATTCGGAAGGTCGAAGCTGGATCTGTACGTAGACAGTGGACTGAGTCGCTGAGGAAGTCTGTTGTCCGTAAAGTCACCTTCATCTTTGTCCCGGGACATGCGGGAGTCGAGGGAAATGAACGAGCGGATAAACTGGCTGGCTCTGCACCCCCTGCAGATGGCCAGCCCATGGATCGTGCCGATGTTATTAACGTCCTTAAAGACATGTCGAGAACAGAAGACTTTGACGTCAGTGAATACACATCGGTTTCCAGGATGAAAGGCTTGGGAGTGAGAATTGGCATGGCCTGACACGAGAGGTACATCGGGAAAACGAGGTGCCTCGTTAACTAACACAGAACTGGCACTATTATCCACCGAACGCTGATGCTTATGCTTGGGGGAGGATTTGAGCACCTGTGGACCTGTCCGGAGTGCAACGAAGATACCCCAACTGATAACTGATAACTGATGCTTTAATCTTTGAAATCCTGTGGGACTTGTCCTTCTCGCCAGCATAGCTCTATTAGCTGGTGGATCTGTAGAGTTAGTGTGTCTTGCCCACTCCTGATAAGCTATATTGTAATCCCATCCCTATCTGAAGCCTTGCCGGATGCAAGTTCATTTATAGCACACTTAATTTCTGTTATGGTAGGAAGTGTGTCCAGGTGGTCAAGAGTTCACAGGGCCTCTATGGCGTTGAGGGCATCAGCCGCTAGTTTAGTCTCACTTGAGTAAAGCTCCAAATAGTGCTCTACCCATCTGTCCATCTGCTGTTTCTTATTAGTAATAATTTCTCCAGTCAAGGTTTTCAATGGTGCACTTCTTTTGGTCATTGGACCACAGGCCTTCGTTATCCCTTCATACATGCTTCTGATGTTTCCCTTATCACTTGCGATTTGAATGGACTCACATAACTTGATCCAATAATCATTTGCACACTCACTGCCTGGTAGCCTTTTGCACATCCTTCCTAGCTTGCTTCAGCTCACTGAGAGTGTTACACGTTGTTTTTCTTTGTTTCTTAAGAGAGCTATCTTCTTTTTATCAATCAAGGGCTGTTGTGTCTGGCTGTTTGCCGCAAACCAGTCCTGCCTCTTGTGATCCACAGTGCCGTAAATCCCTATGGCAGTTTTAAAAAGAGTTTCCTTAAGTTTACCCCACTTTTTACTTACTGTACAATTTTCTGATGTATCAGTGAACGCGTCTTCAAGTTGCTGTTGAAAGTCAAAGCACTTTTAAGGATCGTGAGTGTTAATAATATTAATCCTGGGGTTAGATTTATGTTTAGCTGTGTAGATTCTCTTTGGTCTCAGTCGAACTCTTGCAACGACTAAAGAATGATCCGTATCACAGTCAGCACTGTGGTAACTTCGAGTTAATGATGTATGGTTCAGATGTTGTCACCGTGTGATGATGAAGTCCAGCTGATGCCAATGGCCGGATCTTGGATGTTTCCATGTGACCTTATGCAGCTCTTTTGTTTAAAAAAAAAAGGAGTTTGTAATACATAGGTCATTTCTGGTGCAATGACCTAGCAGCCTTTGCCCATTTTCATTCATGCCGATGTTGTATGTTCCAAGGCATACTGGCCATGAACTTGAGTCCTTGCTCACACGAGCATTGAAATCACCGAGCATATAAATGTAGTCGGATTTTGGATTTGCCTACATCACAGAGTCTAACTCCTCGTAGAACGAATCCTTCACATCATCAGAGGAAGCAATTGTCGGTGCATATGCAACCTAAAGAACAGGCCACATCCTAAGCCTTGGTTGGCAACTGGTCTAGGATCAAAACTCCGACAGGCGGACAGCTAGAGCATTACTTTGCTGATCAGGCAACTTATATAGCTTGTCTTGATCCAGATGTATTTGTGCTACTCTTCCTCTGGAGTAAACTAGCAAGACGAGAGAGGGATTATGCTTCATTGGCAACACATGGTCTCTACAATTCAGTCCATGCTTTGTGCTGTTTTTTTTTTGTTTGTTGAAGCACAATATAACATACTATTGACTGTCAAGACGGCAAGGTGCCATTAGCAAATCACAAAGGATGTTTATACAGTTGGGACACAACACGTATGCTTAAGTCCGTTCATTGTATGATAAATGCTCACTGCACACAATTAAAAACATTTTTTTTTAGCATATCCTTTACAGGACATCGCTGTCAGCACCAGCATCTTTCAGCTGTATGTCGATTTCTTGGCAAGATTAGGCTCAGTAGTTTGCCATTGCTTTCTTAGCGGCCGGCTCACATACCCCGCAAGTCACCAATGCGATTCAAACCACTGCTGATTCTTACCGTCATCACGTTAACCGACGAGAGTATTCGAGATTACGGAGAAAAGTCATAACCTCTAAGCCACGAAGCCGGCAAAAACCACATAGAATTTCTAATATTGTCTATAAAGATAGCATGCAGTATAATTAATTAAGGTGATGAACTGAATCTTTATAAATTGTCAGTTCAATAGTGATAAAATGTAATAATCTAAGCAATGCATTTGCAAACGTTCGTCAGATGAAACAGATATGACATGTTTTAGGTTTTTAATTTAAGCTGTCATCTTTCTATCTATTACTCTGACTTTGAAAGGGACAGGCGTGGCATTCAATCCAAAAAGTGCTTCAATGGGTGGCGGGGAGGATGGATCAGGGAGCTATAAATCTGAACCTCTGGATCATTGCTCCAAAAAACATGAACAGTTCCACCTTGGCCATGGCTTCACCTGGACACATTCGCTTTCCCAGAGAAAACGGAACAAACTGTTCTGGACACCTGAGTTTTCCAGTCTCGTCAAAGAATCGCTCGGGTTTGAAGCTATGGGCATCATCACCCCATATTTTCGTATCTAACAAAATAGAATCAAGGCTAGGAATGATCTGTGTTCCTTTTGGCAGCGTGTAACCTCCGATTGTGACTTTTTCACTGCACAAATGTGTGAGATTTAACGGCACGATGCTTGAAATACGCTGCACCTCCATTATCACTGCGTTCAAGTAGGGAAGTCGGGACTTGTCCGACGTGGATGGTAACCGAGCAATTCCCACCTCCTTTTCTATTTCAAGATGTACTTTCTCTTGCACGTCTGGGTAATGTATCATGTAAAGAACACACCATAGAAGGCTGGTCGACATTGTTTCCATACCAGCACCAAAGAGATCAAACACATCTTTGATAAGATTGTCCTCATTCATGGTGGTTGGTTCTCCAGATTTTATTTTCTTGTTCATTTCGGATATGTATAAAGCAACGTAATTGTCAAGGTTGTTCTCATCATACTCTTTATAACCCTTTTGTTTGACAAAATGAGCTGCAAAATTTTCTAAAATAAACTTTGCTTTATCGCCAATTGCCTGAACGCCAAACATGTCACCAGGCAGGTACCGTAAAAACTTGTAAAAATTTACTATATTTGTTCCTTCCGCGTCAACAACAATTGCTCGGAAATATTCACAGCATTGAATGAACTGTTCATCGTCAGTGCTGAAGCGGTGTCCAATGATGATTGAGCATATCACATTTGCTATGCTTGTGGTTAAAATGTTATTGATGTTGGTGGGTGCTCCCTTTAAATTCGCCAGGGCTTCGTTATTGACTGCAACAATATCGGCAACTTTCTCGACTAGAATATTTCTGGTGACACCCAGTGATCTAAATATATTCATCGTTACCAGTTTCTGTTCTCTCCAAATAGCCCCCGAAGAGAATGTGAGACCTCTGCCTTCTGCACCGGTTGCCTGAAAAATTAGAAACGGATTATTAATGAAAATTAACAAGTCGAGGGCGCTTTTACACGGCTTGGGTATATGTTGGCAGACCTGCAATCTTACAGACCAATCTTCATTAGATGAGTGATGTGGTCAATCTCACGCCTCGGCCTTGACTTTCCAGAGCATTTCTCTGTACCTATTGTTAGGATGACTGTGGAAATGTGGTTTCTAGGGAAAATGCAAAGAATACCATGCACAGACAGAAAAACCAATGAACAAGTCCTTCAAGAAACAAATGAAGATCGTAAACTGATTAGAGACACTATTCGTAGACAGTCAAAATTTTTTGGGCATGTTATGAGAAGAAATGAATTGGAGAACTTTGTAACAACTGGCAATATCGAGGGGAAGAGACTAAGAGGAAGGCCGAGAAGTAAATACCTGGATGGCTTGGCCACATGGCATGGTCGAGACAGGAACACGTAACTGATCCACGACAGAGGTGATCGAATGAGTTGGCGAAACATGACCGCCCACGCTTATCGGCATGCCACATGATGGGTAGATGGATATTAGGATGGAGCTATATAGTTTCGGATTTTCAAAACTGATATGAGCTTTCTGGTGGAACCAGTCTAAATTGGGTACAAATAAATATCATTGTAATAATAGGCAGCTGGCAATATACTGACCCAATCACGCATCGAATGTCGATTGGTCTATACAGTTACGGATCTAGCATCGTATGCCCAATGTGCTTTAAAGCGTGTAAAAAGGTCCTTTATTTATTTTATTTTTATAATTTTGAATACATACGCTCAAATAGTTTGCTTTGGTTTGATAGGGGTACATAGTGCAACCTACAACTATTACATGCTTCAATATTTCGCATTGCTTTGCAGTACTCAATAACAAACAGGGCTAAATGATTGTATAGGTAGAGTAGAAATAACTATTCGATGTGAGCGTCTGCCATAATTTACAGTGCTACCAATCGCATGTATAGTGTTATAATTGTGGTATTTGTATGATACTGTATGATACAGTCAGGTCTTAGTCAGATATGACTGAGCTACCGTATGACAGTAGACGGTACTACCTGCTTTCTGTCAGCGCCGAATGTTGGGCGGCGATTACCAAACCCGACACCCCACATTGTGCCAACGGCTTCGGGCGGAAGAGCGCAATTGCGAGGGTACTAGCCTTATCCTAGTGCGAGGAAATGCAACCCAACGACAAAATAAGTCATGGCAGGGCAGACCAGACCCTAAGCCTTGGTTGGCAGCTGGTCTAGGATCGAAGCTCCGACAGGCGGACAGTTAGAGCATTGCTTTGCTGATCCGGCAGTTTCTGCAGGTTGTCATGTTCCAGATGTAGGGGTGTTAACTTTCCTCTGGAGTGAACTAGGCAGGCCGAGAGAGAGAGAGATAATGCTACATGGGCAACACATGGTTTCTTTATTTTAGCCAAGGTGTGTGCTACGGAGAGGCAAAAACTCCATCCCTGGTCTTATACGGTCTCGGAATCAAAGCGAGAGGCAACTGTTACGGGTTATAAGTCCTTGTCAGTTGGCGTAGACATGGGGCGCCACGCGTTGCCTCTAACGGTGGGAGACACCTACAGGTGTCACTGATCAGCTACCGCCCGCCTCAAGCTGGGCAGCTCCCGGCCAATTGAGTGCTGATCCGCCACAGCCTGCCTGCTTCAATGGGTGCTTGGGGCTAGGACAAAATCTGAACGCAGGCTGTAAAACCAATGCACCAGGTACTAATAAAAAGAATAATAGAAACCTCAAGCTACGGCTTGCAACCTGGAACGTGAGAACCATGTGTCCAGGATTTTCCACTGACTTGACAAATATTGACGATGTGAGAAAAACGGCTGTGATTGATGCTGAACTCAATCGTCTTAACATTGATATTGCTGGCCTGCAGGAGACTCGCCTCGCTGAGGAAGGGTCACTCAGGGAAAACAATTACACCTTTTTTTTGGAAGGGAAGAGGGCAGGCAGAAAAAAGGCAACATGGTGTGGGCTTTGCAGTGAAGAATTCGGTACTGGGAATGATTGATATCCCAGCTGGAGGTAATGAAAGATTATTATCACTGCGCTTGGCAACGTCTTGTGGATTTGCCACCATTCTCAATGCATATGCACCGACACTCGCTTCCTCTGATGATGTGAAGGATACGTTCTATGAGCAGCTAGACTCTGCGATCAAGGCAGTTCCAAAATCCGACTACATTGATATGCTCGGTGATTTCAATGCTCGTGTGGGCAAGGACTCGAGTTCATGGCCAGTGTGCCTTGGAAAATACAACATCGGTCGCATGAATGATAATGGGCAAAGGCTGCTGGAGCATTGCACCAGAAATGACCTACGTATTACAAACTCCTTTTTTAAAACAAAAGAGATGCATAAGGTCACATGGAAACATCCAAGATCCGGCCATTGGCATCAGCTGGACTTCATTATCACACGGAGACAACATCTGAACCATACATCATTAACTCGAAGTTACCACAGTGCTGACTGTGATACGGATCATTCTTTGGTTGTTGCAAGGGTTAGACTGAGACCAAAGAGAATCTACACAGCTAAACATAAATCTAGCCCCAGGATTAATATTATTAACACTCACGATCCTGGAAGGTGCTTCGAATTTCAACAGCAACTTGAAGACGCTTTCAATGATACATCAGAAAATTTTATAGTAAATGATAAATGTAGTAAACTTAAGGAAACTATTTATAAACCAGCGGTAGGGGTTTACGGCACTGTGGATCATAAGAGGCAGGACTGGTTTGCGGCAAACAGCCAGATACTGCAGCCCTTGATTGATAAAAAGAAGATAGCTCTCTTAAGAAACAAGGAAAGACCAACGCGTAACACTCTGAGTGAGCTTAGGCAAGCTAGGAAGGATGTGCAAAAGGCTGCCAGGCAGTGTGCAAATGACTATTGGATCAAGTTATGTGAGTCCATTCAAATCGCAAGTGATAAGGGAAACATCAGAAGCATGTATGAAGGGATAAAGAAAGTCCAATGATCAAAAGAAGTGCACAGCTGAAAACCTTGACTGGAGAAATCATCACTGATAAGAAACAGCAGATGGATAGATGGGTCGAGCACTATTTAGAGCTTTACTCAAGTGAGACCAAGCTAGCGGATGATGTCCTCAACGCCATAGAGGCCCTGCCAACTCTTGACCACCTGGACACACTTCCCACTATAACAGAAGTTAAGTGTGCTATAAATGAGCTTGCATCTGACAAGGCTCCAGGTAAGGATGGGATTCCAATAGAGGTGATCAGGAGTGGGCAAGACACACTCGCTCTACAGATCCACCAGCTAATAGAGCTATGCTGGCGAGAAGGACAAGTCCCACAGGATTTCAAAGATTCAAACATCATAACGCTGTACAAGAACAAGGGAGATCGGAGCGACTGTAACAACTATAGGGGTATCTTACTTCTGTGTATTGTTGGGAAAGTATTTGCCAGAATTGTCCTGCGCAGACTTCAAGTCCTGGGAGATCAAGTCTACCCCGAATCACAGTGCGGCTTCCGTCAGAACCGGTCTACCATTGATATGATATTCTCATTGCGACAGATGCAAGAAAAATGCCGGGAACAAAATCAGCCACTGTTTATTGCCTTCATCGACCTCACAAAGGCATTCGATTTGGTCAGTCGTGAGGGTCTGTTCAAAGCACTAAAGAAGATTGGCTGCCCACCAACTCTTCTGTCCATTGTGGAATCGTTCCACACAGGCATGAAGGGTATAATCAAGTTTGATGGCTCAACGTCAGAAGAGTTTGAAATCAAGAGTGGAGTTAAGCAAGGTTGTGTACTATCCCCCACCCTCTTTGGAATATACTTTTCACTTCTACTGAAATATGCCTTTCGTGACCAGGATGACGGTATATACATTCACTCACGCTCAGATGGTGGCCTCTATAATGCTCAGAGATTGAAGGCCAAGACCAGAATTAGGAGGGTACTAATCAGAGAGTTGCTTTTTACGGATGATGCTGCGATTACGACCCACTCTGAGGAAGAATTACAACATCTATCTGCATTCTCCAATGCTTGTTCTGAATTTGGTTTAACAATTAACAAAAAGAAGACACAGATTATGTCACAAGGTGCACATGGTGTACCATCAATCGTTATTGACGACGCCGAACTGGAGATAGTAGACCATTTTACATATCTAGGATCAGAGGTAAATAGCAAATTACCCCTCGATCAGGAAATCAACATCAGGATTGGCAAGGCAGCAACAACAATGAACATGTTAGCAAAAAGAGTCTGGGAGAACAGGAAGCTTACTGCCAAAATAAAGAAGAAGAGAGAAACGTTTAAATAGCTTTCATATGCGGTGTCTGCGAAGAATACTTGGTATTAAGTGGCAAGACAAAATCACAAATACTGAAGTATTGGAAAGATCAGGTTGTGTGACGGTGTATTCCATGCTCAGTCTTCGTAGACTTAGATGGATAGGACACGTTAGGAGGATGGATGATGGTAGAATACCAAAGGACATCTTTTTTGGTGAATTACAGACGGGTAGGAGATCTCAGGGTGGCCTCTACTACGATACAAAGATGTGTGTAAGCGGGACATGATTGATACAGGCATTGATAATGCACATTGGGAGCACGTCGCCGGTGAACGTGTTGCATGGAGGGCAACTATCAGAAATGGAATAAAGACAAAGGAGAAAATTATTGCAGATAAAGCACACACAGAGCGTGAGAGACGTAAGATGGTGCAAAATGGTGGAAATGACCATGTTTTCACATGCACCTACTGTGGGCAAACATTTACAGCAAGAATTGGCCTTACCAGCCACACTCGCCACCGCCATGGGTCGTAGTTATTAAGCCTTTTTGAAGCACAATGTACTAAACTATCGTCTGTCAAGACGGAAAGGTGCCAATGATTTGTATGAAGACTGCAGCCAGAGGTTATTTACAGATGTGTCTGCCGGTCGTGTTTATCAATAGTGTTCCCGTCGAAGCACACCCCACAGAGGTTGGCTTTTACTATGGCTTTGTTCAAGGAGCACCAACCACATTACACGTCTAGTCAAACTTCAATATTAGTTGGCCTCCTCACGCCATTGAGAAATTCCATTTGGTATTTCCGCTATTCCTCTGCTTAGTTCTTGTCTGTCTGAGTGAGTACTGCCGTAACGTGAATTAGGCTGGGTCATATGTTATGGCAGTATTCAGAAGTAAAGTCCGGGAGTCTCTGTGGCGAAGTGGTCAAGCACTTTGACTCGTGCTCCGAAGGTTGTGGGTTCGATTCCGGGCCGCGTCCTTCGGTTTACGAGTTAAATGTTTCGGAGACTCCTGTGGGTCGTCGCTAAAAGCTACGAGGGCTTTAACTGTTTGGGGAGACAAAGGTAGAAGAAGAAGAAAACCATGTTAGGCGAAATCGTTGCAAACAAAGCTGGCCTTCTCAGTCATAGTTAAGCAATGACAAACAACTATCTTTTGAAAACTGTTACCGCTTTCTTCTTAAGGCACGTTTATTAACGTTCATAAACGAAATGAAGTTATCGACATTTATCTATAATATACTAACATGTTTCATTGTGATTGGAAAGGCCAGTATCGTACCTCGTGCACATACTGCATATGTTCAGTTTGTTACCACGCACTTTCCTGTTATGTGCCTGTAATGTGATAGGGCCATCATATTTTGTAGCCCGAATGCACGGAGAAATAGGTGGCTGATCTGTCCTTCATTTTAGCAGTCGAAGAGCCCATGCATCGAACCCTCACGCGACCGTGCTCATGACATTATCAGCACAGTTCCCTATCAACTCCGCTAACGCACTGGTACTCGTATATTTGTACCAATGAAAACTAAAAACAGAGGAACTTATTATTATTTAACATACTACTAAAATTTACCTTAACTACTACAATAAACTGATTGATCGTAAGTATGTAATTGTAAATATATAATTGTACAAGTAATACAACTTGATATCCTTACCGCGTCTATGTATGTATAAGGTCTGTCAATGCAGACGTCACCATTCTTTACAAGCGCCTCTTTAACCAGTTCATAGCCATTCAGTACAACAACAAGAGAACGCCCCAAGTATAAACTGAAATATGAACAATACATGAACAGTATATATGAAGAGGTGATATCGTTAATTTTTTTTTTCGCATATCCTTTACAGGACATCGCTGTCAACATCATCATCTTTCAGCTGATTGTTGGTTTCTTGGCAAGATTATGCTCAGTAGTTTGCCATTGCTTTCTGAGCGACCGGCTCACATACCCCGTAAGTTACCAACGCAGCGAGAACCGCTACCGATTCTCGAGCAGGTTACGTTCCTCACGTAGATATACGTGATTACGGAGAAAGACGTTAACTCCTAGGCCAGGGAGACCGGCGATATCTTTAATATTATTGTTTAATTATCAACATGGATAACTGTCAACATGATTAAGCATTCGACCCCTTATGCTGGTCGTAAAGTTCGCCAGTTATTCATTTCCATTGTTGTCTGTCTTGTGCAGTTATCTTTTATTTAACGTATTTGGACAGTATGGAAAGACTGACGCCCTGGAAAGACTGACGGCCACTGCAGCGCAGTGGCAGAATTGACTTCGCTAGTGACAGTGAAGTCGACAGCAGACCGACTGGCAACCTCTAATGCTGTATAAAAAGCCCAAGTCGCGCATAGTAGACATAAAAGGACATTCTCCCAGGATCCACCGAAAGAGGAGAGGGATCCCTAAACTTCCCCTTGAAAACAAAACCGAACGATACACAGACTTCAAATTCAGCCTTTCATCGGGGCTTGGCGTGTGACTGTGATAAAAGCTTCACCACGTAACGAAGAATACATATTCACGCTGGAACAAAGAAGTGCGTCAGAGCGACACAGGGTAATGAACAGCGCAATATCACAGGATTATGAGTCGTCAGAAGATCCTAGCCAGGAAGAACCGCATAGATCTGAAAATATTCAAGTTGATCATCCTAGCGATGCACCGGAGTACCTTTCTGATGGTCCATGGTGTGGAAATCAAGTTCCCGCCCAGTAGTGAGCAGGCGACATAAAGAAGACTAAAGAACACACTGTCCCACACATTAGATCACGAAATGAAAGATTTACTGATATGTCACTTGTCGTCCCGGGAGGAACGTGGAATGAACAAGCACACCTTATTACTTCTTCTTCTTTGGGATACTTGACTGACTTCTGTCTACACTCCTCCCTTCTGTCTTCCCTTCCATATATCTTCTCCTTTCTCTCTCTCTATTATTCCTTCATCACATACTCCGACAACAGTTTCCTTCAACAATTAATAAAATATTTATTAAATAAAACTATGTCTGGTGTATGGATGGACTGTGTATATGTAGTTGTCTGCTAGTGTGAATGCAAGATAGGACTTTTGACTTCGTATGTGCCGTATACTTTCTCGCCTCTTCTGTCGGCTAAAACACAGGACAGCACACATAGAAATGGAGTGATCTCACCCTGGATGATCTCCTCCTGCTTGAGTCTGGACTTAATCCAATTCTTGAAAAAAAAAACAACAACTGTTCAATGTCTTATCACCAGAAAATAATCCGATTTGGTAAGTCACTGAAATCCATATATTTCCCTGTTTTGGAAGGTATTATAGTCCACCTCTGAATACACACCGCCACTATCCAACATTGTCTAGAGTTACTATAAATGTTCTACACAATGTCTCTTGTTAATAAAGTTTAATGTTTCTGCACAGTGCAATTGCATGCAGTTTTAAGTATCCCTGCTTGCCACAGGTTAACGTCTTTTCCTTTTAAGTGCTTTAGTTGTATATTCGTTTGAGCATACAGTGTTCTGTATTTGACGTTACGTTATCACTTCTTCGTATTAAAACATGTCTATGTTCTTGTTGGTTCTAAGTAGGTACTTTATTTGCTCAAGTGAAGTAACCTTCATTTCTTCTCTGATTTCAATAGGGGGATTGGAACCTGTGGAGAGATAGGTAATCCGGTGATATGAGTCTGCTTCATATTATTTTCTTATGTGAGAGTCCTTCTCTAGCCATACTGAGAAGCCTCCGAAAAACATACGGACATACGATTTATGAGTGCACTAAAGTTTACACGATTAGATAAACGAATGCAATGCCACAAGTCAAGAACAAACACCTATATCCCTATGCTACTATTACGCTAAGATTAGTTTACCTTATATCTTCTATTATCATCCCGGAATCGAAATTAATAATTAAGCACATCGGCACTAATATCCCATTGCCTTAAACAATACGGGACTATAATTTCTTTTCCACACCTGGGATTAATAGATATCTCTGTCCAGTTTGGAACACACACTAAAACAGAAAACCCAATTTCTACTATTTATATCGAGTGGCCCATCCTCCGTTATTGTTTGATGTTCATACCTCAACACTCGTCTCTTGACGTATCCTGCACATCAAAAGGCGGTGAAATCACGTAGTGATTAGTTGCTCGTTTCGTTCCGTTCTTACAGCTGTTTCCCTGGGTTCCCCTTACGCTAATACTTCAAAGCGTCCGAACCCGTTGATCGCCTTCTCCGTTCATTTTCCCGTTCTCGAAGTCTCCCTGTTGTTCTGTCCGTTAACATCGCTGGTCAATGACTCCTCACAATATCCTATTTTTATACCAGTCGGTCACTGCTCTTTAATTCGTCCTCATCTCAGAATGAAGTACTCGACTGTTAACCCTTCTCCTACATTGTCATTAATCTTACTATTCGAGTTTATCAGGGAATCATTAAACTCACAGTATTCCCGTGACATAGGCCCCCTCTTAAGAGAGTAGACCGCGTCGACTCTTCTTCACTGTAGTTTTGATTCCTAATGATTCCCCACCCTATTCCTCTTCCTCTGGAGTTGGATGTATAGATAGGAAATCCGCTCCTACATTCTCCTTACCCGGGATGTATTCCACTGTGAAGTTGTACTGCTGCCGCAACACCGACCATCACATCCACCGTGCGTTGAGCTTCTACGAAGTAGCTAATGAACATCACGTGTTGATGATATGACTGGATCCTCACATGGCTCACCTCCTCATCTAGTAGGCGACCTCATAGACACCCTACTATACTACTCATGACCGAAACTAGTGTTGGCACATCTCCCCTGTACGTCCTGTCGACCTCCTTTCGACTTGCTTAAGCGACGGCTCACAATACAGACGGATTGTCCCATCCTGACTGTAACACTGTTTCCATATTCTCCTGGTTCCCTCCGGCCTTGCGTCTGGGGATGTTCCACCTCGTCCGCGTTGGATCGAGTCCTCTTTCCCAAACCTCCTGGACTTTTGCTTCCAGGACCATCTTGGACGATATTGAATATGGTCAGCCAATCTTCGGTTGGAGTCCTGGGTATTTCTCGCCTTTCCCGACGTTACCCACCCCTTCTGAATTTGGTTACTAGTGAAGGTTTCCCTCTTGTCCTTTCCCTGACGTATGATTTACCGCCTCCCGTCGTTAGGTAAATCTGACCTATCACGTACTGTCCTATAGGTCCTCCTATGTTGTACTGGCGATCTCTGGTCTTCGTCTGGAACTGTAACCGTTTTCTTAATGGCTGCCATCACCCTAAAGTGCGAAGCTTTACTCTCGGATCTCTCCTCATATTTCTTAATGAGATGCCTAGGGAGATTTTTCAGTTCTTCCCCGATCCGGATTTTGTAGATGTTTTTGGACACCACCTTTTCCACAGGATAAGGTCCTTTCCATCCTACTTGGAGTATATTGGTCTCTGCTGGACCCCATACTTCCACTTGGTCTTCCACTTTAAGATCTATTTTACACTTAGTCCACTTGTTGGGTGGTGCTTTCTGGCACTCTGAACAAGATTTCACCCACCGGCGTACATCTCCGGTCATTCCTGGCCAGCAATAATGGCCGGAAATCTGCTGCAATGTCTCTCTGACACCCATATGTCGATTCTCGGCTATGATGTGTCCACTCTGAAGAATGTGAGGACGGTGGGTCTCTGGAACCACCCACTGCTCGTGCAGGTTGTCTCCTCTCCAGCTCTCCGATAGAGTAGTCTGATTCTTCAGAAAGTACTGTCCCCGTTCTGCTGGCTCAGCACTTCTTTGCAGCTTCCTGTAGCAAGGACGCAACGTAGTATCCTTCCTCTGGGCAGTATGCAATTCCCCTAGCACTGAGTTGTCGCATAGTGTCTCTGCCTCTTTTTCCTTCCCTTGAGATCCACTGGCTACTGCTCCCCTGTGGGCTGGCTGTTTGGGCACCCCCAAAAAGACATATTTAGTGCCAATGATCATGGGAAATAAGGAGTCCGATAATACAGCTGCTGGAATAATGCCCGTGACGTACCTGGACTTAATCTCCACCTTGGCGATTGGCAGCGTCATGGTAACAGCACTCCTCATTGCCGGCTGTATCTCTATGGTCTCCCCTGTAAGTTGGTCTGGGCTTACCAGGCTGGCATCTATCACAGCTTCCCCATCCAAACCTGAATCGTAGAGACAAGCAACCTGCTGGCCATTGACTTCAATCAGTTCAACCACAGGTGGTCTCTCTTGGTCCTGAGTGTGTTCCCTCTCCTCGACCTTTTCCTTGCATCTGCAGTCCACAGTATTATGTGTTTTCGATTTGCAGTGTGTGCACCATTTTCCCTTCCAAACTTTCCGTGGGCTTCTCTTTGGTCAGAGTTTCTTCAGCCGACCTCAGCCTTGTCTGTGATCACCTTCTTATGAATCACTTGGCATGCCGCGAAGTGATAACTTTTCGGTTTCGATCTGCAGTCCTTTGTGTTATGAGAGGGCGACTTGCAGATTGAACACCACTTCTCGGACCACGGTCGTTTAGCTGGAGAATTCGAGGTGTTATGGTTTCCTTCCTTCACCTTCTCTGAACTCGCCGTTGACGCCTTTATATAAGGTTCCACTGTTCCTCCTTCCGAGTTCTTAGGTTTCATTCGGTCTTGTTTCTCCTGACCTTTTGTGGGTTGTATATTGGTTTCTTTAGCTTCCCCATGGACTTCTACGAATCTTTCCGCCAGCTTATTGACAACATCCAGCCGTTCCGAATCTTGTTCTCCTAAAAAAGGCTTCAGAGGTTCTGACATTTGCTGTTGCATCTGGTCGACCACCATGAGCTCTTCCAAACTATCATAGTCCCGCTTGAACTCCGCCAAATCTATCCATTTTTGGAGGTAGGATTTCAGCCTTAAACTGTAGGCGGCGAATAGCTCTCCCGGACGACCGAAACTTCTTTCGATACGTTTGTTCTGTGATTTCAAAATGCTTCATCAAAGCGGCTTTTAATTCCTCGTAATTATTTTCATGTCCTGGAGGTAGGCGTGTGTAGACCTCGTAACCCGACCCTCGTAATGCCTGAGATAATTTAAGAGCCCATCGGCTTCTATCCAGTCCCATAGCGACTGCCATGGCCTCGAACCGATCCAAAAACTGGTATATCTTCTCTTTACTTTCATCAAAGACCGCCAAGGGAAACTTCATGGCATGGTAACCATGTCCACTCATGTTGAGTGAACCATGGGAAAAGGATCCTCCTTCTGCCCCGTCAGTTTCTCCCTTCGTTTGTGTCTTGAGCTCCAGTTCTCGCATGCGGTATTCATGTTCCCTTATCTTGTTGGCTTCCTCTGCTTGCAACCTCTTGTTGTCCTGTTTCCAGTCCCAGTCTCCTGACCTCCTGTTCCATTTCCAGTTTCTTGGCCTCCTGTTCCAGTTTCTTGGCCTCCTGTTCCATTTCCAGTTTCTTGGCTTCCTGTTCCATTCTTCTAAGCTCGAGCTCTGCCTTTCGATCTTCTCGTTCTGCTTGACGACGCTCTCTTTCTACCACTTGTATATACTCGGATAGGGCTTGTCCAGACAACCCCATTGCTTCACCCATTTCCCACAGTTCTTCCATCTCTAGTTTATGAGTGGCCATAGTAAAAGAAGGTAAGTCCGCAGGTTGGGTAAAGAGACCCTAAGGCAGTTAGTACGTACTACTTATCTACAATAAATATCTATCTATATATTTTATTCATTATATATATCAAGGTCTATATATAACTATGACACCACACAGTACAGCACAACCAATCTCTCAATCACAAGAGAAGATATAGGATAAAGACTTATCGTAGACGTGTAACAGTGTGCACAAATAGGTAATGTTTTAACACCTATCCACATTTTCATCCTGTATGGAACGTGCTTCCCTTAAAAGTCATCAATATGCATACTCATAGGTATATCCCAATATGTATGTACCAATATGCCGGTACCACGCTTCAAGTACCCTGCTAGGCAAGTATCCTTATGCCGTTGAAGTACCTCGCTTGCACTCCAGTTAATGTGGGTATTATGTTCTACCCCTCTATGCATATGCCCTACTATGCATCTACCATTTAATGTACCTATATGCAGGTACCTCGCTAGGGATGGTACCACTAAGCATTTGCTGTACCCCGCTATGCTCCACCATTTAATGTCACTTGTCGTCCCGGGAGGAACGTGGAATGAACAAGCACACTTTATTACTTCTTCTTTGGGATACTTGACTGACTTCTGTCTACACTCCTCCCTTCTGTCCTCCCTTCCATATATCTTTTCCTCTCTCTCTCTCTCTCTCTCTCTCTCTCTCTCTCTCTCTCTCTCTCTCTCTCTCTCTCTCTCTCTCTCTCTCTCTCTCTCTCTCTCTCTCTCTATTATTCCTTCATCACATACTCCGACAACTGTTTCCTTCAACAATTAATAAAATATTTATTAAATAAAACTATGTCTGGTGTATGGATGGACTGTGTATATGTAGTTGGTATTGTCTGCTAGTATGAATGAAAGATAGGACATTTGACTTCGTATGTGCCGTATACTTTCTCGCCTCTTCTGTCGGCTAAAACACAGGACAGCACACATAGAAATGGAGTGATCTCACCCTGGATGATCTCCTCCTGCTTGAGTCTGGACTTAATCCAATTCTTGAAAGAAAAAAAAAACTGTTCAATGTCTTATCACCAGAAAATAATCCGATTTGGTAAGTCACTGAAATCCATATATTTCCCGTTTTGGAAGATATTGTCGCGTATCGTATTCTACTAAGATGGAATTGGATCAAAGTAGATACTAAATAGACTTCTACGAATAGAGAATCTAACCACTGCTGAAGAAGCGATCAAATGGCTCGCAATTGTAGGAGAATGATTATCAAAGTCCCAGAATGGATCACTACTTCTGAACAGTGTCAGGCGGAAAGTTATGACGACTAACTGTACTAACACACGAATACAGTATGTCAAGTTATTCCTGCTAACGTGCCTGGAAGAATAATGAGCCCCCACTGCCTAATGTATTCTCACACAACAGGAGATAAGACAGAATGATAAGTATAGATGTAGTCCTTTCACTCGTCACACAATCTGATGATGCTAATGCTAATCCTATAATGACAGACGCAGTTGTTAAAATTACAAATATAACATAACGTTTAATCCTAAAGAACACTACGTGAGCCCCACTGGGAACTCACTGACACATAAGAGATACGCAGATCCCTGAACTTTCTACAAGATAATGTTCAGCTAGTGGATATAATCCTAGACTGCTAGCCGATAGTGGACAAATTTTGATTGCTGTGCAGTGGCAAACGGGTGGGTAGCCACTCATCTGATAATCCTTAGCCTCCTGGATGGTAAGCTGTCAGTGCTGACTGGATCGTGGTATGGACTCCACTCTCTGCTGCATCAAGTGAGTGGTTCGTAGCTCAATCACCGGTCTTGACTACGGCTACAGATGATCAGGGTGCAGGCTCTGTGAATGACAGTGAGAAGGAGTGAATAATCCTTCAAGACAGAATTGTAAATTCTTTTGGCCATGTCCTGCATGGCATGCTTGTCTCATAAATTTCAATAGCCTGTATTATCTCAATTTACACATTTTGATTCCTTATCTGAAATCTACAACAGCACACTGATCTAATGGAAACAGCACACAAATGATATCCTATTCTCTCTGCTGACATTTAGATCAAACATGTACAATCACAATGCTCTACTTCAAAGACCACATTCCAAATATATATTCTAAGTCATGATTAATCATGGAAACATGAACCACAATTCACATAATGACTTAACAGTACATATAGGATGACTTCAATGGAATGAAACTCAGACGCCACAACTCCGACGTCACATATACATTAACAAACCATTAAATCGATGAAACACCACACATCATTTTCCAAGTATGGAAACACACAAACTACACTCCACACGATGAATTAACATCACATGATGAATTCCATAGAATGAAATGAAATCACACACAACAACTATAACTTCACGATGTACACGAGTGAACCATTAAAATCAATGAAACACCCCAAGTTCACTTAAGGAGTTATGAGTTGTACTACTAGCAAGTCTTCCTTATATTAATTACGACATAATTAATTATCTAGAAGATTTCTTAGCTAGGTGTAAGATTATTTTCACTATACACAAGAACAATATTAGGGTTGGAGTATTCCCCCAAGGTTTGAACTTTGTTAAGTGGGCCATATTGGACCACATGGTAGTAATCTGACTATGGGCAAGATACGAGATTAATAAAGAATAATTAATTGTAACTATTCACTCTCTGAACTAATTCCTTCAACTAATAAGTATTTTATCTAGAGAAATACGCTAGTTCCGAAGTTAAGCACATAATTAATTTATCTTAACTCTAATCGTCTACTGACTAACTCAGGTGTCCTTCCGCAGGCGGATACCTAATTTCGAGAATCACGTAATGTAATTTATCCATGTTTTGAATGCCACATGTGACGAGCTTTGCGTTTTACCCTTGTCGGCAAGCCACATGGCACAAACATGTTCCTAATTCTAATATTAGTTAACTAACACTAGTTTTAATTAATAGTATCTATTATCGATCGGCATGGCCTTTAGATTTTGCCGGCAGTTTGACACACAGAAAAATATTTAACAAAATTATTAACTCACCCTGCAACTAGATTTTGACTGGCCTATCGGGAGTGGAGACTATCATTGGCTTTTCTATGTTTTAGAGGGTATTTCGGCTTAACAAGAGCCAGCAATAAAATATGTTTAAACACAGACAGGTGTTCAATTTTAGCCAATTGACGTGATAGTAGCTCCTGCTCCCTCCAGGCTGCTGTCAGAAAAATGGCAGAGGTTAGGGTGCTACCGGAAGTTAACTTCTCATCCAGGAGAGTTCCCTTCCTGTGGCCAAATTATTATTCACAGCCAAACCTGAATATAAAATTCAGTCTGACTGGATTTCTTGGCTTGTAAACGAACTCTACCCTACATCTACTTCTAACTATAAGAAGAAATAGTATTTAACTCTCTCTATAGTTTTATGTATATAAATACACTAACCAAAGACGATTTTATCTAATATTTGAAAATATAGATAAAAATAAAAACTACTACAGGATACATAGAGGGGTTTACTGAGGGCTATCTCCATCTAGTAACAAAACGATCTGAGAGGTGGGCCAATCTGTCACAGATATTATAGTCCACCTCTGAATACACACCGCCACTATCCAACATTGTCTAGAGTTACTATAAATGTTCTACACAATGTCTCTTGTTAATAAAGTTTAATGTTTCTGCACAGTGCAATTGCATGCAGTTTTAAGTATCCCTGCTTGCCACAGGTTAACGTCTTTTCCTTTTACGGGCTTTAGTTGTATATTCGTTTGAGCATACAGTGTTCTGTATTTGACGTTACGTTATCACTTCTTCATATTAAACATGTCTATGTTCTTGTAGGTACTTTATTTGCTCAAGTGAAGTAACCTTCATTTCTTCTCTGATTTCAATAGGGGGATTGGAACCTGTGGAGGAGATAGGTAATCCGGTGATATGAGTCTTCTTCATATTATTTTCTTATGTGAGAGTCCTTCTCTAGCCATACTGAGAAGCCTCCGAAAAACATACGGACATACGATTTATGAGTGCACTAAAGTTTACACGATTAGATAAACGAATGCAATGCCACAAGTCAAGAACAAACACCTATATCCCTATGCTACTATTACGCTAAGATTAGTTTACCTTATATCTTCTATTATCATCCCGGAATCGAAATTAATAATTAAGCACATCGGCACTAATATCCCATTGCCTTAAACAATACGGGACTATAATTTCTTTTCCACACCTGGGATTAATAGATATCTCTGTCCAGTTTGGAACACACACTAAAATAGAAAACCCAATTTCTACTATTTATATCGAGTGGCCCATCCTCCGTTATTGTTTGATGTTCATACCTCAACACTCGTCCCAATATACCTATTACCTATATCACTCGTCCCTTTCAAAAGGCGGTGAAATCACGTAGTGATTAGTTGCTCGTTTCGTTCCGTTATTACGCTGTTTCCCTGGGTTCCCCTTACGCTAATACTTCAAAGCGTCCGAACCCGTTGATCGCCTTCTGCGTTCATTTTCCCGTTCTCGAAGTCTCCCTGTTGTTCTGTCCGTTAACATCGCTGGTAAATGACTCCTCACAATATCCTATTTTTATACCAGTCGGTCACTGCTCTTTAATTCGTTCTCATCTCAGAATGAAGTACTCGACTGTTAACCCTTCTCCTACATTGTCATTAATCTTACTATTCGAGTTTATCAGGGAATCATTAAACTCACAGTATTCCCGTGACATGATAGATGATAAAATATTAAGGCTTGAAGTGACTGTATGCCAATTTGGTGGCAATGAGAGGTAAAAGATAGGCGATCGGCAAATGAACAGGCGGAGAAAAAGATAGTCGCTAAGGTGAGAACGTAGAAGAATGCTGTTTGTAAACGATTCAAGAGCGCAGAGGAAGGTGAGAAAAAGGGCCTTCACGAGGTCTGGCAGCACCCCAAAGTCAGAAATAGTATCCTCTGCAGAGAAGAACTACTCTGTAAGAATAGGCCGAGAACATGGAATACATGAGAGATATTTGTTGACGAACCACTCCAATTTTCGAGAGACTTGTTCGAACAGCCACGATCCGGCTCCTTAGTATAGGAAAAAAGTAGCTGGGAGAGCATCTAGTACGTAGGTATTTCGATGCCCAAGGTGACATTGCACTATGAAAGATAGAGGGGCTAGTATCACCAAAGGAACCTACTGCAGGTTTCAATGCCAAACCACAAGTGCAACGAGTTCATGGCTGTTGTGAAGAAGGCACGTTGTAAGACAGTACCAGATCCGAACTGTGTCTCGTACACAGTGTACAAGCTATGCCCGAACTTCCTTAAAAGACTTTCGGATACTGAGATCCGTGTGCAAGCAACAAAAATACGCTCGAAGTGAAATAACGTCAAACTCAATCTACATTCCCAAAAGAACAAAATATGACAAGAATGACCCACTTCAAACTGATCTCGCTTCTGAACATCGAGGACATTCTTTTCAGCCTTCACCAGCACACTCGAGATGTACTTAATAGCGAAAAAGAATGTTGACAGAGCGGTGCAGAAAGGTAATATTGACTCTGAAATTATTATCATTAATTAATTAATTAATTCATTCAGTAGCATGTCCTTTGCAGAACCTCGTTCCTATAACAACCTTCCGGAAAACCTCTCGAACGTAAGCAAGATGTCCCGCGTCCGATACACCCATCTGGAGATCACCCGCCACATCCTGCACCCATCTTTTCTTTGGCCTTCCTCTTCCCCTCTTCCCAGGCTTATACCTCTCCATTACTGTTCTCTCCAAACGTGGCGTTTCAAGTGACCAAAATATTTCAATTTTCTTTGTGTTAGAATATTTAATAGCAAATATTCTTCAAAATTCAGCTCATGAAGTATGGATGCATTTGGTCTTTTCTTTTTTATTTTGTTTTTTATTTTACCCAAGATATTCTTAGAACTCGTCTATAACATTTATATTCAAAGGCATTTATGCGCTGTTCAGCTTGTTTAGTAAGTGTCCAGGTCTCACTTCGCATATTGCAATGAGAAGGATGCACGCTCTTAAAAATCTAATGTTTGTAGTTCTGTCTGTCCCACACCACAATTTATTCAGTTTTAGTCTGTGAAGAGCAATAGATATTCGTCTTTTAATTTCCGTCATTGAGTCACCATTGTTGGTAATCAATGACCCAGTATATTCGAAATTTTCCACCACCTCCAATTTGTCCTCATTAACACATATTTCTTTCGCCATATTAGCTTTATCTGTATGCATTATCTTTGTTTTTGTTATGTGAAGATATAGGTTGTGATTTTCACTATACAATTGGGTTGAGTTTATTAGGTTTTCCACACAATTCTGTGTTGTGGATAGCAATACTGTATCAGCATATCGAATCTCTGGTATGTCATGACCGCCGATATTTAGAGCATCATATTGCTCAATGTTTTTATCATCTCTGACATTTCTCATTATATTTTTGGCGTATTGATTATCAGTCATTTAATACAGACACAACAGAAATCCCGTATCAATGATAATTTAATCCTTGTTTCAAAACTGTGTGCACTGTGCTCACTGATACGTTAACGTTTTGCGATATTTTCCTTGAGGACTTACTTGGACTTTTCAGGATTCTGTCTTGGATATCTAAACATTTTTCGTCAGAGACAACAAGCCTGCCAGATTGCGAAGTATTTTGCACATTTCTCGTAGCAAGAAACTTATTCAACACATTTCTAACCGTAATGCGAAGAAGGAGTTGTTTAACAGGAAATCCTGCTATACATCTTTAAACAGCCATGCGTGTGTATTCGACCTGCATTTCGAAAGACTTGTTCAACCAAAACATTCTTTCTTCCGTTGATAACACAATTCTGTTCGGACTGCAAAGAATTACTCCAGCAGACGACAACCATTCGCTGAATATCGCTTCTTGATGGATTGCTGTTCACATTTTTTGTTGACATCATGTATTTAATTTTTCAAATTTGTTCTACATACAAAGTGCAGTGGGACGTTACAAAACACCCGCTATAAGTATGCACAGACAGACAAGTATGCAGGCACGCAAGCAGGCAGATAGACAGAGAGTCATTTATGCCTACCTATATATTTCACCGTACTTCTGACGCCAAAGTTCAAATTGTGGTCGAGGGTTTTTGTCTAGGTAGAACAAGTGACCTACCAGTGGTAGTGGCACCACGGGGCAAGGTGGTAGTCGTGGGTCATGACGTAAAAACCAGAAACAAATCATCACAAGTATAACCGTAGCCAGACAAACCGTTGTTAGCTCCATTGTTGTTACTTCAGATGTCGATTAGTATTCTGAAATCATTTTGTGTAAAACAGTTTACATAAGTAAGTAGAGCCCTGTTTTAAATAGTATGTATTGCATTTGACTTACCAACATACGAGAAAAAGTCACAAAGACAACTTGCCGCTAAAAACAAGAAACATCACTCACCACTTTATGACAAAAGAAAATGGAACATATTGTAACAACTGAAAAGATGTATGGATAGAAATAACGACAGAAAAAGAAGAAGAAGAAGAAGAAGAAGAAGAAGAAGAAGAAGAAGAAGAAGAAGAAGAAGAAGAAGAAGAAGAAGAAGAAGAAGAGATGAGTTGACTCAAGAACCGACATCACATCCACTCAGGACATTATATTCGAGATCACCTTCAACAACCAGCGAAGAGCCCCAATATTAATGGTAGCAGTTGTAATCTGATTATGTATTCGTCTGGCCTTTCCTTTGAGAACGTAATGTAGGCCAGAGCCTCTGGGCACTCCCTGCTTCACCATTGTCTCCGGGCAATGAAAGTGTATTTGTTCTTCCACATGATACACAGGATCCCAAATGGCCCTGACCACATCTGCATTATTGTGCACTGATATCCCACATAGTCCCTGACCACATCTGTATTATTGTGCACTGATATCCCACCCAGAGGTGCAGATCTAGCCAATTTTCTGCTTGCATATTTCCAAACACACTCGCATAACCTGGGCAACAGATCCAAGGAAAGCTTCTTATCTTAGATGTTTTAACTGAAGCACGCCACTCTGCTCGAAGCAGACCTGTCTTCATCTTGCTCTGTATACTTCGGGAGTCCGTTTCAGTCACGACATGTGTGTGCCTCTTATCCTCCAGTCAGTGAAACGACACAGTGACTCGCTCCACCTCCATTCTCAGACCAGATATTGTGGTATTAATCATCATCATCAGCAGCAGCAGTAGCAGCAGAAGAAGAAAAAGAAGAAGACGGAGTATAAAAAATATAAACAGACAGACAGACAGACAGACAGACAGACAGACAGACAGACAGACAGACAAGAAGAAATTCTTGAGAACTAGTTAACATGTGATGATAAAAATGGCACACCATTCGTTTCAGTTTTGAGATACCGATATGTACGAGCATTATCATCCTCAACTCGGTCTAACGATTGCTTAAATATGCATAGGCCGTGTTAATTAGGAGGTTCCAACAAATTTGATGTAGATATGAAGACTTTGTTTTAAATTTACGATGCACGTCGGGATAACATATGCCCCACATTCGAACAATACCCGTGACTGTGTTTTAATTATTTCAGTCAAAAATACAATTCATGTCAAATCATATACAACTGTACAGAATGCACCTGACGAGATGCAGCGGAATATGCCAGGCCATAAACCGTGCAACGTATTCTTTGCGGCTTCTGTGTTTAAATATTGAATAGTTTTTAAACAGGCAAAGGGATAAAGTCACAGTCGAAACAACGAACATATAAAGCATATCACATTCGAACTTACCACGAGTAAATACCACCATCGTTCCCTAATGTATCAAGTATACTCTGAGGCTCACATAAAAACACATTGCATAATGTAATACACATCACAGAATATATATCTCTGCACCCACAAACAATTTTTTTTTACATCAAAAACAAACATTTCATGTAACAATATTACGTAAAAATATCACCGCACAGTTAGGTGAATGTAAGAGTGTGTTCTCCTGCAGGACATGTTCACAATAACTACCAGTGTCAAACTTCATCCATGTAATAAGCCTTGTTCCCTGTTCACGCAGCTCGACACTTCCATTCCCCAACTCACATAGATTTTCAACCTGATAATTAACTTTCATGCAATAACATTTCTACAAAGCAGTAATTGTCCGAGATATGCTTGCAATGTTGTTTTTGTGTGCATTCCACTTGTATGCAGCTTTCGTAATATCAGTACTTGATAAGGCATGTTTTCTGTCATAACAACTTCTTTAAAGAATAGTTTAGATTATGTTGTGTTGCGTGAAAGTATGTGCGCAGAAAACAAGGCTGACGCTTCGTATCTCAAGTTAATTTTCATCTGAAGAGGAACTCTCAAGAGAGAGCATTATTTCCTAATATATTGATATATTCATGTTTTTACTGAAGAGTCTTTTACGATTCATTCCATTATTTGAAATTATGTAATATAAACAATTAATGAAAAACTTTTCCCGTTGTAGGAACCTGCAATGGGTGTGTGATGTGATAGGGCCACCGTATTTCGTAGACCTGAATGTACAGGGGAATAGGTGACCAGTATTTTCCTCTGTTAGGGGACGATGAATATAGGCGTCCGATACTCGCCCGACTGCGCTTATGACATTATCCGCGTATACTCCTATCAACCACACTCATCATCATCATGTGACATGCCGATAAGCGTGGGCGGTCATGATTCGCCATCTCACTCGATCACCAGAGTCGTGGATAAGCTCCATGTTCTTGTCTCGACCATACTACGCGGCCAAGTCATCCAGTATTTACTTCTCTGACTTCTCCTTGTTCTCTTCCCCTCGATCTTGCCAGTTGTCACCAAATTATCTAGGTTACTTCTTCTCATAACATGTCCAAATAATTTTAACTGCCTACGACTAATTTGCTTATCAGTTTACGGGTTTCACCTAAGTCTTGTAGGACTTCATTCGTTTTTCTGTCTGTCCATGGTATTCTTTGCATTTTCCACAGCCATCAGATGTTTTTCAGCTTGTCTGTTCATTGTCCACGTTCATATCCATACAAAAGTACAGGTTCTATGTAACACCTCAACACTCTTTTTCTCGTTGCAATTGACATCTTTTTATTGCTTAGTATGTTTTTCATCTAGCAGATGAGTACCTTCGCCATGGCGATTCTTTTTCTAATCTCTTCAAGGCATCTCCCATCAGATATTGTCACAAAATAAAACCGTGTGTTTAACCGGTTGATTATTATAGAGGATGTTTTGATTAACCGGACTATCTGCTAAGCAACAAGTGTTTCAACTAATACAGAGAAAACAAGGACTAAAGCCAGGAAAAATCGATTCTTGACAATGGATGATATGCGCAAATAACACCTGCAGGACGTCACCCATATCACGTGACCATTTTAGAGGTTTTGCCATAAACCATGATTGGGAGAAACAGAGTTGACCAAAACCGTGGATTATGATGGACGTGTTTGTGGGAGAGCTCTACAGTGCTAGATAAATTTAACATTAACTAGCATGTGTCGTTATGGCAAAGTGTAGTAGCCATCCCGGGAATGAGGCGGTTTTGCATAAGGTAGTCAATATAGTCTATTAGTTCTAATTAATATAGACTGTAGCCTTGTTAAAACTATAGTGTGATGATTAGCACTGTTAGTGGAAACTAGTTAGAGTAGAATAGTGATATTGGCTCTGCTAAGGTGAATAGAATGCTGGGGTTTTGCACTCTGTATGGGTCTTTCTTTGTCATAGCCTGATTCGGCTCTAGGTGGGTAGCTAATCTGCTCTATGACATAGTTTAGTTAGCTAAAGATCATTAAGCAAGGCAATAGGCTTACACGCAGCCGATAGGATCAGTGACTAGTACTATCACCAGATGTGTTGTTTCTATCCTAGGTTCCCTACCAGATCCGAGGAAACTCAACAAGTTTTTTAGGAAAGGTTCAAATCCAAGTCGGAAGAACACCAGTGGAACAGTCAATAAAGTTTCATACAGAACTTAACTAAAGCTAGAAGGAAGATGATTCACCAAAGAGGGTGATGATTGTTGATGCACCACACAGCATCAGACAGTAGTAACTAACCGAGAACATTAATGAGAATAGTTACCTAGTGTGATATAATCTCGTGTAATAGAACACAAGACATGATACTTGAGGCTAGATAGACACGAGTGAGGATCAAGTCCATTAACAATTAACATTAATAACTGTGTACACACTACAAAGGACTTGTGCATTTTTTTAAATGAACGATAGGAACGGACATTGTGTAGGGTGCAACCGGTCCATGATTAACTGTTAATACCACCGGTGTCTATTTCGGATGATCATGAAATGGGATTACCAGAGGTCTACAGAGGCAAATCAGTATCCAGCAGGATGGTTTCGGCACTGGGTGAGATGTACATGTTCTGACGTAACGTGCTGTGGTCTATCCTTGCTGGGATCAGCTGACTGGGTTGTTGTCTGAGAGTCCGATTCTACACACTTTATAGAACACGTCACACATTTTCTTCACATACACGTCTCATATACGTTACACTTTTCTTTTTAATAAATTAATCTTTATTAAATTTTAGAAGCAAGAGTTGTTGAGTATGTTGCGTTGGAGAAGTATGAGAGGGGGCATAGTACGACAGTGAGAGAGTGATAGGAAAAGGTGTCCACGGGCTGATGGAGTGTGTTGGACGGAAGCTGGTGGATTCTCCAGAATATTAAAAAGGAGGAAAATATTATAATGTGGGTGTCGGCTCTCTTCACTCCAGGGACGACACTGTAAAGGAGGACACGACATTATTGGGAGCTCGTAAACGGAATCTTTGGACAGCGGGATCTCTCGTAAACGGGATCTTTGGACAGCGGGATCTCTCGTAAACGGGATCTTTGGACAGCGGGATCTCCCGTAAACGGAATCCTTGGACAGCGAGATCTCCTGCAAGCAGGAACCTTTGACAGCGGGATCTTTTGACAACGGGGTCTTTTGACACGGGATCCTTAGTTATAAGAGGGAGATATCATTTTGGAGAATCCAGCTAGAGTGAATGTGGATAGGGTTTAGGACAAATATCTTACCTGTTCACACGTCACACGTCTGCATAGGTCTGTGGTCCTGATTCTACTCTTGTCACTGAGTGAATGTGCTGTGTGGGGTATATCTAGATTTATAGTACTTGTTCATATATCTGTATAGTAATTTGCAGTTATATTGTACTAGACCTGCTAGCTTACCTCTCTGTATAATGGCCACCCCTAAACTTAGCACAGCAGAATTAAAGGCAAAGGGGGAAGAAATGGGATTGGGGGGGGGGGGGTGGTCTGCTCTAACGGATTACATACAGGAAGTGGAGAGAGAGTATCGTCAAGCAGAAAGGGAAGATCGAAAGGCCGAGTTGGAATTGAGAAGGATGGAATTGGAAGCTGAGCAAGCAGCTAAGAAATTTGAAGCTGAGCAAGCAGCTAAGAAATTGGAAGCTGAGCAAGAAGCTAGGAAATTTGAAGCTGAGCAAGCAGCTAGGAAATTAGAAGCTGAACAGGAAGCACAGAAAAGGGTGCACGAGTACCGGATGAGGGAACTCGAGTTGAAGAGTCAATCTAATGGAGAAACTGAGGGAGCAGTTGGAGGTTCCTCCATCCCAGGATCAACACCAGTAGGTGGACATGGGTACCATGCTATGAAGTTTCCTTTAGCGGTCTACGAGGAGGACAAAGAGAAGATTGATCAGTACCTTCAACGCTTCGAGGCTATGTCAGTTGCTATGGGTCTGGAGCGTAACAAATGGAATCTTAAGCTATCCCAGGGTTTACGCGGGACCGGATACGAGGTGTATTCTCGCCTGCCACCAGGACATGAGAACAATTATGACGAGTTAAAGACGGCTCTGCTGAAACGATTCGAGGTTACGTCACATACCTACCGGAAAAAATTTCGAGCAGCGAAACGAGAACCGGGGGAGTTGTTTGCCGCCTACAGTTTGCGTCAAAAATCTTATCTCCATAAGTGGATGGATTTGGCTGGGTTCGCACATGACTATGAGAGTCTGGAAGAGCTCATGGTGGTCGACCAGCTGAAGAAGCAAATGTCTAAACCTCTCAGGACGTTCCTGGGAGAACAAGGAGCGGAACGTATTGACCTCGTGACTAAATTAGCAGAACGGTTCGTCGAGGTACATGGGGAGGCAGGGGAAAACCTTTCCACCAACTCCAAAAGTCAAGAGAAACATGACAAGAAGAAAGCCAAAAACTCAGGAACCAAAAAGTGGGAACCTTATGTGCAAAAAGCAGAGGATAGTTCAGAGAAGAAGAAGGAGGGAAGCAAGAGCACTTCAAGCTCTACACCTAAACGACCGTGGTAGAAGAAGTGGTGTTCAATTTGTAAGTCACCCTCTCACAATACGAGGGACTGCAAATCGAAGGCTAAGAACCCTCACTTCGCAGCATGTCAAGTGACTTCCAAGGAGGTTGTCACGGAAAATGCCAAGGTCAACAAGGAAGCTCGCCACCAGGAGAGCTCACTCAAGTCCGACAATAGAAAATCTAGGACAGGGAAATGGTGCAACCAATGCAAGTCAAACACGCACAATGCTATTGACTGCAGGGGAAAGTCAGGAGACACTCAATTCGTCGGGTGCCCCGGGAAACCTAAGGTGGAGCCCACCGAACAGGTCGAGGCCGAGGAAGAGACTCCAGACCAGGAAAAACCACCTGTAGTGGAATTGGTAGAGGTTAACGACACAGGACTGGACGGGGAGGCCGTGATTTCTGCGGATCTGGTACATCCAGAACAATTCACAGGTGAGACATTGGATATACAGCCTGCACAGAAGAGTGCTGTAGTCATGAAGTTGCCTATTGCTAATGTGGAGATTCGGTCAAGGTACGTCACCGGCACCATCAAGGCCGCTGTATTGACCGATTCCATTTTTCCAGTCATCCTAGGTTGCCGGTATGTCTTTCTGGGAATGCCCAGGGAGCCAATCCATATGGAGCAATGCAGACTCGCTCTCAGACGAAAACGGAAGAGGCAGACGCAATTGTGACTAACCCAATGCCGGGGGAGCTACTAACTGCCCAGAGTGAGGATGATACTTTACGTCCTTGCTACAAAAAGCTGCAGAAAAGTGCTGATCCACCAGGACGGGGGCAGTACTACATGAAGAATAGGATACTCTACAGGAGAGCAGGAAGGGGAGACAACCTATACTGTCAGTTGGTCGTCCCGAAAGCTCACCGGTCCCAGATTCTTCATACGGGGCATACCATCTCCTTTAGTGGACACATGGGTATTGCCGCCACCATGCAGCGGATTTCCTGCCATTACTATTGGCCGGGAATGACAGATGATGTGCGTCGGTATGTGAAGTCATGCCCTGAGTGCCAGAGGGTGGCACCAAAACACTGGACAGCACCGGTGGTGTTGGGGGAGATGCCCATCATGAACTCTCCTTTCGAGAGGGTAGCCATCGATATCGTGGGTCCACTTCCCAGGACTAGGAAGAGGAACATGTATATACTCACAGTGGTGGATTGCTGTACAATGTGGGGTGAGGCTATACCGTTGACCACGATTGACTCGAAAAGAATGGCGGACGCACTGATGGAGGCCTTTACCAGATTAGGCTTTCCGGATCAAATTCTGACGGACAATGGATCTCAGTTTTGTGGAAAACTCATGGAGGAGGTATTTAGGGTGTTTCACTCTAACCACATACATACCAGCCCTTACCACCCTCAAGCCAATGGACAAGTAGAGCGTTTCAACGGCACGTTGATGACAATGCTCAGGAAATTAGCGCAGGAAAAACCTGATAAGTGGGATGAATATATCCCAGCAGCACTCTTTGCCTATCGGGAAGTTCCTCATGGCTCAACAGGACTACCACCCGCTACGTTGCTGTTTGGTCGTCCAATCAAAGGACCGTTGGAAGCCATGTTGAGGAGTTGGACTGAAGAGGGGACGTCAGAAGAAGTGATCTCATCCTATAAATACGTGGAGGAACTGAAAGAAAAACTCCACAAGGGATGGACTCTGGCAAATCAAAACTTGAAAAAGGCCAGGAAAAGACATGCGGCTTACTACAACCGTAGGTCTAAAGAAAGATCTCTAGAGGTGGGAGACAAAGTCTTGTTGCTACTCCCAACGGGAAACAACAAACTGGAGATAGGTTGGCAAGGACCATTTCCCGTGGAAAGGGTGATCTCCAGAACCAACTATCAGATCCGGATCCGGGGAAAGTCGAAGATTTTCCATATCAATCTCTTGCGGAAATACGAAGAGAGACCCGGAGACAAGGCAGCGCACCTCATGGCAATGACAGTTGCAGTGGAGACAGAAGTGGGAACCAGCGAGGGCAGGGAATATCCCTTGGAACACCAGGAAACCTATAGGGATGTACAAGTGAACCTGATCTGACCTCCCAGGAGAGGGAAAGGATAACCCAGGTTCTCAAGTCTCATAAGGAGATACTGACTAATAAACCAGGACGAACGAGGTTGGTTGAGTTCGAGATGACTTTGACCACACAGGAGCCTGTTCGCCAAAAGGTTTACCCAGTGCCATTCTCTAAAGAAAAGGCCCTGGAGGAGGAAATACAAAAACTGCTGGAGGATGACGTGATTGCACCATCCACATCCCCATACAATGCAGGGGTAGTTTTGTTACGGAAACCAAGTGGAGAACACAGGTTGTGTATAGACTACCGACTTCTGAACAGTCACACACAATTTCAGGTGGAACCTTTGCCGAATCCAACTCAGTTATTCGCTAGGCTCCATAAGGCTCGGTACTTTTCAAAGGTGGATCTGAGTCGGGGGTACTATCAGATACAGTCAAACCGGAGATTCGACCACTGTTGGCTTTCAGTACACCCAGTGGACACTACGAATTCAAGGTCATGCCCTTTGGACTCAGCAATGCACCTAGTGTGTTTACACGCATGATGAGGACTTTACTAGATCCGTTACAGGATCCGTCCATCATCTCATTCATGGATGATATTCTGATTTCCAGTGACAGCTTGGATGACCACTTACAATCCTTGGAGAGAGTGTTTAATAGGCTCAAGGAAGCAGGGCTTACTGCTCGTCAACCAAGTGCATGATTGGTTACCAGACTCTGGAATTTCTAGGTCACACCATCACTCCAGGACACATTGTCCCAGAAGAGAAGAACCTGGAGAAAATCAGAAATGCACCTAGACCAAAAACGAAGAAGGATGTGCGATCTTTTCTCTCGTAGTGTGGGTTCTACCACAAATTTATCCCACATTTCACTGAACTGGGAGCTCCGTTGACAGAAACCTTGAAAAAGGGATTCCCGGACCAAATCATTTGGACACCAGAATGTGAGAATGCCTATAGTCAGTTAAAGGAGGCCTTGGTCAGCAAACCTGTATTACAGCTCCCTGACCTTTCCAAACAATTTGTGTTGAGAACAGATGCGAGTGCGATTGGAATTGGAGCCGCTTTGTTACAGGAAGGAAAAGACGATGCTTCGGTTTTGAAACCTGTGGCATATGCAAGTAAGAAACTTCTACAGGCGGAGAGGAATTATTCAACCGTCGAGAGAGAGTGCTTGTCCCTCGTATGGGCAGTGCAAAAATTTCAGCCATATTTGTATGGAGTTAAGTTTCGAGTCCAGTCGGATCATCAACCCCTGATGTTCTTGGCTACTTCTCAGAAGCTCAAACGCCCGTTTGATGCGGTGGTCGTTGTTACTTCAACCTTATAATTTCACAGTAGAGTACATTCCTGGAAGGAAAATGTTGGAGCGGATTTCTTATCAAGACACCCAGCTCCTGAAGAAGAAGAATGAATCATCTGGATTAAACTCACGGTGAGAAGAGTGAGATGGACTACTCACTTAGGAGGGGGGCCTACTGTCACAAAATAAAACCGTGTGTTTAACCGGTTGATTATTATAGAGGATTTTTTTGATTAACCGGACTATCTGCTAAGCAACAAGTGTTTCAACTAATACAGAGAAAACAATTCATAGTTGTGGCTGCACGTGTTTCCAAAACAGGTCGGGCAGAAATAACAGTTGTACTTGTACATCTGGTTGACGGATTGGCCACACTCCAAATGCGGGGGACGAATCCCGACATCGCCTTGACAAATTTGCAACTTTGAATAAGATGGAAACAGGGGGTAAAAGGGCAATCGGATGTTTGGGCCCTCACCTGTCGGACAAAATTAAAAAGTGGCAGAGGATAGAGGAAGTGAGTGCGTGAATCATAATCACTTTGACAAGTCAAACATATCAGAGGGAAAAAGGAAGTACTTAGCACGGGAAATAACAGTACATATGTCAATTCTTAGTTTCAGGAAACATCGAGAAGATTTACGGCTGGTTATTTTCAACTGTTTTTGGGGGTATACAGGAACTCGCTGGCTTGTTTGGGAATCAAACAAGTGATGACAACTTTGACAAAGGGCTAAAACCAGGAAAAAACGATTCTTGACAATGGATGATATGCGCAAATAACACCTGCAGGACGTCACCCATATCACGTGACCATTTTTGAGGTTTTGCCATAAACCCTGATTGGGAGAAACAGATTGACCAAAACCGGGGGATTTTGATGGGGCGTGTTTGGGGAGCTCTACAGGCTAGATAAATTTAACATTAAAACAGGGGGCTTATGGCAAAGTGTAGTACCATCCCGGGAATGAGCGGTTTTTTCATAAAGTCAATATAGTCTATTGTTCTAATTTAAAATAGACTGGGGCCTTGTTAAAACTATAGTGTGATGATTAGCACTGTTAGTGGAAACTAGTTTTGAGTAGAATAGTGATATTGGCTCTGCTAAGGTGAATAGAATGCTGGGGTTTGCACTCTGTTGGGGGCTTTCTTTGTCATAGCCTGATTCGGCCCTAGGTGGGTAGCAATCGGGTCTATGAAAATAGTTTAGTTGCTAAAAAATCATTAAGCAAGGCAATGGCTTACACCCCGCCGATAGGATCAGTGAATAGTACTATCACCAGATGTGTTGTTTCTATCCTAGGGTTTCCCCACCAGATCCGAGGAAAAATCAACAAGTTTTTTAGGAAAGGTTTAAATCCAATTTGGAAGAAACCCCGTGGAACAGTCAATAAAGTTTCTACAGAACGTAACTAAAGCTAGAAGGAAGATGATTCACCAAAGAGGGTTTATGATTGGATGCCCACACAGCATCAGACAGTAGTAACTAACCGAGAACATTAATTAGAAAAAGTTACCTAGTGTGATATAATCTCGTGTAATAGAACACAAGACATGATACTTGGGGGCTAGATAGACACGAGTGAGGATCAAGTCATTAACAATTAACATTAATAACTGTGACACACCCACAAAGGACTTGTGCATTTTTTTTAAAGAAAGATAGGAACGGACATTGTGTAGGGTGCAACCGGTCCATGATTAAATGTTAATACCACCGGGGGTCTATTTCGGATGATCATGAAATGGGATTACCAGAGGTCTACAGAGGCAAATCAGTATTCCCGCAGGATGGTTTCGGCACTGGGGAGTGTACATGTTCTGAAAGTAACGTTTCTGTGGTTTTCCTTGCTGGGATCGGGTGTGGGGTTGTGTCTGAGGTCCCATTCTAAACACTTTATAGAACACGTCACACATTTTCTTCACATACACGTTCATATACGTTTCACTTTTCTTTTTAATAAATTAATCTTTTTTAATTTTTAGAAGGAAAAGTTGTGAGTATGTTTCGTTGGAGAAGTATGAGAGGGGGCATAGTACGACAGTGAGAGAGTGATAGGAAAGGTGTCCACGGGGTGATGGAGTGGGGTTTGGGCGGAAGCTGGTGGATTCTCCAGAATATTTAAAAAAGGGGGAAAAATTATAATGTGGGTGTCGGCTCTCTTCACTCCAGGGACGACACTGTAAAGGAGGACACGACAAAAGTATGGGCTGTTCCCAGATAATTGTACCGATTCACTTGTTTAATTATGTTTCCAACTTTATATTACATTGTGATATTTTCCCTTTTTCCTAGTGACGACAATAAAAACTGTATCTTATTAAAAATAACTACACTAACGCAATGTAATAAGTGTAGTCCAATTTTTCCCAATTAAGGACCCGTAGAACTGTTCCATTCAAAATCTTCAGATCTTTGTATAATATCCAAAATCTTCACAACCAGCCGGAAAGACTTCCATCCTTTGGGTTTGTACTCTCGCCCCTTGTTTTTTCGTAATAAAGGGGTCTTTAAGGTCTTTTTTCCCCTGTAGTAATGATCGGCATCAGCCTCGTCTACCGAGAAGTTTTCGTAATGCTCTCTTTTAAACCACCCCTGGCGTTTGATGTGACCAAATTATTTTTAAATCCAAGAGATGATACTGTTTATGGGGGCAGTTTTTTCCATGCTCTCGCCCTGAGAATGTCAGTATTTTTTTTCTCTCTCTCTCTCTCCCCTTCTTTTTCTCTCTCTCTCTTCCCTCTCTCTCCTCTCTAAAAAAAAAACCCAATAAACAAGAAAAATTCATAGTTGGGCTCAGGGTTTTTCCAAAACAGGGGGCGAAATAACAGTGTACTTGACATCGGGTTGACGGTTTGGCCCATCGGAAGTGCGGGGACGAATCCCGACAGCCTTGACAAGTTGTCAACATTTGAATACAGAGGAAGCAGGGGGTCATGGGGAATCGGATGTTGGCCTCACCTGTCGGCAAAATAAACAGTGGCAGGGGTATAGAGGAAGTGAGTGCGTGAATATATATCACTTTGACAAGTCAAAAACATAAGAGGGAAAACGGAAGATTTTTAGCCGGAAGAAAACAGACTTTGTCAATTCTTAGTTTAGGAACATCGAGAAGATTGACGGCTGGTTTTTTGGAACTGTTGTTGGGAGATACAGGAACCGCTGGCTTTTTTTGGAATCAAAACAAGTGAGACAACTTTGACAAGGACTAAACCCGGGAAAAATCGATTCTTGACAATGGATGATATGCGCAAAAACACCTGCGGCGTCACCATTCCCGTGACCTTTTTTAGAGGTTTTCCCAAAAAAACAGATTGGGAGAAACAAATTGAAAAAAACCGGGGATTATGAGGACGTGTTTGGGGAGAGCTCTACGTGCTAGATAAATTTAACATTAACTAGCATGTGTTTTATGGAAAGTGTAGAGCCACCCCGGGAAATGAGGCGGTTTGCAAAAGGGTAGTCAATATAGTCTATTAGTTCTAATTAATATAGACTGACCCTTTTTAAAAACTATAGTGTGATGATAGCACTGTTAGGGAAACTAGTTAGATAGAATAGTGATATTGGCTCTGAAAGGGTGAATAGAATGCGGGGGTTTTCCCTCTGTAGGGTCTTTCTTTGTCATAGCCTGATTCGGCTCTAGGTGGGTAGCTAATCTGCTCTAGACATAGTTTAGTTAGCAAAAGATCATTAAGCAAGGCAATGGGCTTAACGCACCCGATAGGATCAGTGACTAGTACTATCCCCAGATGTGTTGTTTCTATCCTAGGTTTCCTACCAGATCCGGGAAACTCAACAAGTTTTTTGGGAAAAAGGTCAAATCCACGTCGGAAGAACACCAGGGAACAGTCAAAAAATTTTCATACAGAACGTAACTAAAGCTAGAAGGAAGATGATTCACCAAAGAGGGTGATGATTGTTGATGCACCACACAGATCAGACAGTAGTAACTAACCGAGAACATTAATGAGAAAGTCCCTAGTGTGATATAATTCGTGTAATAGAACACAAGACAGATACTTGAGGCAGATAGACACGAGTGGGATCAAGCCCTTTAAACAAAACTTTAAATAACTGTGTACACACTACAAAGGACTTGTGCTTTTTTTTTAATGAACGATAGGAACGGACATTGTGTAGGTGAAAACCGGCCCTGATTAACTTTTAATACCCCCCGGTGTCTATTTCGGATGATCAGAAAGGGGATTCCCAGAGGTCTACAGAGGCAAACAGTATCCAGCAGGAGGGTTTTCGGCACTGGGGAGATGTACATGTTTGACGTAACGTGCGGGGTCTATCCTTGCTGGGATAGCTGACTGGGTTGTTGTCTGAGAGTCCGATTCTACACACTTTATAGAAAACGCACACATTTTCTTCACATACACGTCTCATATACGTTACACTTTTCTTTTAATAAATTAATCTTTATTAATTTTTAGAAGCAAGAGTTTTTGAGTATGTTGCGTTGGAGAAGTATGAGAGGGGGCATAGTCGACGTGAGAGAGTGATAGGAAAAGGTGTCCACGGGCTGATGGAGTGTGTTTGGGCGGAAGCTGGTGGATTCTCCAGAATATTAAAAAAGGGGGAAAATATTATAATGTGGGTGTCGGCTCTCTTTACCCAGGGACGACCTGTAAAGGAGGACACGACATTATTGGGGGCTCGTAAAAGGAAACTTTGGACAGCGGGCTCTCGTAAACGGGATCTTTGGACAGCGGGATCTCTCGAAAAAGGGATCTTTTGGGCGCGGGATCTCCCCCTAAAGGGAAACCTTGGAAAAGCGAGATCTCCTGCAAGCAGGAACCCTTTTACAGGGGATCTTTTTACAAAGGGGTCTTTTGACACGGGATCCTTAGTTATAAGAGGGAGATATCATTTTTGGGGAATCCAGCTAGAGTGAATGTGGATAGGGGTTAGGACAATATCTTACCCGTTCACACATCACACGTCTGCATAGGCTGTGGTCCTGATTCTACTCTTGTCACTGAGTGAATGTCTGGTGGGTATATCTAGATTTATAGTACTTGTTCATATATTTTATAGTAATTTTCATTATATTGTACTAGACCTGTAGCTTACTCTCTGTAAATGGCCACCCCCAAACTTAGCACAGCAGAATTAAAGGGAAAGGGGAAGAAATGGGGGGGGGGGGGTCTGCTCTAACGGATTACATACAGGAAGTGGAGAGAGAGTATCGTCAAGCAGAAAGGGAAGATCGAAAGGCCGAGTGGAATTGAGAAGGATGGAATTGGAAGCTGAGCAAGCAGCTAAGAAATTGGAAGCTGAGCAAGCAGCTAGGGAAATTTTAAGCTGAGCAAGCAGCTAGGAAATTTGAAGCTGAACAGGGAAACACAGAAAAAAAAGGGGACGAGTACCCGGGTGAGGGACTCGAGTTGAAGAGTCAATCTAATGGAGAAACTGAGGGAGCAGTTGAGGTCCTCCCTCCCAGGATCAACACCAGTAGGTGGACATGGGTACCATGCTATAAGTTTTCCCTTTTGGGTCTACGAGGGGGACAAAAAAGAGATTGATCAGTACCTTCAACGCTTCGAGGCTATGGGGCTGGGGCGTAACAAATGGGGAAACTTTAAACATCCCAGGGTTTACGCGGGACCGGATACGAGGTTTATTCTCGCCTGCCACCAGGACATGAGAACAATTATGACGAGTTAAAGACGGCTCTGCTGAAAACGATTCGAGGTTACGTCACATACCTACCGGAAAAAATTTCGAGCAGCGGAACCGAGAACCGGGGGAGTTGTTTGCCGCCCACAGTTTGCGTCTAAAATCTTATCTCCATAAGTGGATGGATTTGGCTGGGTTCGCACATGACTATGAGAGTCTGGAAGAGCTCATGGTGGTCGACCAGCTGAAGAAGCAAATGTCTAAACCTCTCAGGACGTTCCTGGGAGAACAAGGAGCGGAACGTATTGACCTCGTGACTAAATTAGCAGAACGGTTCGTCGAGGTACATGGGGAGGCAGGGGAAAACCTTTCCACCAACTCCAAAAGTCAAGAGAAACATGACAAGAAGAAAGCCAAAAACTCAGGAACCAAAAAGTGGGAACCTTATGTGCAAAAAGCAGAGGATAGTTCAGAGAAGAAGAAGGAGGGAAGCAAGAGCACTTCAAGCTCTACACCTAAACGACCGTGGTCGGAGAAGTGGTGTTCAATTTGTAAGTCACCCTCTCACAATACGAGGGACTGCAAATCGAAGGCTAAGAACCCTCACTTCGCAGCATGTCAAGTGACTTCCAAGGAGGTTGTCACGGAAAATGCCAAGGTCAACAAGGAAGCTCGCCACCAGGAGAGCTCACTCAAGTCCGACAATAGAAAATCTAGGCAAGTCAAACACGCACAATGCTATTGACTGCAGGGGAAAGTCAGGAGACACTCAATTCGTCGGGTGCCCCGGGAAACCTAAGGTGGAGCCCACCGAACAGGTCGAGGCCGAGGAAGAGACTCCAGACCAGGAAAAACCACCTGTAGTGGAATTGGTAGAGGTTAACGGTCGTAAAGTGGAGTGTTTATACGACACAGGACTGGACGGGGAGGCCGTGATTTCTGCGAATCTGGTACATCCAGAACAATTCACAGGTGAGACATTGGATATACAGCCTGCACAGAAGAGTGCTGTAGTCATGAAGTTGCCTATTGCTAATGTGGAGATTCGGTCAAGGTACGTCACCGGCACCATCAAGGCCGCTGTATTGACCGATCCCATTTTTCCAGTCATCCTAGGTTGCCGGTATGTCTTTCTGGGAATGCCCAGGGAGCCAATCCATATGGGAGCAATGCAGACTCGCTCTCAGACGAAAACGGAAGAGGCAGACGCAATTGTGACTAACCCAATGCCGGGGGAGCTACTAACTGCCCAGAGTGAGGATGATACTTTACGTCCTTGCTACAAAAGCTGCAGAAAAGTGCTGATCCACCAGGACGGGGGCAGTACTACATGAAGAATAGGATACTCTACAGGAGAGCAGGAAGGGGAGACAACCTATACGGTCAGTTGGTCGTCCCGAAAGCTCACCGGTCCCAGATTCTTCATATGGGCATACCATCTCCTTTAGTGGACACATGGGTATTGCCGCCACCATGCAGTGGATTTCCTGCCACTTACTATTGGCCGGGAATGACAGATGATGTGCGTCGGTATGTGAAGTCATGCCCTGAGTGCCAGAGGGTGGCACCAAAACACTGGACAGCACCGGTGGTGTTGGGGGAGATGCCCATCATGAACTCTCCTTTCGAGAGGGTAGCCATCGATATCGTGGGTCCACTTCCCAGGACTAGGAAGAGGAAACATGTATATACTCACAATGGTGGATTGCTGTACAATGTGGGGTGAGGCTATACCGTTGACCACGATTGACTCGAAAAGAATGGCGGACGCACTGATGGAGGCCTTTACCAGATTAGGCTTTCCGGATCAAATTCTGACGGACAATGGATCTCAGTTTTGTGGAAAACTCATGGAGGAGGTATTTAGGGTGTTTCACTCTAACCACATACATACCAGCCCTTACCACCCTCAAGCCAATGGACAAGTAGAGCGTTTCAACGGCACGTTGATGACAATGCTCAGGAAATTAGCGCAGGAAAAAGCCTGATAGGTGGGATGAATATATCCCAGCAGCACTCTTTGCCTATCGGGAAGTTCCTCATGGCTCAACAGGACTACCACCCGCTACGTTGCTGTTTGGTCGTCCAATCAAAGGACCGTTGGAAGCCATGTTGAGGAGTTGGACTGAAGAGGGGACGTCAGGAAGAAGTGATCTCATCCTATAAATACGTGGAGGAACTGAAAGAAAAACTCCACAAGGTATGGACTCTGGCAAATCAAAACTTGAAAAAGGCCAGGAAAAGACATGCGGCTTACTACAACCGTAGGTCTAAAGAAAGATCTCTAGAGGTGGGAGACAAAGTCTTGTTGCTACTCTCAACGGGAAACAACAAACTGGAGATAGGTTGGCAAGGACCATTTCCCGTGGAAAGGGTGATATCCAGAACCAACTATCATATCCGGATCCGGGGAAAGTCGAAGATTTTCCATATCAATCTCTTGCGGAAATACGAAGAGAGACCCGGAGACAAGGCAGCGCACCTCATGGCAATGGCAGTTGCAGGGAGACAGAAGTGGGAACCAGCGAGGGCAGGGAATATCCCTTGGAACACCAGGAAACCTATAGGGATGTACAAGTGAACCCTGATCTGACCTCCCAGGAGAGGGAAAGGATAACCCAGGTTCTCAAGTCTCATAAGGAGATACTGACTGATAAACCAGGACGAACGAGGTTGGTTGAGTTCGAGATGGACTTTGACCACCCAGGAGCCTGTTCGCCAAAAGTTTACCCAGTGCCATTCTCTAAAGAAAAAGGCCCTGGAGGAGAAATACAAAAACTGTTGGAGGATGACGTGATTGCACCATCCACATCCCCATACAATGCAGGGGTAGTTTTGTTACGGAAACCAAGTGGAGAACACAGGTTGTGCATAGACTACCGACTTCTGAACAGTCACCACACAATTTCAGGTGGAACCATTGCCGAATCCAACTCAGTTATTCGCTAGGCTCATAAGGCTCGGTACTTTTCAAAGGTGGATCTGAGTCGGGGGTACTATCAGATACCAGTCAAACCGGAGATTCGACCACTGTTTGGCTTTCAGTACACCCAGTGGACACTACGAATTCAAGGTCATGCCCTTTGGACTCAGCAATGCACCTAGTGTGTTTACACGCATGATGAGGACTTTACTAGATCCGTTACAGGATCCGTCCATCATCTCATTCATGGATGATATTCTGATTTCCAGTGACAGCTTGGATGACCACTTACAATCCTTGGAGAGAGTGTTTAATAGGCTCAAGGAAGCAGGGCTTACTGCTCGTCCAACCAAGTGCATGATTGGTTACCAGACTCTGGAATTTCTAGGTCACACCATCACTCCAGGACACATTGTCCCAGAAGAGAAGAACCTGGAGAAAATCAGAAATGCATCTAGACCAAAAACGAAGAAGGATGTGCGATCTTTTCTCTCGTTGTGTGGGTTCTACCACAAATTTATCCCACATTTCACTGAACTGGGAGCTCCGTTGACGGAAACCTTGAAAAAGGGATTCCCGGACCAAATCATTTGGACACCAGAATGTGAGAATGCCTATAGTCAGTTAAAGGAGGCCTTGGTCAGCAAACCTGTATTACAGCTCCCTGACCTTCTCCAAACAATTTGTGTTGAGAACAGATGCGAGTGCGATTGGAATTGGAGCCGCTTTGTTACAGGAAGGAAAAGACGATGCTTCGGTTTTGAAACCTGTGGCATATGTAAGTAAGAAACTTCTACAGGCGGAGAGGAATTATTCAACCGTCGAGAGAGAGTGCTTGTCCCTCGTATGGGCAGTGCAAAAATTTCAGCCATATTTGTATGGAGTTAAGTTTCGAGTCCAGTCGGATCATCAACCCCTGATGTTCTTGGCTACTTCTCAGAAGCTCAACGCCCGTTTGATGCGGTGGTCGTTGTTACTTCAACCTTATAATTTCACAGTAGAGTACATTCCTGGGAAGGAAAATGTTGGAGCGGATTTCTTATCAAGACACCCAGCTCCTGAAGAAGAAGAATGAATCATCTGGATTAAACTCACAGTGGAGAAGAGTGAGATGGACTACTCTCTTAGGAGGGGGCCTATGTCACAAAATAAAACCGTGTGTTTAACCGGTTGATTATTATAGAGGATTTTTTGATTAACCGGACTATCTGCTAAGCAAAAAGTGTTTCAACTAATACAGAGAAAACATTCATAGTTGTGGCTGCACGTGTTTCCAAAACAGGTCGGGCAGAAATAACAGTTGTACTTGTACATCTGGTTGACGGATTGGCCACACTCGGAAGTGCGGGAGACGAATCCCGACATCGCCTTGACAAGTTTGTCAACATTTGAATACAGATGGAAGCAGTGGGGTCATAGTGGCAATCGGATGTTGGCCATCACCTGTCGGACAAAATTAAACAGTGGCAGAGGTATAGAGGAAGTGAGTGCGCTGAATCATATATCACTTTGACAAGTCATAAACATATCAGAGGGAAAACGGAAGTACTTAGCACGGAAGTAACAGTACATATGTCAATTCTTAGTTTCAGGAACATCGAGAAGATTGACGGCTGGTTATTTGCAACTGTTGTTGGGAGTATACAGGAACTCGCTGGCTTGTTTTGGGAATCTAAACAAGTGATGACAACTTTGACAAGGACTAAAGCCAGGAAAAATCGATTCTTGACAATGGATGATATGCGCAAATAACACCTGCAGGACGTCACCCATATCACGTGACCATTTTAGAGGTTTTGCCATAAACCATGATTGGGAGAAACATAGTTGACCAAAACCGTGGATTATGATGGACGTGTTTGTGGGAGAGCTCTACAGTGCTAGATAAATTTAACATTAACTAGCATGTGTCGTTATGGCAAAGTGTAGTAGCCATCCCGGGAATGAGGCGGTTTTGCATAAGGTAGTCAATATAGTCTATTAGTTCTAATTAATATAGACTGTAGCCTTGTTAAAACTATAGTGTGATGATTAGCACTGTTAGTGGAAACTAGTTAGAGTAGAATAGTGATATTGGCTCTGCTAAGGTGAATAGAATGCTGGGGTTTTGCACTCTGTATGGGTCTTTCTTTGTCATAGCCTGATTCGGCTCTAGGTGGGTAGCTAATCTGCTCTATGACATAGTTTAGTTAGCTAAAGATCATTAAGCAAGGCAATAGGCTTACACGCAGCCGATAGGATCAGTGACTAGTACTATCACCAGATGTGTTGTTTCTATCCTAGGTTTCCTACCAGATCCGAGAAACTCAACAAGTTTTTTAGGAAAGGTTCAAATCCACGTCGGAAGAACACCAGTGGAACAGTCAATAAAGTTTCATACAGAACGTAACTAAAGCTAGAAGGAAGATGATTCACCAAAGAGGGTGATGATTGTTGATGCACCACACAGCATCAGACAGTAGTAACTAACCGAGAACATTAATGAGAATAGTTACCTAGTGTGATATAATCTCGTGTAATAGAACACAAGACATGATACTTGAGGCTAGATAGACACGAGTGAGGATCAAGTCCATTAACAATTAACATTAATAACTGTGTACACACTACAAAGGACTTGTGCATTTTTTTTAATGAACGATAGGAACGGACATTGTGTAGGGTGCAACCGGTCCATGATTAACTGTTAATACCACCGGTGTCTATTTCGGATGATCATGAAATGGGATTACCAGAGGTCTACAGAGGCAAATCAGTATCCAGCAGGATGGTTTCGGCACTGGGTGAGATGTACATGTTCTGACGTAACGTGCTGTGGTCTATCCTTGCTGGGATCAGCTGACTGGGTTGTTGTCTGAGAGTCCGATTCTACACACTTTATAGAACACGTCACACATTTTCTTCACATACACGTCTCATATACGTTACACTTTTCTTTTTAATAAATTAATCTTTATTAATTTTTAGAAGCAAGAGTTGTTGAGTATGTTGCGTTGGAGAAGTATGAGAGGGGGCATAGTACGACAGTGAGAGAGTGATAGGAAAAGGTGTCCACGGGCTGATGGAGTGTGTTGGACGGAAGCTGGTGGATTCTCCAGAATATTAAAAAGGAGGAAAATATTATAATGTGGGTGTCGGCTCTCTTCACTCCAGGGACGACACTGTAAAGGAGGACACGACAGATATTATGACTGTTCCGAGATAATTGTACCGATTCACTTGTTTAATTATGTTTCCATTTACTTTATATTACATTGTGATATTTCCTTCTTCCTAGTGACGACAATAATCTGTATCTTATTAAAAAATCAACTACACTAACGCAATGTAATAAGTGTAGTCCACTTTTTCCCAATTAAGTGACCAGTAGAACTGTTCCATTCAATATCTTCAGATCTTTGTATAATATCCATATCTTCACAACCAGCCGGAAAGACTCTCCATCCTTAGTTAGTACTCTCGCCTCTTGTATTTCGTAATCAAGGAGTCTTTAATGCTCTTTTTCCACTGTAGTAATGATCGGCATCAGCCTCGTCTACCTAGAAGTTTTCGTAACTGCTCTTTGTAAACCACCATGGCGTTTGATGTGACCAAATTATTTTAATATCCAAGAGATGATACTGTTTATGGGACAGTTTTCTTCCATGCTCTCGCCTTGAGTAATGTCAGTATCTTCTCTCTCTCTCTCTCTCTCTCTCTCTCTCTCTCTCTCTCTCTCTCTCTCTCTCTCTCTCTCTCTCTCTCTCTCTCTCTCTCTCTCTCTCCGTAATATTAAGTTAAATATATTTGATTCCCTCTCTGTTTACGTCTCTACCTAGAGGGGCGTGCGCTTTGAATGACCCCAAGAGCAATGCCGGCGGCACCGTAGCTACTGATAAGCTCGACCATGTCGCACAGGTCAAGAGGTATGGGCCAAAGAGATACTCATACCTACTACCGTGTAGGTAGACTGGGGATGGTCACAGGCTAGTGAAGGCGAACTCGAAGGAAAAAAAAACGCTTTTCGAAGTTGGATGTACCGAGCCACAGGCTTGATGAAACAGTGCAACACAACTTGTTATATGCTGACATCACAAATTAAAGGAAAACCTAAAGCGACTAGTGGGCACTTGGTGGATCCTGGTGTGCATTTTATGGATCCTTGTGACTCGGGGGACCCAGGCTATCGCCGAATGGTGGGACTGCATGGCATTAACACCATTACATGTTTTCTTTTATTCGTGACGTCATCATATAGCTAGTTGAGTAACACTGTTTCATCAAACCTGTGGCTCGGTACATCTGTGATTAAAGTAGATTTAGAAAATGGAGATAGATTTAACAATTAGTTGAGACCGACTACTATAGAAACCACAAATGGCTCGTTCAGGTAAGGTTTCCTAACAGAGAGCCAGGAGAGCACACGAAAGCTACCGCATTCAGCGGAGGAGAAATCTCACTCTGGATAACCTAACGCGTTTTGTCTCCCTGCCACACACTGCTCTCCAAAGGTTTGGTTAAATGATGTAATATTATCATCTTTAACTCACAAAGCTAGACAAAAGTCCAGAAGAAATTGAAAAAAACAAACACCTTGTTATAAATCATAATATTATAATGGAAATAAATATGATGAGGAAGGGTGTTACTCATTAAACATCACAATTACAAACAACAAAATTAACAAAACTCAAAATTACAAAAGACATAATAACTCTACTATTCATCACCGTTAATTAATTAAAATGTTATGATCTATCCCAGGAGAATAAATAGAATTTCTCTAATTTCACCACAAGTGATAAGCTAAATTGTCCTTTATTTCACCACATATGATAAGCTAGAATGTCCTTGGTTTAACCACAAGTGATAAACTAAATTGTCTTTAATTTAATCTATCAGGATTCATAGAAAACAGGTTACTACTGTTGTTGGCCGTTGCTATTATCAAGGTTATCATTATGGTACTTAACTGATGTCCATAAGGCTAGGGTTGCTCTGAGTTCGGACGGGTCATTGCTGTTCATTGGTGTTTCGCTCTTTCTGCATTAGAAAGGCAAATTCCCTCCTCCCACATGGGGGACTTCGCCCCTCCTGATGATGATATTTCTCATTCCGGAACATACCTCATGTAAGCCATAAGACCACTATCCCTTGTTGAAAACACGGACCAAAAAATATATTCATACTCACAGAAAAATTGGGCGGTGGGGTGGGGGTGGAGGTAGAAGGGGAAGGAGTATTACGCAGGTGCAGGCTAGCCAGACCTTGCCATGTTGGGTGCCATAACTCCATACATTTGGATGTGACTCATACTCCCACCCAAACATCTGATGTAGGCATTCACCTCTCATATCGACAAAATAAGTCTCCTTCATTCCTGCGCTTTGCAGGTTAATCATTCTCGTGTTCTCATGGTCCAGTCACCTAAGTAGCTGGGTGGCTATCAGCAAGAATGACACCATAACACAGCCCTGGTAATACTTCCTTATGCCAAGACAAATGGCAGCATAACATCACATCATATTTATGTCACATATTTACACATTTATAAAGAAAACTTATTCTTAATTACTTTATACATTAATACATATATAACGAAACCCATTCTCTCTCTTATATATATATAATATATATATATATATATATATATATATATATATATATATATATATATATATATATATATATATATATATAGAGAGAGAGAGAGAGAGAGAGAGAGATAGAGATAGAGATTATAAGTAATAGTTCAGAAATAGTATCTTGGAAGCTCTTCTCATAACCATACGTTATGCATCAAGACTCTGAAGGAATGAGAAGTTCATCTTTCATAATGTGTATGAAATACGCAAAAAAAAAAAAGATATTCATTTGATATATTCTTAGTCAAAGAAAGAATCACTTATATCTTCCGAGTGTTTCTCTAGATCTAACTCACTACTTCTATTATCACAAAAAGAGAGCTCTATTAAAGATTCAAATCATTCTACTCTATCCACTGATATAAGTCTATTTATTATGAGCATCCATTTACCGATGTCTCCAGGAATTTAGAATTTATGTATATATTAATTCCTTGAAATAACACCACAAATTTCCTTCTCAATGGTTTCCGGCCAACTGCCATGAATATTTGAAATCCGCCTCCTCGTTACATCAGTCCATCCTAATTTACATAAGCTTATGCTAATGTATAATTTGAATAAGCTTATGCTAATCTCTCATTTAAATAAACCTATGTTAATTGCGCTCCCTCTACACCAATCATAACCACTCCTGTGTTGGGTTTTATCCTGGCGCCCAGAGAATCAACAAACACCTCTCCCCGCCTTACTGCCGGCCACCATCGCTTACATCAGCGTTGCGCAGGTGCTCTGCAGCTGCCAGTTTACTTAAAGTAGAAGCGAGTTGTTTTGGTGCGTTAAATGAATGGAGGAGTGGCTGAGACAGAATAATGTCACAACATCCATCATCGAAAAGCGTTTATTTTGGGGGTTTGTTGTCAAGAGCATTTGACTGTCCCCCGTCTACCTACACGGCAATAGGTTTATGGATCTCTTTGGTCCATACCTCAAAACGCATACGGATTGGGTTAGTCAATAGACAAACGTCACTAACATTCAATATGGAAAGTTAGAACACTGGTAGAGTCCTTAACACACACACACACACACACACACACACACACACACACACACACACACACACACACACACACACACACCCACCCACCCACCCACCCACCCACACACACACACACACACACACACACACACACCCACCCACCCACCCACCCACCCACACACACACACACACACACCCACCCACCCACCCACCCACCCACCCACACACACACACACACACACCACCCACCACCCACCCACCCACACACACACACACACACACACACACACACACACACACACACACACACCCACCCACCCACCCACCCACACACACACACACACACACACACACACACACCCACCCACCCACCCACCCACCCACACACACACACACACACACACACACACACACACACACACAGACACACACACACACACACACACTCCAATTAAATTACCTTTATGAAGGCAACATGTTTGTGACATGCATCTAATAGACTGCCACGGCGTGATTATGACTGCTATTGGGTTTAATAATCCACGCCGTGATTGTATTATTCTTTGGCTCGTTCGTATTTGTAGAGCACATATAGTTGCATTTAGGAGTGCGCCCTAAAGTAGTTTATTATACCAGGACTGTAATTTGGAGTCATTAAGTGTATTGACTTGTTACTATTATGTAGATAAGGAATGGAGAATATTCAAGGCTGCCATGCTCGACACACTAGAAAATAAATGTGGAACAAAGAAAGCAGGGCAGAACAAAAGATTAAGAACAGCGTCCCTTAGCAAAGACTACCCAAGAGAATTTTATAAACGTGTCAATACAATTAATAAACAGAGATGCATGCTACAACCCAATTACCATCATAAACAGCAAAAGAGGTATACCACTATTTAATCCACAACAAAGACTAGCAAGGTGGGCAGAATACTTTCAAGAACTACTAAACACCACACATAATAACAAAGAAAACCTAACTTTTGTGCCTAAAAGCCATGGACAGCAAGAACCAAATTTCATCCCTGCAGAAGTCAAAGCAGTTATATAGAAAAGTTCTAAAAACAAATCACCTGGTCCAGATGGAATAACCACAGAAGCTATTCAGGCCTGTGGGGAAACAGGAGTTAAATGTCTAACAAGACTTTTTAATATAGCATGGGAAGAAAGAAAAGTCTCAGACTATTGGCAACAGGCAATAATAGTATCAATATGGAAAAAGAAAGGCAGTATGAGAGAGTGCGAAACATATAGAAGTATATCACTTCTGAGCCATATAGGGAAAATTTACTCAAACCTATTGGAACAAAAAGCTAAACCCATACTTGAAAAACAGTTAAACAAAGTACAATTCGGTTTTCGTAAAGGTAAAATGTGCACTGATGCACAATTTAAACTTAGACAAATATTTGAAAAAACAAAACAAAAAAACTATCGAATATAGTGACCAGCAGAATATTGTGTCTGTAGATCAGGAAAAGGCTTTCGATGGAGTAGACAGATACAGATTATGGACCATCCTTGAAAACTATGGGATACAAGGACAATTGCTAGAAAATATCATAGCCATGTACCACTCGAGCCGAAGTGCAGTAAGAACACAAGAAGGTTTATCAGATATGTTCACAGTCAATACAGGAGTGAGACAGGGATGTGTGCTCTCTCCTCTGCTATTTAATATCTAAATGGACAGAATATCCAAAGAAGCAAGCCTTGACAGAACAGATTCACAAAAGTTAGAATTCTTTACTCCAGATGAAACAACTGATTCACAGGAAATAAAGTAACTTCTATTTTCAGACGATCAGTGCATGTTTTACAGCGATGAGGGCAGACTACAAAATCATATCAATAATCTGAGTTCATCATGCAGCAGATACAATATGAGTATAAACACAGCCAAAACCGAAACCGAAGTAATGCAAGTTAGCAGATAGCCTGGTCCACTAAGTATACACACAAATAGCACAACTCTGAAACAAATTAAATAATTCAAATATCTTGGAAGTATGATCACAGAAAATGGTAGATTGGACAGAGACATCGAAATCAGATGTCAAAAAGCTAGGGCACTTACTATCAACTATCACCCTTACTGAAACATCCAAATATACCCATGTCTGCAAAACGACAGATAATAAACAGCATATTCACACCAACCCCATGCTACCAATCTAAAACTTGGACTTTATCCAAATCACATTTACGCAAAATCAACACCTGCGAGATGAGATGCCTGAGGAGAGCTGCCAACATAACAATCCGAGATCGAGTAAGAAATGATGTTATCAGACAGACAGTGGGATCAACACCTTGTGCCACATATATTGAAAGACAGAAGATAAAATGATTGACGACATCAAAGACATTTTACAATCACACGAAAAAACACTATACAATTCCACCCATCATGCACTTGAACTCCTATTATTCCTCCCCACGACGCTTGGCGGCAAAAGTGAAGATGATGATGATGATGATGATGGTGATAATGTGATGATTAATATGACCGTGTGGTCAGTGCATGATCTGTTTGTTTAGAAGCCTGCCTGATTATCTCTTAGTTGTTTGTCAATATCATTTGTTCATCTCTCGAGACCTGTCATGCATAATATAACGTCACAAGCTGATAATAACATTATTTATGTATAATGTTTGCAGCCCTATGTGACCCCTATCTTTGCCAGTGTAACGAGATGTTCTTGTCAACGGTATTTGTTCATTGTTCAAGACTTTGGTATATAGTTTGTGTAGTAATTTAGTAAATGTGTTTATATTGGATTTAACAGCTTCTACTATCATACCATCTGCACCAGCAGCTTTCCAATCCTATAGAAATTTGTTATCTTTTCTAATTTCGTCTTTACATGAATTGTGACACTTGATATCCAATTCAACTTCTGTAGGCAGGATATCTGGATGGTAATTTATACATTTATGTAACAAAATACCACGCATATATCTTTAGTTGGATTGTTACATTACTATAGCTAGATAAAACAACCAATCTTTCCACGAGTCTAATAACTGCATAAGTCATAGAAATTATGGGATTTGAAATGACATTGAACAGTTCTTATAAAATCAAGCCACCGGATCATGATGTTGAGAAGTATTGTGGCATATAAGAGAAAATATGAAAACAAACGAAAACTATCAGCTGAAGTGTTTACAATGGTTAAAGAAAATGCTACATTATACAACCCTTTCCAAGATTACCACCAGAATATATAGAGATCTTAACTCTATGGGCCTCATTTTGTAAAAACTCATAGCTCCACCTGCACCCTATTTTTAGAGGCGGGTGTCTTACCTTCTTGCCATACATATCCTCTCCCCAGTAAGATCTCGAAATAGTGAAGATACGCATAAAGAAATTCAACCAGCAGCTTTACGTGTCAAACTTTATTATTCTGCCCTCTTACGCCCTTTATCGTCCTTCTAGATCTTAGGCCCTCAATTAGATCTCTCAGGTTGTCCGATCTTTTGCTATCTCATGCAGCTCCACCCATGTCCTCCCCGTATTATTAATTTCTCTTCTATTCTTATTCTCTTTTGCTATTATTCAGTAATATTTCTCTTCATGTGCTTTTAGTCGTTTGTCCCTTGGGTTCCAGACAAAAGAACTTTCTAGTCATGCTACTATCATATTTTCTCAATGTATGATCTATTCAGCGGGGTCGTCTTTTCTCACTTCTTGATTCACTAGTATAGTTCTCTCCATGAGCTCCACATTAGTGATTCTGTCATACCATTTCAGTCCTTCTATTCTCCGCAGACGTCAGTTAATGAATTATTGTTTTGTCTTTCGCCCTTTAATCCCCCTTGGGATAAAAGGCACTCAACCAACTCTTTCCATGTAGTTTTATCCTTAGCTACCCCATATAGCTCTGCCATGCCCTGCCAATAATATTAATGTCTTTCTCATCTTCTCTTCTCTAAGTGTTTTGGGGTCTTCCTCTGTTTCTTTTGCAGTGTGGATTTCGGACAAAGGCTTTTCTAGTTTTACTATTACTAGGTTTTCTCAATGTATGTCCCATCCATCGCCAGTGTCTTGTCTTCACCTCCTGGCTCACTGGTATGTGTACAGTTCAGTCTATGAGCACCACATTGGTACTGCTGTCATTTTGTTGTTCTTCTGTTTTGCACAGGCACCAATTAATAAATGTGTTTAGTTTTTTATAACCATGTTTCTAATCCATACATTCGTGCTGATTCAATGTTAGAGTTAAATAATCTAAATTTGATGCTATGGTTAACTTATTTTGAATTACATAACTTTCCTAGATCTATGACAGCTCCTTATTCCAACTCTATTCTTTAAAAAATATAAATTTACTTGTTGCGGCATGTTTGCTTACATTACTGCCTAATACCTAAATAGCTTAATTTATTGGCTAATACAATTATACACGCGTGTGTTGGAGCCGCACCCCTGGTTATTCACGCTTACTAGCCGACAACGAATAAATTTAATAACAAGTTGCACGCGAACTTTAGGCAACAATTTACAACAGCTGTAAACTAGGTCGTGTGGAAAGTCAAGATGGAAGAGAGGAAAAAGGACGGAGGGAAGTCTGAGGTTACAAACTTAATATTTATTAGGTCATGGTCAAGTACATTGTAAGCCGGTGTAGCGCAGCCGCTAGAATGCATGCCTGCCGACAAGATATATCTATATATATATAAAACACAATGTATGTCTGTGGGGATGTATTGGATGCGTTCGATAACGGTCCATCCGATTGAGATGAAATTTTCTACATGTTTTCTTTTCATTCATGTGCAACCAACTGTAATAGTTTCTTAGTGTACAATCATCTATTTACTTACTAAAATTTAATTTTGTAATTACATGACTCAACATAAGAAAAAATAAAACAAGGGATATAACTTTGAGTAGCATTGCTATATCTTAAGTTAAGTCCCCTGGCTATAGATAGATAGAGAGATAGATAGATAGATAGATAGATGCATAGACAGACAGACAGACAGACAGATCCCCGCCAGGAACTGGGCGAAGCCGGACCGGGTCAAACAGACAGACAGACAGACAGACAGACAGACAGTCGGGAAGGGGAACTTATATTACTACTTATATGAATTAAATGAGATGCTCCCCATTAGGGACTGGGCGAAGCCGGGCCGAGCCAGACAGACAGACAGACAGACAGACAGACAGACAGACAGACAGATAGACAGACAGATAGTCGGGAACGGGAACTTATATGACTACCTATATGAATTAAATGAGATGCTCCCCACCAGGGACTGGGTGAAACCGGGCCGGGTCAGACAGACAGACAGACAGACAGACAGACAGACAGACAGACAGACAGACAGACAGACAGACAGACAGACAGGCAGACAGACAGACAGACAGACAGACAGATAGTCGGGAACGGGAACGGGATCTTATATGACTACTTATATGAATTAAATTTGATACTCCCCACCAGGAGCTGGGCGAAGCCGGGTCGGGTCAGACAGACAGACAGACAGACAGACAGACAGACAGACAGACAGACAGACAGACAGACAAGCAGACAGACAGACAGAGAGACAAACAGATAGATAGATAGATAGATAGATAGATAGATAGACAGATAGATAGATCCCCGCCATGGCCTGGGCCACCTAGTATATATATATATATATATATATATATATATATATATATATATATATATATATATATATATATATATATATATATATATATATATATGGCGAGATTACGAATTGAATCTGTTCAAGACAATGCCACGTTTCTTTTTCTTCTTCTTCTTCTTCTTCTTCTTCTTCTTCTTCTTCTTCTTCTTCTTCTTCTTCTTCTTCTTCTTCTTCTTCTTCTTCTTCTTCTTCTTCTTCTTCTTCTTCTTCTTCTTCTTCTTCTTCTTCTTCTTCTGCGTTCGTCCGAAATGTTTTTTTAGACGTAATTGTGTGGTCTATTTACAGCAGAGCTACGATATTTGAACCTTTCGGCCGACAAATCTGACTTCTTCAGGCATTTTTGGCCGCGTTATTTAATTCTTTAGTGTTCTTAAAAGTCAGTAATACGTATTATCACTACACCTGTTTTTAGTTTCGCATTTGTTTATCTGTTTGTTCTGGGTTTTCCAGCTTCGTTTCTTATGTATATCATCTCACATGATGGAAATTTACGTCATTATGTTTCTAGAACTGTCCATTTATAGCGTTGATAACAAGACGTTGGTACGAATATAGCACATGTCAGCTTATTTGTTGTATGCCTGTTGATATTTGGATGTTTTAGTGTAGGTGCTATTTGTTTGTTGATGTTGCTTGCTTTCTGTATTCTCGTTTCTATTTCTCTATCTAGCCTTCCACTCCCTGTGAACACACTGCCCACATACCTGTTCTCTCCAACATGGTTTTATTATTTTCCATCTATAATTATGTTATATTGCAGTGATTTTCGTCGAATTGCCATACATTCCATTCCGTCTTTTCGATGTTTATCTTCATATCGAGGACAAGGAAAGACTGCTCCCAGGAGGACTGGGAAGTTGCGGATGGAGGAGGGAACAGACGCAGCAACGTTTTTAAAAAAATGTTTATTATTGTTCCAGTTTAGACGATAAACAATGGCGGTGGTACTGTATCTTGGGGATGTGTGTAGCAGAGTCGGGTGTCCTCTCTTCATGCACACTCTTATGGAGATGGGTGTTAGTCACTGGGTGTTGATCTCGATAGCAGCTACACTGCGTTCTCGTGAGCTTGCTCTCCCCTTAGTTTCATGGACATGGAAAGCGTGCATTATTACGCTGAGATTACACAAAGATCCGTAATATCGCCAGTGTTATTCAATGTTGATTGATTGATTGATTGATTGATTTAGGAACCGACATCACAGCATTCGGGGCATTCCCATAAGCGCTCCGTCCCCATCCTCAGCAGCCAGCGAAGAGTTCCAACACTAATAGTACCAGTAGCAATCTGATTATATGTCCGTCTCGCCCTTCCTCTGAGCGTTGATCGTAGGCCAGATCCCCTCGTCACCCCTCGCTGTCGCATTCTTGCCAGATCATGGTGATCCATTTGCTCCTCCGAGATGTACACATGCTCCCATAAGGTCGCAACCACATCTGCTTTGTCATGCATCAATACTCCACCAAGTTTTGCCGAGCCAGCCAGTCTATCCGCCTGTTCATTCCCCAGCACACCAGCATGCCCCGGAGAAAAGATCCAGACCATGCGTGTCACCCGTGACTTCCGAAGCGAAGCAAGCCACTCTGCAAGAAGCTTGCCTGTCTTCACCCTACTCAGCATGCTTTCTGAGTCAGTTACAATCACGATGTGTGTGTGTGTATCGTATTCTCCATCCAGCGGAAAGCTGCACTGACCGCCTCCACCTCCATTCTTAAGCTAGATGTTGTGGTATCATATGCCAGGCTCTCCTGCACCAAACGTAGACCATTGGCTTTTGCTAAGAACCCCCAGGCACTTCTCCTACCTCTCAACACCGACTCATCTGTGTGGATAATCACATCTCCTGAGCAAGAATTATCCTGAATTAGTTGCTGTATTTCCACTTCCGTGGCCCAATTATTCAATGTTTACAAGCATTAAAACATCAGGAATTGGAAGAATACAAACATTTGCAGATGATGTCCTTGCTTATAGGCAGGAGAAAGACAGGATGCAAATAGCGCACGAGTTGCAGGAGATGGATAGTGTCAACCCAGATATGGCGTCGGTGTTATGTTGCTTTATGGACAATAAAATTGTTAATGCTGGAGTCTCAAGTCTCACAATAAATGGCAGAAATGTTAACAGACAGAGTAAATCGAGGTACTTAGGAATCACCTTCGACAGAAGCCTGTTATTCAGGGATCGTGGTAAGGCGGCTGCTGTAGCATCTGTGAAAGGGACTCAGTGCGTTGGGGATCATGGCATCAATTGGCATGGAACAAGGAATGTTATTCGTGTACTATCGATATCTGATTCTCTCAGTCATTGAGTATGGACTGTTCACGGTGAGGGAGAGTCAGCTGGTGAAACTAGAGCGCATACAAAATGAAGCTATGCGGGTGATACTGGGATGCACGAAGGTGTTGCTAACACGGAACGCCCCCTGCATGAAGCTTTGGCACAATTAAGGGCCACAGGCTAATCATACGAAAATCATGAATGGCTCGGGCAGAGAACACAATCAGAGGTGTGCATGCTTGAGGGTGTTGGAGGAGGAAAGGGGTAGGTTAGGTGTACGGAGGAAATGTCGACCTGTACAGGGTCATGGCGGCATTGGATCAGGAATACAGGCATTGGCCGGTAGACTGAACTGCATGGAAGGTGCGACAACTGATCCACGAAAATTCGCGACCAGGTGACGTGATCGTCTGCACGGATGATTCTGTGCTTAGGACTCGAGGAATTACCAGACTGCTACGGGTACCTTTAGTATTGGGACTCTTCGCTGGCGGATGAAGACGAGGACGGAACGTAAGGGAATGTTACGAGTAGTGTGATGTCGGTATCAACTCAACTCTTCATGTCAAAATTCAGACAGGAATTGTCAAGTCAATTCATGTGGTGATGGAGATACTGTAACGTTTAATATGGCCAAATCCATTTACATACTTACTTATATAAGGGTGGAAGTACATTCAAATAAAAACAGGTGAATTATAACAAAAAAGTGTTTGTACGATATGCCTAGCTATATACATTCTCTGGAAACGTGAAATATGTAAAACAAAAATAAATAATAATGTAATGTAAAATAATGTAATGTAAATAATGTAAAAATAATGTAATAAATTATAATAATGAACCTAGTTTAAGTAAAGAAGGATTCTTTTTTTTACTCCTGTATAATCAAGAGATTGGAGTCGCGACGGTGTAGTGGCTAGACATCAGCTTCGAATTGGCATCGAGACGGATATTAAAATATTGAACTTGCTTCCAGGTTGACCCAGCCTAATTGGGGTACCAGGAAATGTCTTGGAAAGTAAAGGCTAATATTGACTACATCACCCACATTGCACCGATCGGTATATAACAATATGGATGCAGCACCATGCACCCAATGCATATAAAAGGGTACTGTACTTTCTCTTTCATGTATAATTCAAGAGATGTCCGTTAGATCCTGTATAACATTTATGTAGTAATCTGGCAGCGTCTACATAAATATATCTGTAAGATATCTTAAAATCAGACAAACAACGTAAATAAATAAATAATATATATTGTCAATGAATTGAAAATATTACATTTGCATAAGTGAAGGGAATACATGAAGATATAATCAGTTTAGTGTTAAGGATATTTTCAAATAGCAATATGTTTTTGAAGCCACGCTTAAACACCCAATTCCAATTCCAATTCCAATTTTCAAAAACAAAAATTCCAAATTCGGCCTCGTCTAACCTGCTTCATCAGCTGTGGTTATTGTTGAGGTCCGTGGGTTTTGTGGGTTTATTCACCCTAATTCTTGTCTTGTGAGTCCTTTCTCGGACTGGTTATGTAGCGTTTGTGTCTGTGACATCAGCAGTGGGATCGGCCGGCGGCTGTCCTTTGTGCATGTTTCCTCTTGTGGTTTTCTTTGTTGGTGCAGGCTCCTGGCTCGTCTGGCTTGATTGGCTGCAGTCCTTTGAAGGACCTGTCTCCTCTGGTGGTGTCTGTTGTTGGTGAAGGCTGCTGGTTCCTCTGGCGTGGAAGGTTGCAGTCCTTTAAAGGACTTTTTATTTGTTTTTTTGCCTTCCTATTTGTGTATTTTACGTAGGAGCTTCTCGGTGCTTTCCATTTCTTGTTTGCGCAATATCTCTTTCCTCTCCCTGTTGATTCTTTAGCGCCTCTTGTCCATTTCGAGTGATCTGCTTTCCTCTCCCATTCTGCTAGCTCAACTTTATTCATTCTGCCCAACGCTTGAAATTCCTCCCTTGCCATTGGAGCAGGGTACTCTGTGCCGCCGTCACTCTCCGACCCTATGATTTCTCCAGTGGTCTCATGGTATACTGGTTTCCTCTTGGACCCAGGTGGCCCGAAGAAGTTCTGTATCGTATCGGCCTTTTGTTGGGTTTCATCTTGCGGCTGTTCTGTGATCGTTTCCTTGGCTTCAGCTGGGTGTCTTTGGGTTAGTTCTCTTTTTAGCATTTCTCTCTCCGCTTTGATGTTTCGTAGAATCTCTTCATTCTCCTTAATCAGTGCCATATGTTCTACTTCTTGCTTGATGTTTTGCTGTATCTCCTTCATTTCCGCCAGTAGTTTTTCGTTGTCGTTATTCGGGGTCGGCGTTAGCAGTGCCTTGACTTGTCTCTTCAACTCGTCTATCTGTTTTTGAAGTTGATCTCTTTCGGCTTGTTCTATACCCGTGGCTGTCTCGCCCCCCTGCATTGCTTCCTTGAATGGAGTCTTTGTGATGATGGTGATCTTTAAGACGTCTCTGTGTCTCTGCAGTTACGGACAGCCCAAGTATCTTGCTCCATGCTTGCCCTGGCAGTTGGCGCACTTTCTTTTGTTGTTAGGGGCTCTGAAGTCCGTGTCCAGCTTGGCCAGCGGACACTCCTTGAAGGCGTGGTGATCGGCGCAGTATCGGCATATCTCCGTCTTACTGCGACACGTAGCTCTACTGTGGCCGGTCTTCTGACATCTGGAACATTGCGTGATTCTTGGTATGAATCTCTCTGGTTGCTGCATTCTCTTGTTTAATGATACTGTGGTCGGCATCTCGCTGCCCTCCGTCATCACTACTGCCAAGGTTGTAGGTATCTTGGAGTAGGTGAGAAGCCGCTCCGCCTTCAAGAATCGGATGTGAAGATTCTCTTCACGTAGCTGCTTCAGGATTTCTTCATCTGTCATCTCCACAGGAATCCGCTTGACAACCCATCGGACTGTTTTTGAGTCGGTGGGTTTTTCCGACTCTGGTGTCTTTCTCCTCCTTCTCTGCTGTCTTGGTTCTTGACTGTGCTGGGCTGTCAATCTTCTCCCTCGTGGTAGCTTCAGTAATCGGTGTAGTATCAGGCTCTTTGTTGCAGGTGGGCTCTCGACCTTCTTCTTCTTGTTGTCGGCTCCCACGCTGCACATCTTGGCAACAGCGTGTTTCTTGTTGTTGGACTTTCCACGTGACATTTTCCCGCTGACCATGCTTCTTGACAGAATAATACGACTTGACTTGTTAGCGACGAGCCCCGACACCCCGACACGAGCCCCCGGCTTAAACACCGAGCGATGGCCACTACTTATAGACACACACAGTCATTAGGAGGATGCATCTGACATCACATTACTGTCACTAACGGATGAATTCAGAGAAAAACGACCATTCATATATATATATATATATATATATATATATATATATATATATATATATATATATATATATATATATATATATATATATATATATATATATATATATATATAAATATATATATATATATATATATATATATATATATATATATATATATATATATATATATATATATATATATATATATATATATATATATAAAGAGATAAACAGATTTATAGACAGATAGATGACCAATTAGCCAGATAGATAGACAGAAGGATAGAATCATCCATATAATCACGAAAACACATCCGCAGTTGATAGTCAGTGTGTGTTCCTGTGTGTGTGTGTGTGTGTGTGTGTGTGTGTGTGTGTGATGTTGTGATGACAGCTGGTCTGGTATATATATGACTATTTGCCCGCCTATATGACAGAATGACTGTGTCTGTGTGTGACTGGTCGCTATAGAGTCCTACACTGGTACCACAAGGCCCGGGCAACGCAAACAAGTAAACGAGACCCGACCTATAGTGTTTTTTTTTTTGTTGCCTCAATATAAAATTCAATATCTCAGTAACCAAGTGAGGGAAAATGATGAGATATAGCATATAACCTTATCATTATGTCCACCCAACAAAAACTTTTTGTTCTGGAGATTGTACAGCAGATTTCAATGTTTGTTTATATGCGGTATATAATTTATGGCTCCCGCATTCATGCCATCATTTTAAGAGTATTACAGCTTCAGCAAGACACACCCCCGCTCTTTTCGAAATTGTCTGGCGGGTTTCCTTTTGGCACAAACAGCGCGAAGTTAAATGGGTTTGTTCAGAGGTGTCTCAAATGGGGGTTCTTTCATGAAACGTGATTATATAAATAAACTAGCTGACTCGGCCTGGCTTCGCCCAGCTCCTGGCGGGGATCTATCTATCTATCTATCTATCTATCTATCTATCTATCTATCTATCTATCTATCTATCTATCTATCTATCTATCTATCTATCTATCTATCTATCTATCTATCTATCTATCTATCTATCTATCTATCTATCTATCTATCTATCTATCTATCTATCTATCTATCTATCTATCTATCTATCTATCTATCTATCTATCTATCTGTCTGTCTGTCTGTCTGTCTGTCTGTCTGTCTGTCTGTCTGTCTGTCTGTCTAATCTATCTATCTATCTATCTATCTATCTATCTATCTATCT
>JACEFZ010002743.1:117500-122500 GCA_014155875.1 Cepaea nemoralis | reverse complement strand
CAACAGTATGCCTTTGTAAAGGCTCACCGAGTGACACAGTTAGTGTGGTTTTATTTTTGGTTTGAAAGCCTAATTTAAGCTGTCGATTTTCTTTCTATAGCTCTGACTTGAAATGGGACAGGAACGGTGGTCAGTCCAAAAATGGCTTCAATAGGTGGAGGGGATAATGGATCAGGAGCTATAAATCTGAACCTCTGGATCATTGCTCCAAAAAACATGAACAGTTCCACCTTGGCCATGGCTTCACCTGGACACATTCGCTTTCCCAGAGAAAACGGAACAAACTCTTCTGGATACCTGATTTTTCCAGTCTCATCAAAGAATCGCCCAGGTTTGAAGCTTTGGGCATCATCACCCCAGATTTTATTATCGAAAAAAATGGAATCAAGGCTCGGAATGATCTGTGTTCCTTTAGGCAGCATGTAACCTCCGATTGTGACGTTTTCATTGCACATATGTGTGACATTTAGTGGTATAACGCTTGAAATACGCTGGACCTCCATTATCACTGCGTTCAAGTAGGGAAGTCGGGGTTTGTCCGACATTGTTGGTAACCGATCAATTCCCACCTCCTTTTCTATTTCAAGATATACTTTCTCTTGCACGTCTGGGTAATGCACCATGTAAAGAACACACCATAGGAGAGTGGCGGACAGTGTCTCCATACCAGCACCAAAGAGATCAAACACAGCTTTGACAAGATTCTCTTCATTCATGGTGGTTAGTTCTCCAGATTTTATTTTCTTGTTCATTTCTAATATGTATAAAGCGACATAGTTGTCAAGGCTGCTCTCATCATTCTCTTTATAACCTATTTGTTTGACAAAATGTGTTGCAAAATTATCCAAAATAAACTTTGCTTTGTTGCCAAATTTCTTAGCGCCAAAAATATCACCAGGTAGGTATTGCAAAAACTTGTAAAAATTTACTAAGTTTGTTCCTCCACTATCAAGAACAATTGCTCGGAAACATTCGCAGCATTGAATGAATTGTTCATCGTCAGTGCTGAAGCGGTGTCCAATGACAATTGAGCATATCACATTGGCAAAGCTTGAGGTTAAAATGTTATTGATGTTGGTGGGCACTCCCTTTAAATTCGTCAGGGCTTCGTTATTCGCTGCAACAATATCTGCAACTTTCTGGACCAGAATGTTTCTGGTGACGCCCAGTGATCTAAATATATTCATCGTTACCATTCTGTGTTCTCTCCAAATAACCCCAGAAGAGAATGTGAGACCTCTGCCTTCTGAACCGGTTGCCTGAAAAAATAGAAACGTATAATGACTGAAACAAAAAATAAATAGTAGCGAGCCCTGTTCTACGAATTGAGAAGGATTCTGTATATGGTGCTGGTACATATTTTTATTGACCAACCGGCATTCGGTGAATGGTCAGTATTACGATGATTTCTGTTACTTCCCATGACACTATTTTAGAAATATAAATGAAAACAAAACACACACTTGCCTCCGTGGTGATTCGAACCATCAGGCCGGCAGACAAAGTGTGCTAGATACTCTGCTACTGATGTAGTTTTATGGTTGTTATGACACTAATTGGCTTCTCTATACCCAATGGTTAGTCTTTAAAAACGTATATCACTCACATAAAATAATAGTAAACAAATGCAATGTGGTTAAAGAAGTATGTCTGAATCAACAGTGCATGGAAATTGGAACAAACTATGGAAAAAATTCACTTTCCATGTATCAACGAATCAGTACAACAACATGTAGGAAAACACGAAAATACCACTGGATGTTTAAAATCGAGGAACGGTGCATTATTGATAAGACAAGATGACATAGTCAAAAGATGGATGAAATATCCCGAAGAGTTTTATAATGGTAGGAGAGTGGATGTAAATATTCAAAACAATGGTGAGGGTCCAACAATACTTGCAGCGGAAGCTGGAGGTGCAATACATCGCATAAAGAAAGGAAAGGCACCCGGTCCAGACAACATTACATAGGAGGCAGTTCAGGCCGTAGGTGATTTAGGAATCTAACTATTGACGACATTCCTACATGAAATCTACACTAGTGGGTACGTTTCTAGTTAATTAATTGCATATCCTTTACAGGATGTCGCAGTTAACCCCATCATTTTGTGCTGTTTGTAATCGCTTGGTAAGTTTACATTCAGTAGTTTGCCATTGCTGTCTGAACGAAAGGCACCCTTACCATTTTATAAAAAAACCCACCTCAAAGCTGTCTGCTGCCAAATAGCCCGCTGTTGTGTTTCGAACAGGCTTGCAAAAGGCTACCTTCGCCAATGCGATTCTTGTTCTAATATCTTCAAGGCATCGCCCATCAGATGTTATGACTCTTCCGAGATAACTGTACCGATTCACTTAAAAAAAAAAAATTCCCGTTTACGTGTATATTGCATTCTGGTATTTCATTCTTCCTAGAGACGACCATAATCTGTGTCTTCTTACAATTTAATTCTAACCCTAGTTGTTCACTGTGTGCAACAACCGCATCTACTATATTTTGCAGATCCTGCTCATTGTCTGCAATCAATACTGTATCATATGCATATCTAATGCTACTGATGTTTCTTTCTCCAATTATGATTCCTTTCATATTTTGTACATTTCTGAAAACACTTTCACTATACAGGGGAAACAGATCTGGAGACATTACACATCCCTGTCTCACACTTCTCTTAATAGGCTGATATTGACCTACTTCATTATCAATTCTGATGGCAGCTTATTGTTTCCAATATATATTTTTTACAATTCTAAGGTCTTTCCCACCAATTTGTAGATATGCAAGCATTTATGTCATGCTGCGATATCTTACTCTATCGAAAGCCTTTGTGTAGTCAATAAAGCAAAGATGTATATCTTTGTTTACTTCTATAGAACGTTCAATTACTGTTCTCATTATGTACACAACATTTACTGTACACTTGCTTCTAGAAACCCACATCGTTCTTCACATATTTTCGGTCGTATTTTCTTCCTAACTCTTATGCATGATAAATCTTACCAAAACCTTCTTGATGTGACTCATTATATAATTTTTCTATGTTGACCCCATTCTAAGGCTCGTGATTTCTTTGGGATTGCAATAAATTGAGAATTACATAATTCATGTGGTATATCTCCTGTATCATGTATTGTGTTCAGCGGTCTAGTGGCTTGATCTATTCCATATTCATTTACAGCATTACTAATTTCTGTTGTGATGTTGTCTGAACAGGGGGTCTTGCCGGTTTTCATATCGTTAAGAGCATTCTGAACCCCTATCTTGAAAATTGATGATCATTCATTATTATTTCGAATATCATACTGTTCTTTTATGATGTCATCACACAGGTTTTTCACATAATCTGACTACACATGCACTTGTTGCTTGTGTTCGCTGATTGTGAACTCCCGCGCGAAGTCCTGTATCCCGGATGAAGACATCCTGCTGTCCAACACCAGTATGATGTCATACAGTACTTGAGGCTTGCGTGAGTATCTGTTGTCCCAAGTCTGGCCTATTGGTGTGCAGACTGGTGGTTCCTCGCCGTGCAGACAGACACTCTCCAATTTCGGAGGAATCAACGATCCTACTGACTTTAGCCAGGACCTCAAAGGGACATGTTGCCCAGGACGCTCGGCGAGGACGCGTCAATAGGTCTTGGCCAGTATAGAACCCAGCCCTGGTGCCTTGGAAACACCTCTGCGTCCCACCACACATGTAAAATCTGATCTGTTTCTAATATGATTTTTCTCTCTTTTGCTTTTAGACAGCCTGCTGATGTATTCCCCCTGAGATTCCCTTGATGTCTGTTGCAGAAGTATATAAATATCTCTCAAATCTCAAAGCAACAAATTCAGAAGGCCTAGATGGTATCAGTAATAGAATTCTTCGCTGTGCTGCACCAATTATTAGTGAGACCTTGACGTTCGTTTATAACCAGTGCCTGTCCAAAAACTACTTTCCATCTGCCTTTAAAATTGCAAAAGTTTATCCTCTACTTAAAAATGGCTCAACTGATAATATCGTCTTGGGTAATTATAGACATATTTCCTTACTATCGTCGCTATCAAAGCCATTAGAAAAACACATACATAAAATAACATTACACCATTTAAATAACAACGATCTAATAATTGACAGTCAATATGGGTTTCGACCTAAATATTCTTGCCATAGTGCCCTAACAAAAATGACCGATAACTTGCATCTTTGTATCAACAATGGCAACATTTGTGGAGCAGCATTTGTAGACTTTAAAAAAGGCATTTGATATGGTAGATCATGATATTTTAATTAGAATATTAAAACAAATGAAGTCTAGCACCAGTATGGTGAACCTAATTACGTCATTTTTATCCAACAGACAACAAGTAATGTCCTTCAATAACTGTCTATCAAGACCCACACAACTTAATATTGCTGTGCCTCAGGGTTCAATACTATGTCCGCTGCTCGTTTGCAGTTTATATTAACGATCTTCCTTTATATCTCAATACTTCGTGTGACCTATTTGCAGACGACTGCACTATATACACTAGTCAAGAGAACCGTAGTGATTTAGATAGCTCTTTACAAAACGAAACTGATAACCTTAGTAGATGGAGCAATGAAAACCGCATGATAATTAACATCGACAAAACCAAATCTATGCTAATAACGACCAGACAAAAACTACAGACTCAAGCCATACCTCGATCTCCACGTGGACACGTTACCTATAGTTAATGTAAATGAACACAAAACATTAGATTTTTTAATTGACAGACATCTAAACTGGAGCTCTCATGTTCACCTCCTTTCCAAGAGAATAGCACAAAAAGTTTACCAACTTACTAAAATTCAGCACTTCTTGGATGAAAGCACACGAAAAATATTCTATGCACCCTATATCCAATCACCTCTCGACTATTGTTCCACAGTCTGGGGTGGTTTCCCTAAATCTAATATGAAACGACTGTTTTCACTTCAAATCCTCGCCATACGTCTAGTTTCTGTCATAAAGCACGTTGAAAGTAGCGA
>JACEFZ010002743.1:57500-112500 GCA_014155875.1 Cepaea nemoralis | reverse complement strand
TCTGGTTTCTAATTCTGTTATCAGGTCTCCGCCATGTCCATAATCTTCACGGATGTTGTTTAAATCATGTGTTTCCTACAATCGTTTCCTGCTCATTTTCCCATTCTAAAAGTCTGCATTCTGTTTCGTTTCGCTCTCCCAAGCCATGGTTACCTACTGTGCATCCATTGCCATGATTTCCCACTTTTGCTTTGAAGTCATCCATTATGATATTTATTTCTGAATTTTTAAATTTCTTCAAAGCAGACTCCATGCCATTATACAATTCCTCTATACTATCTTCATTGCATTCTCCTGTTAGGGCATATATTTGAATTACGTTTATGTTAAAAGGTCTGCCGTTTAATTTTGCAAATAGAACCCTGTCTGACACAGGCCCAATATCATTGAAAAGGTTTGGATGTTTCCCAATCCACGATAAACGCTACACCTCTTTGCCTTCTTCTCCTCCAGAATATATAATCATACTATCTTCCTCTGACATAATCCCCGCTCCTTTCCATCTCGTCTCGCACATTGCTAATATATTAATCTTCTCTCTTTCCATTTCTTGTTTTATGTTTTCTAATTTTCCGCCGTCGCTTAACGTTCGAATATTCCATATTGCTACTTTCAGTGTCCCTGTCCGTTTCTTGTGATAATCTGTAATTAGGCGAATCACGATAAACTAGGCAACTTTAAAAAAGGTAGTTTTTGCCTTTGATTTACTTCTTGGCAGTGACCATATTGGCCGGGTGACCATAGCCACTGTCTCGTTAAAAGATCGTCTGCCTACCGTCGCGAAACTTGAGACCATAACCAACAACTATCTGTCGGCTTCCCCCAACATTTCATCCACCACCTGCCTTCCGTGGTGTCTTGTGAACAACTTCTGAAAACGAATACGAAATAGCAACACATCCTCTCCAGAAATACACAAACACAGCGTCTTCTGAAGAAAGAAGCATTGCAACTACATTCTATCAAATGAAGGAACGTTGTGTGCAATAAGTAATTGTCCATGAAATTCAGAAAAATTCACCCACGCAGTCGACTCGACGCGCTATCGAGATCAAGTCGCCTTATCGGATAACGGAGAAGATGCCTCGCGTTAAAAGTGCCGCGCAGAGACATGCGCTATATGCAGCCGGGAAGAAGAAGGTAGAGGCGAGGAAGGCCGCTACGACTGCTGAGCCTAATATCTACGAGCAGCAGTCCGGCTCCTACACCAGCTGAAACCGTCCCAGGTGATGAAGAAACCACAACTCAAGCCAGCAGCAGCCGGGAAGTTCCAACCAGCTCCAAGACGATGCAGCCCAATCATCCAGTGACCTTCACACAGGAGGAAACAGCAACATCTGAGGTCTTCACAGGCAGAATACTGCTCAAACAGACAAGCGTGGGAGAAGTGAAATTGTCGGCGCTACCAACAGACAAGATAGTAAGTCTGTTGGAAAACGAGCTGGGAAGACACAGCATCAACCAGCTGCGCAAGACACCTGATGGAGTAGTGGTCTCCGTCAACAAAAACCCAAAGACCACAGCACTGATACAGAAGATCGCACGGGATGAGAAAGCCGACATCAAGCTTCACCACGGCATCTTATTGGAAGCCAGCCGACACAACAAGATGAAACGATGGGTCATTAAACGAGTCAAGACCCATCTCACCAACGACCAGATCAGGGAGTTGCTGACAAGAGAGAACCACACACTCAAGATCACCAGTGCCGAGAGGATCATCGGAAAGAACAACATCCCCTCTACTGTCGTCGTCGTAACATCAGAGGACCGATTGATCCCTCAGTACATCAGATGGGACAAGAGAGACCAAGTTCCAGAGCACTACATACCGAGAGTGCTGCAGTGCTCTAAGTGCCAGAAGTTTTGGCACACCCGTGCCACCTGCAAGTGTGAGGTTGAGGTTTGCAGATACTGCTCTGGACCTCATCCATACAGCCAGTGCCAGCATGCAAAGATAGACAAGGACTTCAGGAGGCCTAACAATAACAGAAAATGAGCCAACTGCCTCGGCAACCACGGCGCCAGGTACCTCGGCTGACCCTGCCACCAAGACAGCAAAGAAGCCATGCAATTCGCCATCAAGTCTAACCTACCATATAAGAAGGCCAGGAGGCAGTATGAGGCGACCAACCGACTCACCAAAAATGACAAAGTACAACTGGAAGGCCAACTGAAGGACCTGAGAACAAAGCTCAAAATTATGGAGGAAGTAAAAACTAAGACGCAAGAGACTCAGATAACAGCCGCACAGCACATCCTGGATGAAATGAAGCAAGTTCAGCAGAAGATTGAGCATGATGTCGCCCGAATGGTTGCTATAAAGGCTGAAACGGACGAAACGCTATCAAAAATCCAAGAAGAAAGAGTCAAGACAGAAGAAACACTCAAACAGATACAAGAAGAAAGAGCACACACAGAAATACTCAAGTCCAAGACCGACATACCAGAAGCAGAAGATGCAAAGTCCCAGACAGAAGAAGGACTAAGGTACGAGGAGAGAGAATACCAAAGCGATAGCGGCGAAGAAGTGTACCCGGGAATTCGGACATATAAGCGCGACGGACGGTTGACCTACGTAACAGACCATCTGAGAAGACACGTACGACGCCAAGATAGATCAAGAACACCCGAACCAAAAAATGCAAAGACCCAAGCAAATGAAGAAACAACAGATGAAGAAGGAGAACTGGATAAAAACGGCAGCCTGAACCAAGAACAATGGCACTCTACACCAAGCTCGAACTGGCGAACACCAAGAAGATTCGAAGGCAAGCCAAGATGGGGAAACAGGAGGAACACCAGAAGAGACGACAACTGGTAAAGTCCCCTGAAGGAAACAGCACCATAAGACGGGGTGGGACCACAATTACTCCAGGCCTCAACAAGTGCGCGACTCTGTCCAGACATGAAAAACCTCATAAAGAAAGTAACGAACGCAATCAACCCATCAGAAGCCTGGAAGCTGACAACAAGCAGCCCAAAGTACGAAAGACAAACTTCAAGCTACACCATAGACACCCTACATAGCCAAGTCGAAACCAGAAGGCTGAAAGGGGGTACTCGTACAAAAATTTGGATTGGATTGGATTGGAGGTTAAAATACCGGATTTTATATTATCTATTCATATCTTTGTACTTAAAATCCTTCCTTTACTTCTACGGGTACTGGTCAGTCCCTCTACATTTAAATCTCATGCTAGTTAAAATTGTTCCTGCTTATATTAGAAAGCTCTTAAAATAAGTTGTTGCATTAAATAAACGTATGTCAAATAACAAACATTCAACATATAGTAATCATATGTAAAGTACAACGGTCTACATATAATATCTTCTCAAATATACACCTGCAGAGTTTGGTCTAGACCAGGGGTGGCGCACGTATTTTTTTCCCCCGTTAATTAAAGTAAACAAGCAAGCGTGTTACAGCTTCGACCACAATATCGTTTCCCACTCCGCGGGTCGCAACATGACCCCTGGCATGTCGTGTCCTCCTTTAAAGTGTCGTCCCTGGAGTGAGGAGAGTCAACACCCACATTATAATATTTCTTTCCTATTAATATCCTGGAGAATCCACCAGCTTCCGTCCAACACACTCCATCAGCCCATGGACACCTTTTCCTCTTACTCTCTCACTGTCGTACTATGTCCCCTCTCATACTTCCCCAACGCAACATATTCAACAACTCTTGCTTCTAAAAATTAATAAAGATTAATTTATTAAAAGAAAAGTGTAACGTATATGAGACGTGTATGCGAAGAAAATGTGTGATGTAGGTAGGTAGGCAGGTAGGTAGGTAGATAGATAGATAGATAGATAGATAGATAGATAGATAGATAGATAGATAGATAGATAGATAGATAGATAGATAGATATAATATAAACAGAATCCCGCAGAAGTCGGATGTGTCGGCCTAACGGTGCAAGAACGCAGCTCTGCTGTAAACAGGCACAACGCAATCACATCCGAAAAAAAAAACTCCGGATGAACGAAGAAGTAGAAGAAGATATAAACAGAAAAACACACAGAGAGACAGGTAGGTAGGTAGGTAGTTAGGCATATAGGTAGATAAGTAGATAGGTAGGTAGGTAGATAGATAGATAGATATATAGATATATAGATAGATAGGTAGGTAGGTAGGTAGGTAGGTAGGTAGATAGATAGATAGATAGAAAGATAGATAGATAGATAGATAGATAGATAGATAGATAGATAGATAGATAGATAGATAGATAGATAGATAGATAGATAGATAGATAGATAGATAGATAGATAATTTTGCAGCCGCCGTTATACCATAGACATACATCAGCACATATATTAGTACATGTTGCTAGGGAACAGGTGCTGTTAAAAACTATGATTGAACATGTCAGTTTTCAAGGTAAGTTGTGTTGTTGCTATTGATTAATAAACACACACGGAATTGTTATTTCTTTTAATTTTAGTTGCATTGGCTGCCTTATTGATGTGTCTATATTTGTTTGTAACCCTGTAATTATTAAATTAGTTTGTTTTCCTTTTCAAACATATCTGTTCTCTAGTCTGTCATAGCATGTCTCTCTGGCCGAGGGGTTACAACACTTTATCTCCGTAATCCCGTTTATCACGCAGTCTCGTAGCGGGCGAGAGTTGTAAGCGGTTCTACCCCCGCTGGTGACTTGCGGGATAACTGAGCCGGCCGCTCAGAAAGTAATGGCAAACTACTGAGCGTAATCTTGCCAAGAAATCAACAGACAGCTGAAAGATGCTGCTGTTGTCAGCGATGCCCTGTAAAGGATATGCGAATTTTTAAAAAAAAGTCTGTCATAAGGAAGTTGTTCCTGTTCCTGCTTCATTACATTGTTGTCTTAAAAAACAAACAAACTGTAATACTGTTAAGGTCTGAAAGAAAAAAATGTTTCCATGACATTTTAGCATATTAAGAATTTAGTGCCAGACTTATATTTTCTAGACCACACCGCATTCATTGGGTAGCGCTGTGAATATCACGTCACTCGCCTTACATGCCAGTACTTTGTTTAGTCTCTTTATTATAACGCGGCTGCTTTGACCACATACAGGCTGACTATGGAAATCATGGCAGTTAGTAAAGCAATAACATGGCTCGAGACACAGACATTCAATTGGGCTTGTGTCTCTTGATGACTCAATGAGTATGCTCAGGAGGATAGAGATGGGGTGGGTCCGAAGAGAGTGGCTGCTGCCTCTGGAGAGGTCTCGGCTGGCAAAGATTAGTTTCATCTTCGTGCCAGTGCATGAGTGGCGTACAGGGGAATGAGCAGGCTGACAGCCTTGCAGGTAGGGCTACTGTGGAAGGCGGACGAACCATGGACCAGGCAGGCTTCTGAATGCTCTACGACAGTGGTTCTCAACCATTTTCAGCCCAAATGTTCAGAACGTCATTCCCCCACCCCCTTTTCGAATATCCTCCCTATAGATCCCCCGTCACCCTTACACAGTATACATAAAAATGGAAGCTAAATTTAATAACACATACTAGAACACGTCTACATAAAACGTGATTTGCGGGTCTACCTATGTTATAAAACGAACTTCATTAGGGCAAGAAGTACAGAACAGTAAAATATAGAGGGAAAAACAATATCAAGTAACTGGTTCTTGCATTAATGCGATCTTGAAATAATCTTAATTCCCCCCCCCCCCCCCGAAACCCTAAAATTCCCCTGGGGGGGGGGGGGAATTCCCCACCGGTTGAGAACCACTGCTCTACGAGAAGTAATTCGTCTACGAGAACCAAATGATGACTGGGAATCTACAACCATGATCAGGCTGTGAGAACAGCAAGTTAAAAGAGGTGTGGCCAAACAAGAACACTACGCAGGAAGCCAAAGAAGAGTAATAAACCAACACACATAAGGTGTCGTGAGCCGCTACACGCTGCGGGAATTTGCTGAGGGGTCCGAGCACTTATGGACTGAATAGTTCGATGTGCAATGAGGATGATCTGTCGACTAACTAACTAACCAACTATAACGCGGTTGGGTTTATCTCGATAACACAAGTTGGAGAAAAAAATCCCACCCCGAGTCAGTTTTAACCCAGGACCATTAGATTGGAGGGGTAGTGCACTAGCCAGTATGATACCATGCCTCAGCAATAAATGCTGATAATGAATAGAAAATTAAACAGTACTCATAATTTACAATACATTTTCTAGGGTTGTGTTAAATCTTAGTTATATTGCCCTAGAGTTCATAGAAAGATGACTACTTAACATAGCGTTCATACTAAGATGAGCCATAGTATAGGGATCTCGCAGAAGTCGGATGTGTCGGTCTAACGGCGCAAGAACGCAGCTCTGCTGTAAATTGAACACACCGCAATCACGTCCGAAAAAACTCTGCGGATGAACGCATAAGAAGAAGTATAGCGTTCACAGTAAGATGACACCGTGCTATATAGTTTATAGAACGATTGCACCATGCTGTAGTTCATATTAAAATTACACTGCATAATAAGATTACACTATGATATGCAGATGACATATAAAGAAGGCACAAAGCTTTTGAGTTCATAGAAAGATGGCACCATGCTGTAAAGTTCAAAGTAGGAATAATCCCTTGTTTGAGAAGTCATATTAAGATGAAACTATGCTATAGAGTTCATAGTAAAATAATTCCATGTTATAAAATGCATTGTAAGGCGACACAATGCTATAGAATTAACAGTAAAGATGACACAATGCTAATGAGTTCAGTGTAAGATGATTCCATGCTAACAGCCTTACAAACCTATATGTTTTCTCTAAAGTACATGCATAACTGTATTCAATGAAACACAACAGTTACAGTCATAATAAGAAAATAATAATAGCAAGAACACTGACAATAATGTAAACACATTGATTAGTACTTAAACAAGATACAGAACACGATATGTTAGAGAACATGGCCACACAACGACAATTTACAGCATGAAACATTCGAACTTGCCTCAAATAAATAGCACAGTCATTTCGCTAAAGGATCAAGAACGCTTTAAAACCCCACTCAAGCAGACTGCATTATGCAATATGCAGCAGAGAATTTATATTTGCCCAACCTTGGAAAGTTAACGCACCCGTGATGTATACATTACTGCACTGTGACTCTGCGGATGTATGAGAGGGTGTCGGTTGCGAGGCATGTTCTTAATAGCTGATAGTGTCAAGGTCTACCTAGTGAATGCGTTCAGGCTTTCCCGTCCTCAACGCAAATAATTTTGCAACCTGATACATTATAATCAGTAACATTTCTACAAAGCAGTATTAGTTTTTTTATGTGCAGTTCTCCTGTGCTGTTTATATAACATCCATACATGTTATGCTTCGGTCTTCTTTTATAAAAACGTGCCTTTTCATGTATATTTTACAATTGTGTGCACCAGAATATGCGCACATAAGAGAAACAAACATCAGTTCTTCATAACCGAGTTTAAGTTTTCATCTGCAGATTTACTCTCTTGAGACATCAAGATTTCCTAATATATTGACCGTTCTTGTTTTATTTGTAAAATGTCTAACAGTCACATTTCATTGTTTTGAACTTGTATGCAGTATGAAGCCTAAGTAAAATTCAAAATGTAATATAATAATTTCATCCCAGTTCATTAAGCAGACTTATATATCAGCTGACTCAGAAACTGAAACATCCAAATATACCCATGTCCACAAAACGACAGACAATAAATAGGGTATTCATTCTACTTTCTCCTTAATCCCGTATATCCACTTGAGGAACACAGCTGCGTGAGATTCGGCAGCGGATCGCGTCGCGTTGGTTACTCAAAGGGTATTAAGCCGGTCGCTCAGGAAAGCAATGGCAAGCTACTGAGCGTAATCTTGCCAAGAACATCAACAACAGTTGAAAAATGCTGTTTTTGACTGCAACGTCCTGTAAGGGATATGCAACTTAAAAAATAAAATGCATTCTGACCGTATGCTACCAATGTCAAACTTAGACATAGTCCAATCAGATATACGCAACATCAACACCTGGAAATAGATGCATGCTCATGCTGCCAACTTAACGACCCGAGACCGAGTAAAAAATGATGTTATCAGACAGTCTAGTGGGATCAACACCTTGAGCAACATATATTAAAAGACAGAACATCAAATGTTTCGGCCATCTCATTAGAATGCAACACCATCAGTTACCAGCATTGAAGCTACACCAAGAAGATCTAATATGATAGCAAGAGAGCGCCTAAGAAGAAAATTGATATACGACATCAAAGACATTCTATAATCACACATAATGACACTACATCAGTGCCATTCGTGGCTAGAATGTCAATTGTTCCTCCATACAATGCTTGACTGCAAACGTGGAAGATGATGATGCTGCTGATCAAATTCATTGATCTTTGCAGACTCTCATCACAACTCGCCTGAAAGACGATCAGTTTAGTTTTAGTCGACGGATCAACATCACGGAACACGGGTCTAACCCATAAGTATTCCTTTCTACTCCTAACTCAAGCCTGAGTCCGGAGAATCTCAGCTCAGTGCACGAACTCCGTAGCACCAATGAGGATCCCGAAATACTTTGGGTAGATTTTTAACTCGAAAATTTGCCCGCGCAGCGCCGTTAGGCTACTCATTTTCGATTTCCAACTACCAAGGGATTTTTTACGTGCACAACAATACACACGGGCGTCCGATCTCACTATCTCACTACCCAGAGACCAGGGGGAATTTTGTTACTAGAAGTCCACGTGAAAAAACCCGCTACCTCAAGCACACGAGGAGGACAGCATACCTCGAGACCACTCAGTCCCCCCTCCCCCACCCCCCCATAAGACGATCAATTTTTCGCTAATTGTCCTGTCTGGTGTATTCTCAAGCCCAGGGTGTCATTATACGCTGTGACCTCTGTCTGTTTGCTCGGTCTTCCTCTTCTCTAGCAGTATCACCCCTTCCGGAATTGTTCTTTCTCAACCAGTGTGACGGTTGATATCGTCAAGGTATATTTATTTGTGAGACATGGTACTGTTTATGTGCCATTTTCTTCGATGATTACAGCTTGCATTAATTCTGTAATTGTACTCATCTCTACGTGGTCCGTGAGTTGTTAGCTCCCGCCCTTGAACTTCCTGTTAGCTAATGGCGGGGTAATGAGTTCATGTCACAAATTGGTCAGTTGAATGTTAACTTTGGCTTCTGATTTAAAAAGCAACAGCAAACCAGTGAACGTAATATTGCTTTTTAAATCAACCTGGGGTTGATCAAAACGTACTGCAAAAGACATACACAAAGTGAAAACAAATCCATCCAGCTTATTCTTGATTTTTGTACTAATATTAAAGTCCAACGTACGTGAACCCCCCACTGTTCTGTTTTCAGCTTAATGTGCTAGAGAGATTTGTGTGTTCAAATGAACTCCAGAACTAAGCCAACGGTAGCATAGCTACTGATAGTGTCTCCCATGTCAGACAGGTCAAGGGATAGGAACCAGACAAAGTGAGACACAAAGCTGCTACCTCGTAGGCAGACTGGAGATTGTCAAATACTAGAAAAATCAAACCCTAAAGTAAATGCTTGCTTAAGTGCGATGTACTGAGTCGCGGGCTTAACAAAACAGTGTGACATAACTCACTGTATGGCGACATCGCTTCATGATCACCCAAGAGACACATCTCAACGTTCATCGCAGGTTTTAAGTCAGACGTTTAGACTGCGAATGACACAATTGCGAAGATCTAATACATACGCGAAACTCAATACCAAGGTGACAGGTATCCGTGAACTCTCATAAACCAAACATATATTTTAGTGGTTCATAATTCATTCATAATCTATACCGCCCAGAAAATAGAGGGAACTCAGCAATGAGAGAAGACTAGGCGACATAAGATAACTCAGGAGGTGACAACACAGAATAAGGCGGCTACTCGGAAACGGTTCCATACTGCCAACGAGAGTAAAAAAGACACGTGGCAACATCACAAAATAAGTAGATTATCCTCAGTCGAACAGAGCGTTTATTCAGGAATAGAGTTCTCAACTTGACCAGGCTGGCATGTGGACGGTACCACAAAAGTGAGAGTCTCCCAGGAATGCTAACCTGGTCAAAACAGCATGCTAAAAGTCGGATGTGTTGGCTTGAAGGGTTTAGATCCAAGGGTGCCTAACTAGACACACCGCAATCACATCTGAAAAAAAAAAACACTCCGGATGAACGCAAAGAAGAAGAAGAACCATGGAATGCATGAGAGAACTTCTTCATTGGAGAACTTGCAATTTGTAAGAGATGTTTTCAAACAGATACGATAAGTCATCCTCAACATCGAGACAAACAAGAGGGGCATATTAGGATTTTTTTTTGTTGTTATTCGCATATCCTACAGGACATCGCTGTCAACATCAGCATCTTTCAGCTGATTGTTGATTTTTTGGCAAGATTATGCTCAGTAGTTTGCCATTGCTTTCTGAGCGACCAGCTCACATACCCCGTAATTTACCGACGTGAGACAGAACCGCTACCGATTCTCGCGCACCTCATGTTACTCACGAGAGTATACGGGATTACGGAGAAAGTCGTGTAACACCTAGACCAGGGAGACCGGCCATATTAGGATAGCTAACTGTAATGTTACATCAGTACTGATGTATGGATGAGAAACATTTGAGCACAACTAAAACAATTACTAACATATTACAACAATTCTTTACCTGATGCCTGCGGAAAATGGGACTAAAATGCTATGACAACATCATTTATGAGGAGCATATAGGGAGAACTAGATAGATCCCGGCAAATCAAGAGTTGAAAAAAAAAAAAAAAACTGGTGCTTGATTGATCACACATTAAGAAAACCCGATAACACGAGAAAGTCGTTATGGAACGCACACGACAAAGGAAATAGAGGGCGACCTACAACACGAGGAGAACAGCATTAGGGACACCCAGTTTGGGATACTTGCAACAATTATTTAGTTATCAGTTTACCAGTTACACAGTTACATTCATCCGTAGCTTCTATCTTTAATTTATTAAACAAGTGAAAGTTTAGCCTGTTGTGCCTGTGTGTTACAGTTAGTTGCATTTGCAACAATTGTTTAGCTATCAGTTTACCAGTTACACAGTCACATTCATCCGTAGCTTCTATCTTTAATTTATTAAACAAGTGATAGTAGTTCAGCCTGTTGTGCCTGTGTGTTAAAGTTAGTTGCTGTGATATACTAATACGTATCTACCAACTTCCTATGATTGGCACTTTAAAAATACAACTCCCTAATAGTTACCGTTTAAGCACCTTACTTTTTGGGGAAGAAAACAGAGCTAAACTAACCCGTAGGGCAGCCAAATTTATTTGGCCTTAGTTTAAAATCTAGGCCTGGTAAATGGTTCACGTACCTGGCCAGACCGGCTTGATTTTAAAACAAAGGGTTTTTAATAGCCATTTTGGATCAAGAGAACAAAGGAAACAAACGTCAGCCTTTCCCCTGCTGGGGAAATGAAAAGTATGCTCAAAATATATCACTCTCTGCAGAATTTGGTATGTTAAATATACATTATAAATATCCCATTATATTCCATTATATCCCATTATAAAACACTTGCTCTTGTCATTCACTGGTCAATACTTAATCATATGACTATGACATGATCAAGTTCAACGTATGCAATTAAGCGCGCTGCGTCAGGAACGGATGTCAAATGAAGCCCCTTATACAATAAAACTATATTCATAATATATGATGCCGAGTTTGTAAAATCCAAGCCACTGAGGCCATCGTAAGGTGGCTCTATACTGTTGCGATGGTTTATGTGGCATGATACATCGACCGTTTATAAAGCAATGGCCAAACTACTGAACTAAAATTGCCTAGTAAATCACAAACAGCCAAAAATATTAAGGTAAATTGTGACGTATGTAAAGGACTTGTAGACTTTACTTTAGTTAGTTAGTTAGTTAGACGACAGATTCATCCTAATTGCAAATTGAACCATGCAATCCATAAGTGCTCATATCCCCTTTTCAGTAAAACCCACATTACGTAGCGGCTAAAGACACCAGTTCTGTGTTGGTTTACTAATCTTCTTTTTTTTTCCTGCATAGTGTTATTAATTGGTCACATCTCTTTTAACTTTAACGTGCTTTTCTCGCAGTCTGAACATGGATGTAGATTCACAGCTATCATTTGCTTCTCACTAACGACTTACTTCTCGTCGAGCATTCAGTATAGCAGCCTTGTCCTTGGCTCATACACCCTCCACAAAAACGTTATCTGTAAATCTGTCAGCCTGCTAATTTCTTTGAACACCCGCATGCCGTGGCACGAAAATGAAACTAATCTTTGCCAGTCGTGACCGCCCCAGAGACAACAACCACTTTTTTTCGGACCCACTCTATCGCTATCTTCCTGTGCATACTCATCGAGTCACTGTCAACGTCTTCGCTTCACTCACAGGCACTCAGCTTCTTCATACGCACTCAAAGAAAACATATGGTAATTTTCCATCATTTATTTCCAGGCGAACCTGATATCATCACACAATAAATACAGGCGGTAATTCTCATACGAACATACATATGCCGCCTTTCATAATCTAATAGCACACGATAGTTTCACACTTCAATACTCGCTCTACTCAGACTAGTACTCTCGCAATCATTAAGCATTTGCTCAAAAGAAACACGTCCTCTCTGAAACTGTCCCCAAGTCCCGTCTGACGATTCTCAGCTCAACCGCTGGGCTAGTTGCACTAGACCCCGTGCCGTTGTGTGAACCCCGTGCTATCTCAACAGTCACGTTGTACTGCAAACTGTCCGTGCTAGGATAGGTCAATCGGTGTACTGACATCTCATCCGTTCATGGCAGTGTCCCGTGAACGGTGGTCCCCTTGTATCACCCCGTCTGGTCCTACCGTTACTCTGTCTAATACACGATAGTGTCCCTTACTACGTCCTGTCTCCACTTCATCTACTGTCCTGTAGATGTCCTGTCTCCTGACCCTCTGGTGTCCTGACTTATGTCCTGTCTCTACTCTACCGGCTATACTCTAAATGTCCTTATCTCTAACCTCTATGTCGTTATCTTAGTTGTCCTAACTCTATTCTGTCCCTTGTCCTCTACATGTCCTGTAGCTACCCCTCAACACCCTGACAGTCACAAAGGAAACATGCCAAAGTGAAGGTCTGTGTCTCGAGCCATGTAATTGCTTTACGTACTGCCACGACTTCCATAGTCTGAATACTTGTGATCAAGGTTAAAGCACCATAATCTTCCTTCACAATTCTCCCTCCAGCTTGTGCCATAAACGTCCATGAACTTCTCACTCCTCGAATGACTGGCCCATCTGTGTAAATGAGAGCATCATCCTCTAAAGAATTGTTGAAGATCAAAGCCTGTACTTCTGCCTCCACAGCAGCCGGATTTCCTTGTCTGCATTTTCTGTCTAGTCAGAAGCACATTAAAAAAAAGGACTGCATACAACTCTGCTGTCTCGTGTGCCCACTCCTCGTCAGGTTCTACGTCCTCGAATGAAAATACTTGTTGAAGAATGTCTTCAGCTTGACCCATTTACTAGTGTCCTCTTTTCACTTTACTTAAAGAGGAATTATGAAAAGAAAAAGTATACAGGTAGGCTCCGGTTAACGTCGGGGTTACGTTCTTGGAAAACGCGACGGTAAGTGAAACGACGTATAGCGAAACACCATTTTCCATAGAATTAAATGAAATACAGTGTATTGTGTACCACAGAAATGTTTATTTTGATGGTTGTTGATATTTATTGGCTAAACAGAGGTGGGTTGGAGGGCGAGTGGTAGAGTTATTGGGACGTACAGGCATTGAAACTGTAACCTCTTCCTGCCTCTTTTCCTGGCTCTTCTCTGCTTGAACAAAAAATGTGTCCAATGTCTGCTGCACAGTAACCACCCTCCTCAGTATCAGCACTCGCCGCTTCACCTGTTGTCTGAATGTTTTGCAGGTGTGAACGCTTCTTAGAGCGCTCAAACCAACCACGACTCGCTCTAAAACTATCATCAGCACTACTAGTACTGCTCTCACCCGCTTTCTTAGCTAGATCTTCATAGAGAGACTTTGCTTTCTCTTGGATAACCATCTTGGTCACAGGCATATTCCGTTGGTTCTGGTCTTCAATCCAGACAGTCAATTGTGTTTCCATGTTCTCCATAAGAATACTTCTGGTACAAGTGATCTTAGAAGCACTCAAAGGGATTACGTTTTTAGCACCCTCTGTGATTTTGTCAGCACATGCATGAATTGTCCTTACCGTCGTTGGAGGTAAACCATGGACATTACCGATATCAACAGCCCGATCGTCAGACTCAAAACGACGTTATGGCGAAACGTAGCGACGTGAAGTGAAGTTTTTCCCCTATGTGACAACGACGTTATAGCGAAACGACGTATACCGAGGCGACGTACAGCGGGGCCTACTTGTATCAGTGTTCCGGTGAATAATTTCTTGCTTTCCCATCCTTATCCCGAACTCAGCTAGACTCCCAACATGATATATTTCTTTCAGACATTAACATTTCTACAACGCTGAGTAATTATTCATGAGTTCATTATAATGCTATTTTTGTGTGCATTCCATACACTTGCTGTTTTCATCTTTTTTCTATGATAAGTGCTTAGTAATCCATCCATCCATCACGCGCCATGCCGGTAAGCGTAGGCGGTCATGATTCGCCATTTAACTTAATCACCAGATTCGTAGATCAGCTCAGTGTTCTTGTATCGACTATGCCACGTGGTCAAAGCATCCAGGTATTTACTTCTCGGTCTTCCCCTTGTTTTCTTCCCCTCAATTTTGCCAGTTTTCACCAAGTTCTCTAATTTATTTCTTGTCATAAAAAGTCCAACAATTCTTGACTGTCTACGTCAAATTTCTCTAATCCGTGTATGATTTTCATTTGTTTCTCGTAGGACTTGATCTTTGGTTTTTTTCTGTCTGCCCATGGTATTCTTTGCATTCTCATCAGAAACCACATTTCCACAGCCATCAGATGTTTTTCAGCTTGACTGCTCATTATCGACGCTTCACATCCATACAAAAGTACAGGCTCTATGTAGCACCTCAAAACTCTTTGTCTCGTATCAACTTGCGACTTGCGATGAAGGACTTCCGGTCCCGGCATGGCGGATAGGCAGTGTAACGGGTGTTTATGCTCGTGGCTACCGTTGCATTCGCATTTTCCTCATATTAGACTGGTAGTTTAGGTTCCGTCGCCCTGCTACTGAGTTGAGTGTGTGGCGCGACGCTGTGAGCTGTGAATTTCGTGTTAAATGCTTTTAATTTTTTTCTAACATGTGGAGGACATGTCCCAGATATTACCGGTTTTTGTGCCTTATGCAGACATATGTGGTGGCTGGTCTTCTGGTTGACTGCCACTTCTTTTGACGATGAACCGTGCGTTCGTGGAGGACTTGTTTTGGCATTCTGGAGACGGCATTATGTACAGTGAAATGGTTTTTTTAAACATCTGTTCGAGGTGTTACGGTGTGATCTGCATGCTCAAAATGGCGTAGCTGGCTAGACAACATCTAGAAACGAAACTACAACATCCAGAAATATCTGCAAATATAGCGGCTGGCGTGTCGCAGCAGAAGCGACCGGTTTTCTTGCCTTATGCGGAAATGTGTGGCTGCTGGTTTTGCTAGTGACTGCCGTTTCCTTCGATGATGAACTGTGGTTTCGAGGAGGACTTTTGTGTTGGCATTCTCGCGACGGCATTATTTACAGTGAAGTGTTTCTTTACATCTGTTCGAGTTTGTTTTGTATCGGAGAAAAATGGCGTGGTTACTAGAAAACATCCAGAAACGGAACAACAATATCTAGAGACTTCGAGACTTTGTAGGTGAACATCTGGTTGGGAAAGTGACTGTCAGTTCCTTCAGGGGTGAACTGTACTGTTCGTAGAGGACTTTTTGAGGATCAATTGACATCATTATATTGGTCAGTATGTTTTTCATCTTGCAAAAGGCTACTCTTTACCATGGCGATTATTGTTCTAATTTTGTTACTGCATCTCCCATCAAATGTTATGACTATTCCAAAATAATTGTACCGTTTCACTTGTTGAAGAATATTCCCGTTACCTGTATATTACATTGTGGTATTTCGTGCTTCCTAGGGACAACCATAATCTGTGTCTTCTTACAATTTAATTCTAACCATAGTTGTTCACTGTGTACAAAAACCGCATCTACTAAATGTTGCAGATACTGCTTATTGTCTGCAATCTGAATATCTATGTTATTGATCTTTCTTCCTCCAGTGATAATTCCTTTTCATATCTTGTACATTTCTGAAAATATTTTAACTATACAGGGAAAGTAGATTTGGAGACATTACACTTCCCTTTCCCACATCTCTCTTAATAGGCTGCTATTGACCTACTTCATTATCAATTCTGGTGACAACTTGTTGTTTACCAAAATATGTTTTTTACATGTCTAAGGTCTTTCCCATCAATGTGTAGATCTTCAAATATCTTTATCAATTTGATATGTGTTACCCTATCGAAAGCCTTTTGTGTTGTCAATATAGAAAAGATGTACATCTTTATTTAATTCTATAGAACGTTAAATTACTGTTCTCAGCATGTACACAGCATTTACTGTACCCTTGCCTTCTACAAATCCACATTGTTCTTCTAATATTTCGGATTGTATTTTCTTCTTAACTTTTTGCATGATAATGTGTCTCTTTATACTAATTGTGCTATGGTGATCACATTCCAAGGTTCCTGATTTCTTTGTGATTGCAATAAATACAGAATTACATAATTCATGAGATATATTTCTAGTATCATATATTGTGTTCAGCAGTCTGGTGACTTGATCTATTCCATATTTTTCTATAGCATTAACAATTTCTCTTGTGATGTTGTCTAAACCGGGGATCTTGCCAGTTTTCATATGGTTAAGAACATTCTAAAACTTAATCTTCCAAATTCGATGGTCCTTCATTGTTATTTTGAATATCATACTGTTCTTCTCTGTTATCATCATAAAGGTTTTTCACATAATCTGACCATACATGTAAAATATGATCCTTTTTCTATTATGATTTTTTCATCTTTTGTTTTTAGGCAGAATGCTGGTGTACGTGTTCTTTTATTATTAAGCATGGTCTGGCAAGAATGCGACAGCAAGGGGTGTACGAGGGGATCTGGCCGACGATCAACGCTCAGAGGAAAGGCGAGACGGACATATAATCAGATTGCTACTGGTACTATTAGTATTGGAACTCTTCGCTGGCTGCTGAGGATGGGGACGGAGCGCTTATGGGAATGTCCCGAATGTTGTGATGTCTGTTCCTAAATCAATCAATCAATCAATCATTATTATTAAGCACCTGCATATTTTTTGTGCATGAATTTTTACTGTTGTGTTGTTTTTCAATTTCCATGCAAATTTTCTCAAGCTATGCTTTTTGTGCCTCTTTACATAATGTTCTGCCTCTTCTGTCAATTTCTTCATATTTGTCAGGATTATCTTTGTTGTGTCTTCTTGTTTCCATTAGCTGTAAAATTTAAGTCATCCATTTCTTACGACTCAAAATCTTTAATTTTGGAATAATTGTTTCTGCAGCCAAACTGATTGAATTCTTCAACATTTCCCATTGATTATCCGCATCTTGAAATAGGATCTCTAGATCAGACAGTATATAAAATCTGTTCTTCACTTCTATGTTAAAATTGTCTTGTACGTAGGCCTATAACCTTGTCATTTTTTAATGTACACAGATCATATTTAGTGCTTCCTGGTGAATACTTGGCTTTCGTTAACGTTACCCTCAATGTTCCCGTAATCAATCTGTGATTACTGTAATAGTCAGCACTTGGAACTATTCTGGCGATTGTTAACGCATTTCGAAACCTTCTGCTAATCAGGATGTAATCAATCTGGTTTCCAATTCTGCTATCAGGACTCCTCCATGTCCATAATCGTCTAGGATGTTGTTTAAACCATGTGTTTCCTACAATCATTTTCTGCTCCTTTGACCATTCTACAAGTCTGTATCCTCTTTCGTTCCGCTTTCCCAAACCATGGTTGCCTACTGTGATTTCCCACTTTTGCATTGAAGTAATCTATTAGGATATTTATTTATGAATTTTTGCATTTCCTTAAAGCAGACTCTATGTCATTATAAAATTTATGTATACTATCTTCACCGCATTCTCTTTTGGGGCATACATCTGAATGACGTTTATGTTAAAAGGTCTGCCGATTAATTTTACCAATATAACCCTGTCTGACACAGCCCAATAGCCTTGAACAGATTTGGATGTTTCCCAAATCTAAAATAATTGCTACACCTCTTTGCTGTTCTTCTCCCCCAGAATAAATAATCTTACAATCTTCCCCTGTCATAATCCCTGCCACTTTCCATCTCGTCTTGTACATTCCTAATATACTAATCTTCTCTCTTTCAATTTCTTGTTGTATGTTATCTAATTTTTCGTCGCCGCTTAACGTTCGAACATTCCATGTTGCTAATTTTAGTGTCCTTGTTCTTTTCTTGTGATGATCTGTAGTTAGGCGAATCATGATAAGCTAGGCAACTTTAAATAAGGTAGTTTGCCATTGCTTTCCTTCTTAGCAGTGACCGTACTGTTCGGGTGACAGTAGCCATTGTCTCGATAAAGAGATCGTCTGCCTACCGTCGCGAAACTTGAGACCATAGCCAACAACTATCTGTAGTTTGCTATAAAAATTGCATCCACTACCTGTCTTCCGTGGTTTCTTGTGAATAACTTGCGAAAACGAATCCGAAATAACAACGCATCCTCCCCAGAAATACACAAACACTGCGTCCTCTGAAAAAAGAGACGTTACGTCGTCGCCATTTTACATGAAGCACTGTGTATTCGTTGTATTTTGTGCAAACATATGCGCGAAGAAGACCAGAACACTATATCTTCATATCTCACAAAAGTTGTCATCTAAAGGGTTACCCTCTCAAGATCGTAGCTTTCCTAATATATTAAAGTATTCGTGCCTCTGTTGAATAATACCCGACAGTCGAATACAACCCTTTGAATCTGGCTTACAGGAAGCCTAAATGCAAGTCACTGTAAAGATTAAATGAATAAAGGTCATATTCCCGTTCATCAGGTAGCAAGTCCTTTGCAGAACATAGCTGTCATCATAACCCGCCAGAAAGTGTCTCGATCGTTGATCAGTTCTCTTTCCTCGTGTATTTTCAAGACCGGGGAGACATTGCCTCGTGCCCACCGTCGAGTTGTTCGGTCAATGCCTCGTCAACCAGGATGCATCCTTTCCATCATAGACCCGCTTAACCACTGGGATGTTTGATGTAGCCAAATTATTTTATTTTCCTATAAATGATACAGTGTATGAACTATTTTATGAGCTATTTCTTCAATTTTCATATCTATCGAAATGTCAGTATATTTTTGTAATTGATCTAGGATGTTCTATAATTTGATGCTGTAATATTGACGTTCAATATATTGGATTAATTCGCTGCTGTGTACCTTAAAGTCTTAGAGGGACTTGAGTTGTCCAATTACCAAAAGAGATATGCTAACGGTAGCGTAACTACTCATACTGACGTGATTGTGATGTTTGGCTACTGATGTAGTTTAATTGTAATGTTTCACAAGCGTAACTACTGTGTTCTCTCCCCTGTGCCAGTTCAGAATGCTGGCTAGGGGCAGTCAAAAGTAAGGAAAATATCGAAAAAATACGTGTCGAAACCCAAATGTAATAAAACCAATATATAATATATATATATTAAAAATATATACATATATAATATAAAATATATATTTTAAAATAAAATATAATAATTTTATATATATATATATAATATATATATATATATATATATAATATTTTTATATAATTATAATATATATTTTCAGAGGTCTTGTCAGAATGACGGCTACCGTGACAGTAGCGGTACTATTTCTTTTTTTCTGCCCAAAGTTGGGGGGCGCTTTCCAAACCCGACACCCCACATGTGCCAACGCCGGGCGGAAGAGCACAATTAGGAGGGATTTGCCTTATCCTGGTACGAGGCAATGCAACCCAAAGACAAAAAGTCATGGGTGGGGAGCTGGTCTAGGATCGAAGCTCCGGGCAGGCGGACGTTAGAGCTTGCTTTGCTGATCGGCAGTTCTGCAGCTTTCTTTTTTCAGATGTATAGTGTTAACTTTCCATGGGTGAAAGGGAGGCCGAGAGAGGGGTTTGTGCATGGGCAACACCCCTGGTTTTTTTATTTTTGCCAGGCTTTGTGATGGAGGCAATAACTCCATCCCCGGGCCTAACCGGTCTCGGAATAAAGCGGAGGGAAAATGTTAGGGTTTTAAGTCCTTGTCTTTGGGGAGACATGGGGGGCCACTCGTTGCCTCGACGGGGGAGACACCCACAGGTCACTGATCAGCTACCGCCCGCCCCCAAGCGGGCAGCCCCCCGGCCAATTTGGGGGTGATCCGCACAGCCTGCCTGCTTCAAGGGGCTTTGGGGTAGGACAAAATCTGAATCGCAGGCTGAAAAAACCCAATGCACCAGGTACTAATAAAAAAAATAATAGAAACCTCAAGCTACGGCTTGCAACCCGGAACGTAGAACCCTGTGTCCCGGATTTTCCCCTGACTTGAAAAAATTTTACGAGTGAGAAAAAAAGGCTGTGATTGATGCTGAACTCAATCGTCTAAATTGAATTGCGGCCTGCAGGAGACTCGCTCGCTGAGGAAGGGTCATCGGGAAAACAATTCATTTTTTTTGGGGAAGGGAAAGGGGGCCCAAAAAAAAAAAAAAAGGCAACATGGTGTGAGCTTTGCAGTGAAAAATTCGCTATGGAATGTTTGATATCCCAGCTGGGGGTAATGAAAGATTATCATCACTGCGCTGGAAACCTTTTGTGGATTTGCCATCTTTCTCACGATATCCCACAGACACTCGCTTCCTCTGATGATGTGAAGGATACGTTCTATGAGCAGCTAGACTCTGTGATCAAGGCAGTTCCAAAATCCGACTACATTTATATAATCGGTGATTTCAATGCTCGTGTGAGCAAGGACTCCAGTTCATGGCCAGTGTGCCTTGGAAAATACAACATCGGTCGCATGAATGATAATGGGCAAAGGCTGCGAGCATTGCACTAAAAAATGCCCTATTATTAAAAACTCCTTTTTTAAAACAAAAGAGCTGCATAAGGTCACATGGAAACATCCAAGATTCGGCCATTGGCATCATTGGCATCATCAACTTCATTATCACACGGAGACAACATCTGAACCATACATCTTTAACTCGAAGTTACCACAGTGCTGACTGTGATACAGATCATTCTTTGGTTGTTGCAAGGGTTAGACTGAGACCAAAGAGAATCTACACAGCTAAACACAAGTCTAGCCCCAGGATTAATATTATTAACACTCACGATCCTGGAAAGTGCTTTGAATTTTAACAGCAACTTGAAGACGCTTTCAATGACACATCAGAAAATTGTATAGTAAATGATAAATGGAGTAAACTTAAGGAAACTATTTACAAAACAGCGGTAGGGGTTTACGGCACTGTGGATCATAATAGGCAGGACTGGTTTGCGGCAAACAGCGAGACTCTGCAGCCCTTGATTGATAAGAAGAAGAAAACTCTCTTAAGAAACAAGGAAAGACCAACGCGTAACACTCTGAGTGAGCTAAGGCAAGCTATGAAGGATGTGAAAAAGGCTGCCAGGCAGTGTGAGAATGACTATTGGATCAAGTTATGTGAGTCCATTCAAATCGCAAGTGACAAGGGAAACATCAGAAGCATGTATGAAGGGATAAAGAAAGCCTGTGGTCCAATGATCAAACGAAGTGCACCGCTGAAAACCTTGACTGGAGAAATCATCACTGGATAGATGGGTCGAGCACTATTTGGAGCTTTACTCAAGTGAGACCAAGCTAGCGGATGATGCCCTCAACGCCATAGAGGCCCTGCCAACTCTTGACCACCTGGACACACTTCCCACTATAACAGAAGTTAAGTGTGCTATAAATGAGCTTGCATCTGGCAAGGCTCCAGGTAAGGGTGGGATTCCAATAGAGGTAATCAGGAGTGGGCAAGACACACTCACTCTACAGATCAATCAGCTAATAGAGCTATGCTGGCGAGAAGGACAAGTCCCACAGGATTTCAAAGATTCAATCATTATAACATTGTACAAGAACAAGGGCGATTGGAAGGGAACAGGGCAGGCAAAAAAAAAAAAAAAGGCAACATGGCAACAACTATAGGGGTATCTCACTTCTGTGTATTGTTGGGAAAGTATTTGCCAGAATTGTCCTGCGCAGACTTCAAGTCCTGGGAGATCGATGTTCGTCCATCATGAATGACGTTGGCCATTCATTGACGATGACCATTCATTACACTACATCTTTTTGATTTGATGAGGAACGAATGACTTGCGCTTTGGTTTTGTATAGCGAGGAGGTGGTCGCGCAACACCCTCGTCCCCGCTCCCTCGTCTGTGACCGTCTAGCTCCAGTGGCGAGCATGGCAAGACGACTGGAAGACGGACACAGATGCAGTGGACGTTAGGCTGCCACGGCCAGTTATCCCTGTTTATGTCGGCCCTTCCGTCAATCCCTTTAATTTTCAGTTTTAAGACAAGCGTAGCGACAAGCAATGAGCGTATGATTTCTTTTAGGATCAACACGATTTCCTTCACCGAAGACGGACTGACCGCCAGAGCAGACCACACACAACATGAGGCGAGAGTCTGCCCACAGAAGATGCTGCTCGTCTAAATTGCGAGCAGATCTCCCGATTTACGGTTGAGTCTCTCCAGCGCAAATGTGCACATGGCGACTGAACGGACAGACGTTCATGCACACGCAAACCGAGAGTAGCATCGCAAAAGCTGAGACAAGCGTATGACTACATTCTTGAAACGCCTGCCTTGCTAATACACGTTGGCTGGGAAGATCCCATTTTGGTGTACCTCACACAGCCATTTGAGACAAGCATATGACTACTGGCAGGATCAACCAGATATCTATCGGACAGACGGACTATTCACGCACACGCAAGCCAAGAGTAGCATCGCTAAAGCGCGCCCTCCCGGTACAAGGTGATACATGCAACCAGATATCTATCGGACAGACGGACTATTCACGCACACGCAAGCCAAGAGTAGCATCGCTAAAGCGCGCCCTCCCGGTACAAGGTGATACATGCAAAACCACTGGACGCCTACCGACGAGCTTACAAGCTACGCCGGCAGGACTAACCGAAAAAAAAGCTATACCAGCTTACTGACTGCAGGCCCACTACTCATCGAGAGAGAGTGGGCGCTTATCGAGACTTTGTCGAACGGTCGTACAAATTGTGCTCTTTTGCCCGCTCAAACCACGACCCTGGCTGCACGATGCGGTTACATTCTTGAAACGCCTGCCTCGCTAACTCACGTTGGCTGGGAAGATCCCATTTTGGTGCACCTCACAGATCAAGACTACCCCGAATCACAGTGCGGCTTCCGTCAGAACCGGTCTACCATTGATATGATATTCTCATTGCGACAGATGCAAGAAAAATGCCGGGAACAAAATCAGCCACTGTTTATTGCCTTCATTGACCTAACAAAGGCATTCGATTTGGTCAGTCGTGAGGGTCTGTTCAAAGCACTAAAGAAGATTGGCTGCCCACCAACTCTTCTGTCCATTGTGGAATCGTTCCACACAGGTATGAAGGGTACAATCAAGTTTGATGGCTCAACCTCAGAAGAGCTTGAAATCAAGAGTGGAGTTAAGCAATGTTGTGTACTATCCCCCACCCTCTTTGGGATATACTTTTCACTTCTACTGAAATATGCCTTTCGTGATCAGGATGACGGTATATACATTCACTCACGCTCAGATGGTGGCCTCTATAATGCTCAGAGATTGAAGGCCAAGACCAAAATTAGGAGGGTACTAATCAGAGAGTTGCTTTTTGCGGATGATGCTGCGATTACGACCCACTCTGAGGAAGAATTACAACATCTACTATCTGCATTCTCCAATGCTTGTTCTGAATTTGGTTTAACAATTAACAAAAAGAAGACACAGATTATGTCACAAGGTGCACATGGTGTACCATCAATCTTTATTGACGACGCCGAACTGGAGATAGTAGACCATTTTACATATCTAGGATCAGAGGTAAATAGCAAATTATCCCTCGATCAGGAAATCAACATCAGGATTAGCAAGGCAGCAACAACAATGAACATGTTAGCAAAAAGAGTCTGGGAGAACAGTAAGCTTACTGCCAAAACAAAAGTCCTCGTCTGCCAAGCCTGTGTCCTTAGTACTCTTCTTTATGGCAGTGAAACCTGGACAACTTACTCACGCCAAGAGAAACGTTTAAACATCTTTCATTTGCGGTGTCTGCGAAGAATACTTGCTATTAAGTGGCAAGACAAAATCACAAATACTGAAGTATTGGAAAGATCAGGTTGTGTGACGGTGTATTCCATGCTCAGTCTTCGTAGACTTAGATGGATAGGACATGTTAGGAGGATGGATGATGGTAGAATACCAAGGGACATCTTTTTTGGTGAATTACAGACGGGTAGGAGATCTCAGGGTCGGCCTCTACTACGATACAAAGATGTGTGTAAGCGGGACATGATTGATACAGGCATTAGATAATGCACATTGGGAGCAAGTCGCCGCTGAACGTGTTGCATGGAGGGCAAACATCAGAAATGGAATAAAGACAAAGGAGAAAATGATTGCAGATAAAGCACACACAGAGCGTGAGAGACGTAAGATGGTGCACAATGGTGGAAATGACCATGTTTTCACATGCATCTACTGTGGGCAAACATTTGCAGCAAGAATTGGCCTTACCAGCCACACTCGCCACCGCCATGGGTCGTAGTTATTAAGCCTTTTTGAAGCACAATGTACCAAACTATCGTCTGTCAAGACGGAAAGGTGCCAATGTAATGTATATATATATATATATAACTAAACAATGCAGTAGTAAAGTAATTTGCTTTACGATGAAGTCACGAAATAAAAGAACACATTTCTTAGTCTATCCAGAATTATTCATCTTAATGTATTCTCAGAAATTGACAATAACATTATTCCTCTATTGGTATTTCCTAAGTATATCAGCTCCTAAGCTCCTGAAGACGAGATCGAAAATAAATGCAATAAGGCAAACCAACTCATTGGACAAATGGCACCAATACTAAAGAACAAACATGTATCAATAACTACTAAGAAAGCACTTTACAACACAATCTTCCTACCAACTCTATGTTACCAATGCCAAACCTGGACAATGACAGAAAAAGAGAAAAGAAAAATCACAACAGAAATGAGATTCCTGAGACGTATACTCAATGTATCAATCTTATATATAAAAGGCAATCTCCGTATTTATGTATGTCCTTTATGCGTTCGCGAACGGTCCATCCGATTGAGATGAAATTTTCTACACGCCTTCCTTTCATTCCAGAGCTGCCAACTGTGATATTTTTTTAGTGTGAAATCGCCTGCTTACTCAGTATTATTTCATTTTTCATTTTTCATTATAATTTCATATATCTCAGGGGACCTAACTCTGTAAAAGTTATTTCAAGGGGCATAACTTTTCTGTATAACTTATAGTCATATTGTGGCATCGTTTTCAAAGATTTATAAACTGTTTGTCCATAGTTATGTACCGGCATATGAGTTATAATAAATAATGATACAATCTGTAAGGCATTTTCAAAGTTTTCATAAAAATAATGCACAATGCATAACATTGTAACTCATCTTTTTTTGCTTAAGAAGTTACTGTAGTCATGCAGGTGATTAGAAAGAGTTTTCATTAAAAATAATGGATGGTGTGTGGAAGGACATTCTTTTAAGTTACTTTTTTTGTTGTATGAATTTAATGAGACGCTACCCGCCAGGAGCTGGGCGAAGCAACGCCGGGTCAGATAGATAGACAGACCCACCTTTTCGCTGCAGTTGTCTACTCCTCCTTTTCCTTTTTCTGCTGATGCTGCTGCCGCCGCTCCATTTACCCAAGTTAATTTTGGGGGAAGATGTAAAGATCTTTCAAGTGCTCTTTCTAATGCTTTTTGTAAGTTGGTCTTCGTTTATCTAAGGTTGTTCTAACTGCAACCAATAAATGATTAGACAGACAGGCAGACAGACAGACAGACAGACAGAGAGGGAGGGACGGACAGACAGACAGACAGACAGACAGACAGACAGACAGACAGACAGACAGTCGGTAACGGGAACGGGAACTTATATGACTACTTATATGAATTAAATGAGATGCTCGCCATCAGGGGATGGGCGAAGCCGGGCCGGATCCGACAGACAGACAGACAGACAGACAGACAGACAGACAGACAGACAGACAGACAGACAGACAGTCGGTAACGGGAACGAGAACTTATATGACTACTTATATGAATTAAATGAGATGCTCCCCACCAGGGACTGGGCGAAGCCGGGCCGGGTCAGCTAGTAAGAGATAAGATTAGAAATGAAGAAATCAGGACTAAAGTGGGGGTTATAGCTGCACTAGATTTTATTAGAAGGCAGCAAATCAAATGGTTTGGACATGCAAGTAGGTTACCAACTAACAGTATACCACAACAAGCAATGATGTACAGACCAGAGGGAAGCAGATGAAGAGGCCGACCACGTAAACGATGGACGCAGCGGCACTCTCCTGCTGTTTATACTTCACCTCGACACTGCAAGGTGCAAGAGGAACATGGTGAGATGAGATGAGATCAGCTTCTAAATAATGTGTGCACTAATTCACTGACGTATGTTTTATTAATTGTAACAGCCTCCGTCGAAATACTGTCTGGACCAGCAGCTTTTCCATTCTTCAGAAATATTATAGCTTTCCTAATGTTTTCTTCAGGTGGTGTTTCAAAGTCGATACCAAGATCCACTTTTACAGACCAGGTATCTGAGTTGTACTTTGTGACTAGTCAGTTCAGAAGTTTCTCAAAGTAATCAGCTCTTCGGTTTAATTGTTTTTAATGTTGGTAAGAGCTGTCCCATTACTATTTCCCCCATTACCGTTGATTAAATTATATTTTGCTGCTATTTACCTTGTGGTACTGTAAATGTCACTGAAGTTACCTATCTCTGCTGCTGCTTTTGTCAGTTCTTCCAGACTCAATTGGAACATGTTGAGAATTCTATTAGAGAGCAGCCAACAGTTATTTGTTGGTTATGATCTTAAGTTCGCTACAATAAGCAGAAGGTGACTTTATAGAGACAATGGTTGTAGTTATATAATAATATGGTCGCTGCCAAGAAGAAAAGCAATGACAGATTACATTTTCTTCCCAGATATCAAGCAACTATAGCTGCCAAAGAAATTATGGATATTCGAAAGACTGTTATGGGAAAAATGTATGCACAGGTCAAACCACTGAATGAGAATGAACACTGTCGTGATATATATTACAACATACAAAAACATATAATAATAGCAAATGAAACCTTTACAAGGGTTAAAAACAAAACTGAAAAACTAACTGAAATATCACCACCGTTCGCAGATTACCACAAATGTATGTTGAGATTTCCAGGCCATGGTACTCGTATTAACAATTCTCACAGCTTGATTTGTACCCGATCTTGGAGATATGTTCCATGCCTCAATGCCATACCCCAATAAATCCCCTGTCTTAGGCTAAGTTTGTAAATACGCAAGAACACAATCAGACAGCAGCTTTACATGTTTACGTTTATTGGCTTTGTAAAATCATTCACGCGTGTGTAGGAGCTGCAACAATGTTTATTCAATATTAAATGGCGACATAAATAAATGCATTCATACTTTACATGTTGATAGTGTTGCAAAAGAAAATGTCAAGGAGGGAAGAGAAAGAATTGTAGAGGGAGTCTAAGGTTACTAACTGAATATTTACTATGTAACAACAATTTCAGTTAGTACATTGTAGAATGGAAGCCTTGGTAATAACGTGGCTATCACTACTGTTTGCCGGCTTGATGGTTATGCGTTTGAATACCTATTGAAACAGACATTCATTAACAAGTGAATTGGGCTTTCGTGTTTCTTGTTCCTCTTGCTCCCTGTATTACCCATTCCAGTATAAATTATCAACCAACTCACTGCAAGTCGCCAAATCCTCAGCTAACCCATGCAGCTCCTTCCATGTCTTCCCCATATTGTTCATTTGTCTCTACATTTCTTCTCCATGTGTGGTTACCTTGTGGATTCCCGACAAAGGCCATTCCAGTCAAACTACTACTCTCAGTTTTCTTAACGCACGCCCTATCCAGCGGCAGGTCCTGTATGACATCACACTGATATTGTCAACAGGATGTCTTCATCCGGCATACGGGACTTCACGCTGGAGATCACAGCCAGCGAACACAAGCAAGCAAACAAGCATCTGTATTGCCACTTGGATATGTTTATGGATGCGTCTCTTGAAGTGAGGTAATCAAGTCTATGGTCAGTAAGAATAACAGACTTCGCAATAGACATATCTGTTTCACACATATTATGATTTTGAATGCCTCTATTAGCTTGTCTTCATGGTTGACTCTGCACCTCGTGTCTCTATATGTTTCCTTTATATAGTTAATAATCTTCTGTGGCCCGCTTCCTGGCCTAGAGGTTAGCGACTTTTCTCCGAATCTCGTATACTCTCGTAAGTAATGTGACGACGGTGAGAATCAGCAGTGGTTCGAATCGCGTCGGTAACTTAGGGGTATGTGAGCCGGTCGCTCAGAAAGCAATGGCAAACTACTGAGCGTAATCTTGCCAAGAAATCAACAATCAGCTGAAAGATGCTGATGCTGACAGCGATGTCATGTAAAGGATATGCAAACATATTAATCTTCTGTGGGATTCTAAAATGCTACATCAATTATCAAAGAGATGTTCTATCAATGCCATCAAATTGCGTTTTCATTGTTCACGAATTCAATATAAAGGGACAAATTAAATTCGATGCTTTGTTCTATTATTATACCCAATGTAACGGCATGATTGAGAATAGATGTATCTGGTCGATAACCTGCCTGCTAATCCTTTAATTGTTTCTCAATGGCATTTCTTAGTCTATCTCTCTCCGGAATGGTCCTGCTAAATATTTTCTAGGAAACTGACAACTCACAATTTTAACACTCCTGTAGGTCCCTGTTCTTTGGCAGTCTCACCAGGTATCCTTTTCTCCAGTCTGATAGTATTTTTTTCAGTTGTCAAGATTCTGATAAATAATTCATGCAAGTATACAGCTTAGGCATTTATCTTGGAATGCATCTGGACCAGCAACTTCCACATCCTTCAGAAGTTTAATAGCTACACAAGTCTCTTGTTTAGTTGCAGTTTATATACAGCTCCACGTCTGGATGCTGGATATCTCGAGGGTCTTATTGGGCTGGTGTTTTCAGTAGTTCCTCGAAGTATTCAATCTATCTGTTCAAGTGATCTTTAATGTTAATGAGATCTTTCATATTTATTTTTGTGATCAGCCCATTTGGTTATTTATATTTTCCCACTTTCGTCTATTTTATTCTATATCTGCGCTTACCTTTCGACTATACCTATACTGCCTCCCTTGCTAGGTCTTTACATTGTCTGTTATCCGCAATCATCCACTTCTTAACTGTTTTTGTTTAGCTCCCTGTTGTCACATATTACTTCAAGTTTAAAGCTTGTTATTTCTATATGTTTTTCTCTCTTCAAAAACCACGCTAATGAACCATATAATTATATAGATCAATTTAAAAGTATAATTTGTTCTTACATTTTGCTAATGCTGTATCTAATCATCCCAGATTAGACAAATCCCTAGTAACTGAATATGCTACCGCATCATTTCTTACCCCCTCCTATCATAACAATTAGCCAAGAGATGATAACAATGATTCGGGGTAACAATTCAGACATTAAAACAAGATTGAAATGACATTTGAGTATTGTAATATATGCCAGGCACCTGCATAGGGCTCGTAATTAGAGGCTGGCAGCTAATGACGACAACATTGCAATCAGTGAACAACACCTGCGTCCTAATATCCAAACATTATTTATTGTAGAACCGCATTTTCAACAAGTCCTAATGTATCGCCAACTTCTCAGTTGTTATCGCAAACTTCTCAGTTGTTTTCGGGTATTCATACATTGCTACTTGTGCGCAATTCACAAAATCAATATATTACAAAATTATCGTCTTGGATGTGAACACACCATTCTGTCTTCATTCACCGTCAAGACTTAACTCGTGTTGTACTTACAGACAATGTAGGCCTGATATTTTGACATCTGGATACACACCAGTCGTTCGACAGTTTCTTATAATCGATCGATCAAGCACTGGCTTGATTTGATAACTGTTGGCAGATGAACAGGACTTTCGGTCGCTTTGGTTTGAAACGTGACTTGTTCTATCATGCATATACTCTGTCGGTTAGTATACTATAATTGACATTCTGTCCATAAAGTGTCAGTTGAATGTTAGAACACTACTATCAGATATCTTCTCAGCAAGCGTAGTGTTGTAGCAAGGATGTTTACGCTATGAAGCTTCTCGACCGACTGACAATATCGGCTGCTTTTGTCACGAGGTTACATTTTTCTTAATTAACTTAAGTAAAATCAACTTAACTTAACTTAACTTAAATTTAAGTGACCACCTTGACCCTTGATTATTCTTTATGTTCGTTCATAGTTCAGTCTATTGAGCTTTCTTACTAGTGACCATTTCTCATTTCTTCTTTCTGAACATTGTGAGTGTCTTTCATCACCGTAGTATTTCTCCGACAACTCTTTTCAGAGCTATTTTTGGAACATGGCACTATATACGCCACATCCCAATATTTTGTCACAATTTTGAAAACATTTTGTCACTCTATTCTGTTTCTTTGTCATTGACATGAGTGAAAAGTGTTCATAATGTCTCTCAATAACTTTAAGCTTACTCAGACATATTATTTTTCAATGAACCGTGAAATGTAGTTATTCTAATACACATCAGAAAGGAAAAAAACATTATATTATATGTTGGACACGTCCCTCCACTCCTGGACGTCGACTGGACTCAGCCTCCTTTGTCTTAAGAGAGCTGGTGTCCACGTGCTATGAGATCAAATGTCTTGAGGACATCCTCATGCAGTTCCTCATTCATGCACTTGCATGAGCATCTTACACCCTTCTTCAAGCCATTACGCTCTGGGTGAAGGTACGTGTGTGCTTATGAAATCTCGCTCTCACTTTCATTCTTTTCTTACCTGTTGGTATGTGATTTGCGTATGTCTTGTAATTGACCATTCTTACCTTTGACTCTATATCTGATCAATGTTTGTTACCGTATGACTATTGTATCCTTCTCAGGTTTAATTTATGGGGTATGCCAGTTTGCATCTTTCCAATCTTTTCTAGTTCTACTGGTGATAGTTCATAAGTTGTTTATCTCTATTTATTCTTCATTATTATTATATATTATTATTAGCTCTGCCATATATCTTATTTTTCTGTCTGTAGAGTTTCCAGTTTCTTTCCTTTCATTCATCCACTATTACTTGTATAACAATATTCTAAGTAAGAATAATTCTACTCATGCTACACGTCCCACGTAAAATAATATCTTATCATATTATTCATTCATTATTGGTCTAGTAAGTACTATGTTAATGTCGTACAGTTATATGTTTCTTATGTTTTAGTATTAAGATATTTTTTCTGTGTACAGTTTTATTATTGTTATTAGCTATTTGGTTTCTTTAGATTCTTGTCTTACTAAATTGAAACTTTGATTTTATCTCTTAGCTCCAATTTGTAGTCTACATGTATGTGGTTCAGTCTTTTCTTTCAGTAATTTGTGTTTACTGACATCTAATGTGTCTATTTATGTTGATTAAGTACTGTTAATCAATTGGATTCCGTTCTGTCTATTTACTTGTTTTATGTGTCTTATTGCTTATTTCATAATATTGTGCGTTTTGTGTCATGTAGGTTATAGTTTATAACTAAATCCCTTACTATGATTGTTATTCGGTTAAAATCATCTGTCTTACTTTATCCGTGTTTTATTTGTGTATATCATGTATATTTATTTCCAAAGAATTATGTCAACATATTTATCGTTGTCAGCGTCATGAATATCACTGTCATATCAATGTTTAAAAACACAATCTCTAAACAAAAATGAATGATTACAAGCAACTCGAAAAATCCGTATCATCGTAACAAATACATTAATCTTCGATGATATTGTCGCCCAATTAACATTTGAAATATTATAACATGAAATGTAGTTACCTAGTGTGACATTTCATACCTCCAATGGATGAATCATTTCCTTTATCTTATCTATCCCCTGCAATCACCTTTTTCCATTCTTCGCTCTGTGACACTATTCTTTGTATTTATTGATTCGTTCATCTTCCCTGATTGGTGTATGGCTCATAGATAAAATATGAAATACGTAAGGGTGCAGTCACTTGTGAAGCAACCAGGACTGCAAGAGCTGTGAAGAAAAGGCTGGACAGAAAAACCACTGCAGGAGATCCTCCTCCTGGGACACCAAACAATCTTTGCCCACATTGTCAAAGAACATTTCGAGCCAAAATAGGCCTTACAAGTCATCTTAGAACTCACGGCTCCATTTTTTCAAACCAACTGGATGAAATGAATGGTCATCATCATTCTTGATGGACAAACAACAAAATATGAAAACTCTTTTGTCTTCTTTGTTGAAATGGGTGTTTCTTCTTTCTGATGTACCATCGGCATGACATCACTTTCCTGTTGGTGATCTATATCGTGTGTATCCTATAATACATATTTGTTGTGTAGCAAGGCGATGTATGATGATGAAGTGATAGTAACACATCTGAAAAAAATGAAGTTACTTTATTTGTGATGTATGGATGATGATAATTATATTATATTATGACGTTCTTTAGCTGTTGCTGGTGATGTTGGTACTATCTTTTGACGCATGGTCTTCTCTGGGTCCAAGTAGTCTTGTATCAACTTGTTTCACTTCTCGTAATGCTAGTCTACCCTTGTATATACTGCATTCATTTCTCTCAGTCTGACACATTCCTGATCTTACAATCTGGAATTTCATAATAACATCGGATGCATGTATCCACAAAATAAACATTTATTACTAAATACTAATAATTAAATTATAGCATAAAGAAGTTTGTTTTTGATTTGCAAACATCTTGGTCAATAATCCAGATTGCGAATATATCTTCAGGTGCACTTTATGATTTACAGATGTTATGATAATTTATCGTTGTCTTCTAATTTGTCAAATTACAGCCTGCTTAGTAAGTCAGCTTAATTATTGTCCTTTCCAAAAATGCATGTATACTGTATCTAATTATCGTTGCGCTAACATAATAAAATAATGTGGTTTTTAATTTTACAGTGTTGAACTATAAATTAAATGCTTATATTTTACATGTGTTGTATGTCTTTCAATCGTTCAATATTTTGTCTACCCTCTATTTTCTCTTCTTCAGATAATCCAATACTTTTCCAATACCATTCCCAGTTCTCAAGTTTAATAAACCGTCTCCTCTCTTCTTTGTCTTCTTTTGACAGTCCTATATTTTCCCAGCTACGCTCACACCTGTCCGACCTATGATAACCGATATCTGGTATTTAATGGGAGTCTTACTTTCCCATGATTGATTAATTGATGATTTAGGAACCGATATCACAGCATTTGGGGCATTCCTATAAGCGCTCCGTCCACATCCTCAGCAGCCAGCGAAGAGTTCCAACACCAATAGTACCAGTAGCAATCTGATTATATTTCCGTCTCGCCTTTCGCTTGATCGTCGAGCGTCGGCCAGATCCCATCGTCACTCCTCGCTGTCTCATACTTGCCAGACCATGGTGATCCATTTGCTCTTCCGAGATGTACACGTGCTCCCACAAGGCCGCAACCACGTCTGCCTTGTCATGCATCAATACTCCGCCAAGTTTTGCAGAGCCAGCCAATCTGTCCACCTGTTCATTCCCCAGCACACCGGCATGCCCCGGAGAAAAGATCCAGGCGATGCTTGCCACCTGTGACCTCCGAAGAGAAGCAAGCCACTCTGCACGAAGATTGCCTATCCTCACCTTCCTCAGCATACTTTCTATGTCAGTTACAATCACGATGTGTGCGTGTGTGTGTGTGTGTGTGTGTGTGTGTGTGTATCGTATTCTCCATCCAGCGGAAAGCTGCACTGATCACCTCTACCTCCAATCTTAAGCTACATGTTGTGGTATCATATGCCAGGCTCTCCTACACCAAACGTTGACCATTAGTTTCTGCTAAGAACCCCCAGGCACGTCTCCTACCTCTCAACACAAAATCGTCTGTGTGGATAATCAAATCACCCGAGCGAGCATTATCCTGAATTAGTTGCTGGATTTCCACTCCCGTGCCCCCTGCTGGCCACTCCCTGCACTACAAGCTCAATGTGATTATAACTCTGCGCAAGCCTGACTGCTCCTCTGGCACTCTGATCCACTCCTCTCCTCGCCTAATGTTATCCAAGTTGCACACCTGTCCGATCGTATCGTCCACCTGAGCCATCCATGATTTCCCTCTTATCAGTCGCTGACCCTTAATTGCATCCAGCTCCTCATGCAACGGGTGATCTGTGTCTTCAGCTACTCTGAGGTATGCCTTCGCCTGCATCACCTTGAGCCTACCAGCAACAGTCGGCAAACCAAGGATGTAACGCATGCACGCTACTGGGGTGTCTCTAGTGCATCCCAGAATGACCCGCATAGCTTCGTTCTGTAAGCGCTCTAATTTCACCAGCTGAGACAGTGAGCAGTCCTAGTCTATAATCAATCACTTAGAGGATCAAGTGCTGGTATAGCGAGAAAAGCGTTCTCTGCTCTGTGCCCATTGCAGCCATAGTTTTAAGTGCATTCAGTCCCTTTTGAGATCTTGTCACAACCGTCTCCACATGGTCCTTGACGGACAGGCTCCTGTCAAATGTGATTCCCAGATACTTCAGTTTGTTCTCTCTGTTGACGCTTCTACCATCCATTACGAGGCTTTGGACATCAGCTCTCACAATCCTGTTGTCCAGAGAGCACCACAAAAAGCCGCCTTATCCCGGTGGATGACAGCACTCATTTCAGTGCACCAGTCAATCACTTTGTCTACTGTCGCCTGTAGCTCCTGGGCTGTTTGCTCCCTATCTCTCCCCTGCCTATATGCAAGAATATCATCTGCAAATGTTAGTATCTTTCCAACCCCTGGTGCTTCTAGGTTTGCAATCTTGCTCGTATACACGTTAAAGAGCACCGGTGAGATTGCAGATCCCTGTGGCAGCCCGGAGTTAAACTATGTGGCTTTGAGGTCCATGCACCCAGACGGAGAGCAACCCGACGAGAATGCAGGACGGCTGCTATCCAGTTCACCAACCAGGGATTGACCCCCTTCTGACTTTCCCAATATGATTTAACGTAGTCGGAGTAGTCGACTTGTTTTGTTTAATTATCTTTGTATTACTCGCGGTAGTCTGAATATTCTTTTGATGTTGTATTGTCTGTCTCTTCTCTTTTTTCTCCTCTTCGTGTACACCCATGCTTATCGCTCCCAGTTTCTGAGTTTAATATCTCGTGTTCTTTTTTCTATTTCTGCTTTTGGAAGTCCTTTTTCCTACGCACTTATCACCGAGTCCGGTTTGGTATACCTAAAATAAGGTACTTCTGGTGGAATTTCATTCTCCCAGCCTAGTTTCATATAGTCAACGCTATTTTAACTTTCATTTTCGAACATTGTCGCTTAGCTGGATTCTTATTATTATTTACATAGACCTCGTCTAAATCCGACGACATATTGTCGGAACATGAAAAAATATTTCTCAACAGAAATTCCAGGCTGAATTGGATCATTATATAAATTTTTGTTAATACTTTTGTGAGATTTATCCTCCAAGTATGGTGCGAAAAATCTGTTAATACTTGCAGTTCTTTCACTAAATGATGGATTAAACGAAGTAACATTTTCAATACCAAATTCTATTTTATGTTCTTCTTCTTCGGTTAAGCCTTGTATAAGAGGTATTGAATCCCAGCTGATATTCTTATCTGTTAAAAAATGTAGGTAAATCTAAATCATTACTGGATGATTTCTGTGTGTTACCAATGTATGTATCGTCATCATCGGCTGACCGATATATGTTAACTCTATTAGTGCTACGAGGTTGTCTTTCTTGTGTTAAGTTGTCGTCATAGGTTCTGTACATATCTGTCTCTATGTCTGACCCATAATATTCTATGTTAATCGTCTTGTCTTCAGCCGGAAAGGCCCATGATGCGTAATGTCCTTCTTCTATATTAATGTACTGTTTTCCCCATTTCTCTACATCTTGATTAGTGCTATCTTTTACTTCTGGTATGTTACCTACTATTAGTTCAGTCGTAGATTGTGGGAGTACTGCCGCTGTCACTCTACCTTCATAATAAGGGCAATTAATATCAGCCCACACTACTTTATATTGGTCCAATCCACCACCAAATATTCTACACATCACCTATGCGTCTGCGTAGTCTTCGACTTTTATAAGTTTTCGGTCTATTCCGATAATAGGAGTGGGCGGTCATGTTTTGCCATCTCACTCAATCACCAAAGTCTTGGATCAGCTTCGTGTTTCTGTCTCGTCCATGCCACGTGACCAAGTCACCCAAGTATTTACTTCTTTGTCTTCAATTTGGTCTCCTCCCTTCGATCTTGCCAGTTGTCACCAAGTTCTCCAATTCATGTCTTCTCATAACATGCCCAAAAAATGTCGACTGTCTACGTCTAATGTCTCTAATCAGTTTACCATCCTTATGTGTTTCTTGTAGGACTTGTTCATTAGTTTTTCTGTCTGTCCATGGTATTCTTTGCATTTTCCTCAGAAACCACATTTCCACAACCATCAGATGTTTTTCAGCTTGTCTGCTCATTGTCCGCGCTTCACATCCATATAAAAGTACAGGTTCTATGTAGTACTTCAACACTCTTTTTCTCGTTTCAATTGATATCTTTTTATTGGTCAGTATGTTTTTCATCTTGCAAAAGGCTACCTTCGCCATGGTAATTCTTGTTCTAACCTCTTCAAGGCATCTCCCATAAGATGTTATGACTGTTCCGAGATAGCTGTACCGATTCACTTGTTTAATAATATGCCCATTTACTTGTATATTACATTGTGGTATTTCTTCCTTCCTAGTGACGACCATAATCTGTGTCTTCTAACAATTCAGTTCTAACCGTAGTTGTTCACTGTGTGCAACACCGCATCTACTAAATTTTGCAGATCCTGTTCATTGTCTGCAATCAAGACTGTATCATCTGCATATCTAATGTTATACCGAATGCTGTGATGTCGATTCCTAAATCAATCAATCAATCAATCAATCAATCAATCAATCTAATGTTATTGATGTATCGTCTCCCAATGTTGATTCCTTCCATACTTTCTATATTTCTGAAAATATTTTCACTGTACAGGGAAAAAAGATCTGGAGACATTACATATCTCTATCTCACACCTCTCTTAATAGGCTGATATTGACCAACTTCATTATCAATTCTTATGGCAGCTTATGGGCATTGTAATATGCCTCGCCTTTGCACTCCATCTCTGATAGTGGTCCACACTAGTTTTCAATAAGTTAGTCCTTTCAAGTTAGTCCTTAACCTCAATTCATTTGAGTTCAATGGGGACTATTTTGACCAGATCAGCGGGGTGGCCATGGGTACTAAGATGGGTCCGAGTTATGCCTGTCTTTTCATGGGCTATCTTGAACACCAGGTATGGAGTCAATACACTGGTAGGCTCCCGGAGCTCTATAGGAGGTATATCGATGACTGTTTTGGTGTTTCAGACATGTCATTGTCTGATCTTCAGGACTTCATTGCCTTTTTCTCTAACTTTCATCCTAGCATCAGACTCACCTCCACTATTTCCTCGTCGGCTGTTAATTTCCTAGACATAACAGTTTCCTTAGGTTCTGCTGGCCTATGCACGACGGTTTACTATAAACCGACTGACTCACATGCATTCCTGCTCTACACCTCCTCCCATCCTCCCTCTTGCAAGGATTCCATTCCTTTCTCACAACTGCTACGTCTCCGACGGCTTTGTCATGATAATAATGACTTCCGTCAAAAAGCCCACGAAATGTTTGATTTCTTCCGCCTTCGCGGCTACCCGGAGAATGTTCTGTTTACAGCTCTTCACCACTGCCAATCTATTAGTCGTGCCGAGGCTCTCTCTTCCAGGCCGAAACCACGCAATAGTAGACCTATTCTCTCACTTACCTACCATCCTCATAATATTGCTGCCAAGAATATTCTCATGAGGCATCTACCCATCCTCCAGGCAGACCCGGCCACTCACGGTGTCTTCTCAGAAGCCCCACTTGTGGCATACAGGCGGGATCGTAACCTGAGGGATGTTCTGGTTCATAGCACTCTATCACAATCCCATCATTCTCTTCCTGGCACGACTGCATGTCTTCGATCTCGTTGTAAGACTTGTCCATATGTCCTTCAAACCACAAGTCTCACTTTCCCTAAGACTACTTTCCACATCCGAGAGGGTTTTCTCATGTACGAGTCGCAACGTCATCTATGCGATCATCTGCACACGTTGCGACATGAGGTATCTTGGAGAGACGGGCCTTCGTCTTGCGGACAGATTAGACAACATTTATCCGATATCGACAGTGGTGCCAAGAAACCGGTACCCCTACACTTCAACAGTTCCGACCACTGTGGGGTTGCCGACATACGTGTTACGGCAATAAAATCGTGCACATCTCACGAACGCGATCGCAAGATATTGGAAAACCGTCTTATCTTCCAGTTGGGTTCACTTTCCCCTCACGGCCTCAATGTCCAACACAGTTTTATTTAAGTCCCCCACGCCCCTATCCACAACCCCCCCCCCCCCTTCATCTCCGCCAATTTATAGTCCACTTCATAGCCATTTGTATGTCCTTCGCAGGACGTGGTAGTCACCACTAGCATTATCTCTGCTTTCTGTGACTTCTTGTTTGGTTTGCATGGGGTCGTTTCTCATTGCGTTCTTAACTACCGTCACTTGTGAACTTGGCGGAATTGCGTACTGCATCCGTTACATCGCAACAGAGTTACACATCCATATTTTTCTATTCGCTCTCCTGGGCGCACCCTGATCCCCCTAGCGCGGTTTCCCTCACCGGTTGAATTAACCAATCACCGAGTTTCTGGCTGTACTGACCTTTAGGCAGTTGACCCCTTTACACAACATCCGTTCCATTCCAGCCTTGGATAGCCGTCTCAAGCTTTGACGCAGATGAGTTGATATTTAGACATTCATGTAGTGTCGATCGTGTATTAGTTAATCTATCTTTGTTTGTTTGTTCTGTGCTGACGAAGGCTTTGGCCGCAACGTCCATTGTTTTTTGTAGTTGTGCTTTGGTAAAACTCTCAACCTACTTCTCGTTTTTCAGTGATTCATTCATTAGTTTTCAATAAGAAATGTTGACATAGCATCTGGCACCACTGAGATTAATTTATCCCTCAACATAAGGTCTCTCAGTTTGTGGAAGACATTACCTACATTCGCTAACTTTAGCCACTTGTCACACAGTGACTGGGTTTCTGTAACGAAATCCAGGAAGATCTGTTTTGCCTGGTTTACTGATACTTTCCATTAAGTTCATATCATCATTATATAGCAGGTCATTTGCAGATAGTCGCCCTTATTACGGTTCGCCTATAGGTTTTCTGGATCTCTTGTCATGTCTTTTATCTTGTGTACTCTCATTTCCATGGTGTCTGTAATGTCCAGGAATCATCTTCATGCTTTTCGACCGCTTCCTGTTCTTCCGTGAAGCCTTACCTTCCATCACTGTCTATTCCAAGTCAATGTTACTTTTCTGCTTCTTTTTTCTTCTGGTTTTTGTGTGTGTGTTCTACTGCTATTGTGACAGATGCAATTTTCTGTGTTTTGCTTGTCTTATTGCTTGTAATTTCATATTTGATGTCTATAATGTCTCATTTACTCCATATAGTCCACCCTGTCTTTGTCGTCCCCCGAATGATCTCATGTAGAACGCCCCAGCCGCTGATTAATCTTGTTCCATTTTAACTAAATGTCCGAAATAATAATTTAAGTCTTTTATTTATAATATGCCATGCCGAACGCGTGGACTGCCATGTTTCGCTTTCTCACTCGATCAAAAGAGTCGTGGATCAACTCAGTGTTCTTGTCTCGACTATACAACGTGGTTAAGCCATACATGTATTTACTTCTCTACATTCCTCTTGTTCTCTTCCCCTCGATCTTGCAAGTTGTCATCAAATTCTCCAATTTATTTCTTCTCCTAACGTGACCAAAATATTTTGACTGTCTACATATAATTTATCTCATCAGTGTATGATGTTCATACACTTCTTGTATGACTTGGTCATTGGTTTTTCTGTCTGTCCATGGTATTCTTTGCATTTTCCTCAGAAACCACATTTCCACAACCACCAGATGTTTTTCAGCTTCGCTGCTGATTGTACAAGCTTCACATCCATAAAAATTACAGGTTCAATGTAGCATCTCAACACTATTTTTCTCGTTGGAAACGACATCTTTGTATTGGTCAGTATGATAGTATATTTTGAACTCCTTTTCTTTTGCTTACAGTAAGCAAGATATTCTAAAATACTCAGATACGAATAAACTGAAGTTTGGGTGGAATAATCTTTTTGTGTCGGAATAAGAATGTGGTTCAGGTATGAAAGCTGAAGGCCAGCTGACCAGAAAGCCAGACTGCAAATCACAGCGTGGATTTGAAAATCACGCAAACGCAACACTTAGCTGGGAACCCATCACCCGCCATCCTGTCTCACTCTGCTGATCTCAGCCTGATCAGACGGACACAATTTAAGAATAGTCCGAGTTATGACACATCCAAATTTCATTTAATCAAAGTGGTTATTTTAAACAAATTGTTTTTACATAATAGTGTACGTCAGTGGCATAGAGTAGAGTCAAGATCTCGGGAAAGGGGTAAATTGTCAAACATTTGATACAATTTTATTTTCATGATATGTGATGACATCCATACTATTTGTGTTGATTCTAGAAAGAAACGTACCCTAGCTAGGACAGCGTGATGCATTCTTAAGCCGCAAAGGAAGTCAAGGAATTGTTCTCTAGAATGCTAGTTCGAACAGAGTGAAGTGTTCATAGCAATTCACTACCCAGCAGGCGGGGATTCCTTTATAGTAGTCAGGATAGTTCTTTAGCTCAAGCTTGAGAGATATCATTTGTACTTTATAAAACATGTGATTCGGACATCTTCCGTAAGTCATGCTTATAAGACTACATTAGGAGAATGGATATGAGTTATTTCAGTTATTGATTGAGTCCAGTAACAGTAGGTATTTGTAATATCATGATTCTTTGTGAGCTGATTGTTTGTTTCACTAGGAACAATATATTCTCTTCTGGAATTGTCTTAAATCTACAAATTAAGTTTAAAGCAAACGCCACGTGTGACCTTTAACCACCTTGCTGGTAGGCGTGATTCCTAGTGATCAACTTTACTTTACTAATTCTATTTCTTGATTATTGTTAATTCACTGCTCGGCAGTATAATCCTTGTGCTTTTATTATTATTACCTTTTCACTGCGCTGCAGTATAATCATTGCGTTTCCTGATTAACTCTGAAGAAGTATGGCTTGTCTTGTTAGGATTGGTTGATGTCTCTGGAGCGGTCTACGCTGGCAAAGATTAGTTTAAGATTACAGCGTGTCGTTAGCCGCTACACGCTGCGGGATTTGCTGAGGAGGGGATCCGAGCACTTATGGACTGAATGGTCCGATGTGCAACGAGGATGATCTGTCGACTAACTAACGAACTAACTAACTAACTTGTTAGGATTGCGACTCATTCTCTTTCCTATATCTATGTAACCAGTAAAGTTAACCATAAGGGACCTGTCCTCATAGAGCCACTTACATAGACATTATGATTATGGCCATCCGTAGGATGTTAGGAGAGGTACGGAAAATTACTTCTTGACCCATAGCTCATAAGTTATATTTGCTTGAATATAGTTAGTTAGTTAGTTAGTCGACAGATCATCCTCATTGCACATCGAACCATTCAGTCCTTAAGTGCTCGGATCCCCTCCTCAGCAAATCCCACAGCGTGTAGCGGCTAACAACACCAGCTCTGTGTTGGTAAATCAATCTTCTTTGGCTTCCTGCGTAGTGTTCTTGTTTGGCAACACCTCTTTTAATTTGCAGTTTTCGCAGTCTGACCATGGTTGTAGAGTCACATTCATCGCTTGGTTCTCGCAACAGTCTTACTTCTCGTAGAGCATTCAGAATGTCAGCCTGGTCCATAGCGCGTCCGCCCTCCACAGTAGCCTTACATGCGAGCTTGTCAGCCCGCTCACTTCCTTGTACTCCCGCATTGCCCTGGCACGAAGATGAAACTAATCTTTGCCAGCCGTAGACCGCTCCAGAGACATCAACCACTCTCTTCGGATCCACCCCATCTCTATCCTCTTGAGCATACTCATTGAGTCGCTAAGGAAACATGCCCTGGTGAATGTCTGTGTCTCGAGCCATGTTATTGCTTTATTTACTGCCATGACTCCCATAGTCTGGCTACTTGTGGTCTCAGCAAAAACACAAGAGTCTGCCTTCACAATTCTCCCTCCGGCCTGTGCCGTAAAAGCCCATGAGCTTCTCACAAATCGGACGACCGACCCATCTGTGTATATGACAGCATCACCGTCTAACGAATTCTCGAAAATCAAAGCTTGTACTTCCGCCTCCACAGCAGCCGGATTTTCTTGTCTGCATTTTCTGTCTAGTTGGATGCAGACTGAAAGAGACGTACAGAAATCTGTTGGCACTTGTACCCACTCCTCGCCAGGTTCTAAGTCCTCAAGTGAACATACCTGTTGCTTGAATATATTTCAGCGTTGTTGTGAGCGCATTCAGGATCTGCACGTCAATATCTAGCATCACCATCTACCATCAAACATTCAACGTCTACCAAAACTAAAACGCAACGTATAAGTAATAAACGTCATAGATGAGCGTGACACAGTGCCGCGTCATTACCGATTAGTTATAACAGCAACACTCTTGCGAATACAGTTGATTTAAAACCATACAGGACAATATAGCAACATTACTTCAGTCATCTATTGACTATTCACATGAACATTTAGTAATACAGTGCCAATTGCACAGTAAACCAAAGAGACATAGGGCAGTGAAGTCAACTGCTTCGAGAGCACACAGAGGTGAAAAATTAGAGGCGTTTATCGTTGGAATCTCATTGTAAAGCTGAGAATAGAACCAACATTCCAGAGCCAACACCATTACGCTGCTGACTGTTAAACATTCCCATGATTAACAATTGATCGTCTAACGCGCATACACGCTAATAGCATTCTCGTTATAATCTTCTAAATATGTTTTCTTTCTGTCTCCTTTTGGGAGTACATGTCTGATTTTAAATAAATAGTAATAACGGTATCATAGATCATTGAAAACTAAACTATTGAAATTTATTATCTTTTAAATCCTTAGATAATAGCCTATAATTGTAGTGTGAATAAAGACGAAAGTTATTTATATAATTTGTGTAACTATTGTTCTGTTAAAGGAGAGATCACTGTGGGTTCATTTTCTCTGCAGGATAATTAAACCTGCTGACCTTTGCTTGTTGTACAGCTACCAGCTTTACCTTGTTTCACTGCACCACTGTAAAGAGAGAAGATATATATCTGGGACCAGTAATCTTCTACCTAGTATCTAACGAGCCGAATTGTCTTCCTTTCATTCAGTGGATAGACTTCCACAATGGTCAGTATTTTTGTCTTCAACTATTTTCGTGGAGATTATCTCTGCTTTCGAAGACTACTTTCTAGTCAGTATGTTTTTCATATTGCAAAAGGCTACCTTCGCCATGTCGATTATTGTTCTAATCTCTTCGTGGCATCTCCCACGAGATGTTATGACTGTTCCGGGATAATTGTACCGATTCACCTGTTTAAGAATATTTCCATTTACTTGGATATTACATTGTCGTATTTCCTTCTTTCTAGTGACGACCATAATCTGTGTCTTCTTACAACTTAATTCTAACCCTAGTTATTCACTGTTCTTTAGTGTTCTAATAAAGTCAGTAATTGGTGCTATTCCTACACGTGTGCTTAGTTTGTCATTTGTTTCTCTAATTCTTCTTGTTTGTCCCGCTGCGTTTCTTATGTATCTCATCTCAAATGATGAGAATTTAAGTCATTGTGTTATCAAAAACTGTACATGTCTGACATTGGTAACACAGTGTTGGAACGAATAAAGCATATATCAGATGTTTTGTTGTATGCGTGTTAATATTTGAATGTTTCCGTGATCTTTTTCGATGTTAATCTGCATATCAAGAAAAGGGAAAGCATGCTCCCACCAAGGCTGGGAAGTTGCCGCCGGGGAGAGAAACAGGGTCAGACGCAGCAACGTTTCCTGTTGTTGTTTATTATGGTTCCAAAGTTGACGTGAAACAAAGAAGGCGGCACTGCATTTTTTTTTTTATAGCAGAGTCGGATGTCATCTCTCGGTGCACCCTATTATGGAGATGGGTGTTGGTCACTGGGTGGTGAAGAGGACAGCAGCTACACTGCATTCTCGTAAGCTTTCTCTCCTCCTTGGTTCATGGATCTCCGTAGCGTGCATTACTAAAAAATTGATTGCCACAAGGATCCGCAATATCGTCGGTGTATTAAATGTCCTTGTTTATACGCAGAGGAAAGATATGATGCAAATAGCGCAAGCGTTGCAGGAGACAGTCAACAAAGTGGTCGACTGGTGTACATAAATGTGTAGTGCCAATCCAGATAAGGCGTTTGTGTTATGATGCTCTCCGGACATTAGAATTGTTAAGGTTAAAGTCCCAGGTCTGAGAATAAATCACAGAAATGTTAACAGACAGAGTAATTTGAAATTCCTAGGAATCAACTTCGACAGAAGCGTTTCATTCAGGGATCGTGGTAAGGAGGCTTCATGACAACAATTGGCATGGAGCAAGGAATGTTGTTCATGCTCTATTGATATCCGATTCTCTCAGTGATTGAGTATGAACTGAGACTGCTTACGGTGTCAGAGAGTCAGCTGTTGAAACTAGAGCGCAAACAGAATGAAGCTATGTGTGTGTGCGCGATACATTCTGACTTTGCCAGGGGTTGCCGACGGGCTCATGGTGCAGTATGCTAAATTATTTCTTCGAGTGCTGCAGACACGAAAGATACTCTGCATGAAACCCTGGACACAGTTAAGGGTCACTGGCTGATCAGAGGAAAATCATGGGTAGTTCGGGCAGAGGTCATAATAAAAAAAAAAGGTATGCAAGGTTACGGGCGTTGGGAGACGGGAGAGGTTGATCAGGGTGACGCAGGAAATGTCTAACCTGTGTTGGGTCATGGTGGCATTGGATCACGAATGAAGGGATTGACAGGTAGGCTGCACTGTATGGAAGGTGCGACAACTGAACTGTTGGGAGGTGGGAGAAATGCCTGCTAGTTTGTGGCGAAGATTGGTGGGCGGTATTTTGTGCAGGAGAGCCTGGCATTTGATACCACAACATCTGGAGAATGGATACTGAGGCAATGACAGCTTCGTTTTGCTGGCTGGAGGACAAAACGGCACACGCATGTTGCGATTGCAACTGTTTCACATGGTATGATGGAAGGAGTAAAGACGAGCGTGCTTCGGGTAGATTGGCAAGCTTCATTCAGTTTCAACAGTCACATATAATTTCCCAGGGATATGCTGGTGTTGTGGTAAACGTGCGGGCGGAAAGATTGGCTGTGTCTGCACCGCTCGGTGGGGTATTGTTGCATGATGAAGCAGACATGGTCGGGGCTTCTTGGGGTCTTGCGTATCATGCAGAAAAACCAGATCATCACGGCCTGCAGAGAATGGTGCTGCGGGGAGTGACCAGAGGATCTGGCCGACACTCAGGATTCCGTGGAAAGGCCAGCCTGATACATAATTACACTGCTACTGGAACTATTAGTATAGGGACTCTTCGCTGGTTGATGAAGATGATTACGAAGCACATATTGTAAAATTCCCTAGTGCTGTGATTTCGGTTCTTGGATCAACAACACACAACACAACTCTTTGTATATAAATTCTGACAGCAGTTGTCAAGCCAATTTATATGGTGCTGGAAATACTGTGACGTTTAACGTTTAATACGATAAAATCCATTTACATGTGATTATATGAGAGTGTGAAGTACATAAAGATGATGACAGATGAATTTGAATAAATTGTGTTTGTACAATATGCGTAACTGTATACATTTTCGTGATATTTGAACTATGTAAAAATAATGTAAGCAGTTTCAACAATTATAATATTGAACTTAGCTTAAGTAAAGAAGGATTCTTACTTCCACTCCAGTGTAATTAAGAGATAGGTGCCGTGCTGGCGTAGTGGCTAGACAATTCGTCTCGTGTCTGACTTTACACACTGACCTGGTTCCCAGATCGACTCAGCCTAACTGAGTACGTGGACATGTCTTGGGAAGTAGAGGCTAATATTGACCACATCACCTACAGAGTGCTGATCTGTCTATCCGTCTATTTCTCTCTCTCTCTCCCTCTGTTCTGTCTGTCTGTCTGTCTGTCTGTCTGTCTGTCTGTCTGTCTGTCTGCAATATTATTTTATTCCTTGCCTTATCGAGCTGCCTATATTGCCAAAATGTCCTCCAACTTGCGGTCATCATCTGTGTCCAAGCGGCACAATGTAAAGAAAAACAAGACGAGAAAAATGTTGGCGACCACGCCAGCTCAGCGAATGAATCGATCATCTTCATCGCCAACCTCAATCGTGCTGTCTAGTGAACAATCAGACACTGAATTCCAGCTGGACATACAACATAATTCACCAGCTTAATCTTATCAAACCAGCACATCACCTTCAAACACTCTTTCTTCGGCCGAACCACAGAGCCACAATGATCGTCATGAACTACTTCAGGCTTTGGAGATGAGGTTAAACGATTTTATTACCAGCAACACCACAAATATTATTGCTGTGCTTAAAAGCGAAAACATTCTTCTTCGAGAAGACATCCGCCTTCTTAAAGAAGAGGATGCTTTGAAACTAAAAAGTGCACAGTCATATAATAAAAGTGCACAAACAGAAAGTATCCTAGGTGTTGTAGATGCGTATATGACCAGTGAATGTTCGTCGCATAATGACATACAGACAGTTTCTACAATCAAAAATACTACTTCTAAACCTGTAGAACGCACACCATCCATCTACCCAATTTATGTGCATATCAGTAACAGGTTCCAGGCCTTAAGTATAGACTCTCCAGCAGCAGACCAGGAATCACAAAGTTCAATTGTTACCACTACTGGGCAACAACTAACGCAAGCAAACTATAATAAACAAGAACACAAGAAAGACCGCAGTGGTCAGTGGCAACAACAGCCCAAGCGGACACGCCAGCATCGTGACCTTACAATTGATGACAGTGCAACTCATGTTATCATTGGAGACTTCCTGCTGAAGGGGATATATAGCGATCGCATGTCATCTTCTGACAGCGAGTCAACTTCAATCTTCCCTCTGCTAGGCGCTGACATTGATAGACTGACCGCTACACTGCGAAAATTCCAAGTGAAAGAGAGATTTAGGAAAGCAACAGTCCATATTGGTGTCAATGACATAATGGATAATAAAATCATAAGCACCTCACAACTAGCTACATTGGAGGTACTGTTGCGCAATAAGTTCCCTAACTCATCTATGTTCATTTCATCCATCAGTCCACCATGTTATGGATTCCAGCGTCGTACTGCCGATGCTGGCAATCTAACTATGTATAAATTTTGTAAAGACAATACCATTAATTTCAATAATAGCACTCCTACTTTACTTTGCCGTTCGGGGCTCCTAAGAAAAAACTATACATGGATCAAATACATTGTTCCAAGCTAGAAAGTAGTATACTAGCGAAGAACATAAAATATCCGAACGTGCACAACAACCAGCACCAGTTACACGAGTAAACCGAACTTCACCTCCGGCGACAGCCACCTCTAAGTGTTCAGAAAACGCTCCTTCTCTTCCCGCACCACCATTGCCTATACCACAGGAATACAATGCCGTCGATAGCAACCCATGCTCCAATCCCACTGTTGCTAACTATGATGGTTTGTTTCCTCCCTTGCCAATAAAGCAGCCTCCCCCTATCATGGTAAAGGGAACACCGTTAAACAATGTGGCTATGCCCCCGATGCCTGCTTCTAATGTAAGCACTTCCAGTAACTCTCACATCAGTGGTCCCTCGTTGGACGGTAATCTACACTCCTACGAGTGGAACCGTCAACTTCAACAGCTAATGCAATACAATCCTGCAGCCCTGCACCAAGCTCTTTCATGATGTCACTCCAGCACAGACATTTTCCTACCCCATCTAATAGTCGTAACTACTACTAAATAAAGTTTCAAAAACTCTGAAATTTTCTACCGCAAACGACATCATCCTTTCATTGTGCAATGTTCGCCAATCACGATCAGTGGCTCAACAAAGATGGCCTACATATAGGTCAACAACATCTATCATTTGCTAAATAAATTACCCGATGTTTCGGTAATACTGTGCAAACAGTCCCATGTGTTTGGAATCATAGAAAGTCGTCTCAACGACAAAATAACCGACTCTGAAATCACTCTTAAGGGGTTTAAAGTAATTCGAAGAGACGCAAATCAAAAATTAGAGACAGGTATTGATGTATACATTTCCAATTCTCTCAACTGTTGCCGTAGAAGTGATCTCGAGTTAGTAGAGACAGAATGTGTTTGGTTAGAGGTGAAACCAGCCAGCCAGCAACCGTTTCTCAATGGATGCCTATATCGGAATCCGTGTGCTGGGTACAGTTGGTATGACTGTTTCACTACAATGATGGATAGAGTGTTTACAACAGATAGAGAAGTCATGATATTAGGTGACTTTAACATAGATAATAAATCCAACCAGACATGGGACGATATCATTCTATCTTACGATTTCAAACAACTAATAAACCGTCACACAAGGATTACAGACACCTCCTCAACTATAATTGATCATATATATGTTACTTGTCCAGTTAATATTATCGAACGTTCTGTTCCTGTTAGTGCAGTTAGTGATCATTACCCAATATGTTGTACATGGTCGAAAATTGGGTTGAAAACTCATAAAAATAACATTTAATCATCAAATTTAGAAATCTAAAAGCTCTTAACCAAATTTTATTTTTAGACGACTTAAAAAATGCAGCCCTTGAACATGTTTATCAACTTCCTGATCCGGATGATGCACTAGCTTACTGGACAAAGACAGTCTACGGTGTGTTTGATAAACATGTGCCAGTTAAAGATGTTCGAGTCAAGAAGGAACATAAATCTCCATGGGTGACTAGTGAAGTTCTCGAAATCATGAGAGAACGAGATACAGCGCACAAAAATAAAGATTTTATCAATTACCGCAGACTAAGAAATAAAGTTAAATATGAAATTCGTAGGATAAAGAAAGATCATTTCAAAAATTTGATTGTTGATAAATCAAATAATACAAATATATGGAAGGCTATTAACTCGCTAACCAACAAGAAACACTCTTCAGAGTCAGCAATACCGAGCACTATAACATGCGAGGATTTCAGTTGCTTCTTTCAATCAAAAATAGATAATCTAATGTCCTCAATACCAGACTCAGCTTGTAATTTAAGCCCACTGTCATCATTCTGACAAGAGAAATGCACTAGAAATATTCCCCCTGAGATTCCCTTGATGTCTGTTGCAGAAGTATATAAATATCTCTCAAATCTCAAAGCAACAAATTCATAAGGCCTAGATGGTATCAGTAATAGAATTCATCGCTGTGCTGCACCAATTATTAGTGAGGTCTTGACGTCCATATAACCAGTGCCTGTCCAAAAACTACTTTCCATCTGCCTTTAAAATGCTAAAGTTTATCTTCTACTTAAAATGGCTCAACTGATAATAGCGTCTTGGGTCATTATGGACCTATTTCCTCACTATCGTCGCTATCAAAGCCATTAGAAAAACACATACATAAAATAACATTACACCATTTAATTAACAACGATCTAATAATTGACAGCCAATCTGGGTTTCGACATATATATTCTTGCCATAGTGCTCTAACAAAATTGACCGATAACTGGCATCTTTGTATGAACAATGGCAACATTTGTGGAGCAGTATTTGTTGACTTTGAAAAGGCCTTTGATATGGTAGATCATGATATTTTAATTAGAAAATTCAAACAAATGAAGACTAGCACCAGTATGGTGAACTTAATTACGTCATATTTATCCGACAGACAACAAGTTCACGTCCTCATCAAGATAATAGCACAAAAAGTGTATCAACTTACTAAAATTCAGCACTTCTTGGATGAAAACAAACGAAAAATATTCTATTCATCCTATATCCAATCACCTCTCGACTATTGTTCCACAATCTGGGATGGTTGCCCTAATTTAATATGAAACGACTGTGTTCGCTTCATAACCGCGCTATACGTCTAGTTTCTGGCATAAAGCACGCTTAAAAGTAATAACTTACATAGTCATCTAAGACTTCTATCATTTTGAAAGCGATTCCTTTTAACAAAGCCAAATTAGTGAATAAAATTATATCTGAAAATACACCAGCGTATCTTCTACCGTTAATTCAATCTAATGCAATGAACAGTAATAGCTTAAATTTATTACAGATTCCAAAGCCTAGATTGGACTTATACAAAACATGTTTCGAGTATTCTGGTGCTCACTTGTGGAATAGCCTTCCATTTCATTGGCACCTTGCCGTCTTGACAGACGATATTTTGTGCTTTAAAAAGGCATAATAACTTTTACCTATGGCGGTAGCTAATGTGACTGATAAGGCCAATACGCGCTGTAAATGTTCGTTCACAGTGGGTGCATGTGAACACGTGGTCATTTCCACCATCATGTACCATCTTACGTCTCACATGCTCGATGTGCGACTTATCTGCAATAATTTTCTCCTTTGTCTTTATTCCATTTCTGATGTTTGCCCTCCATGCAACACGTTCAGCGGCGACTTACTCCCAATGTGCATTATCAATGTCTGTATCAATGAATGTCCCGCTTACACACATCTTTGTATCTTAGTAGAGGCCGACCCTGAGATCTCTTACCCATCTGTAATTCACCAAAAAAGATGTCCTTTGGTATTCTACCATCATCCATCCTCCTAAGATGTCCTATCCATCTAAGTCTACGAAGACTGAGCATGGAATAAACCGTCACACAACCTGATCTTTCCAATACTTCAGTATTTGTGATTTTGTCTTGCCACTTAATACCAAGAATTCTTCGCAGACACCGCATATGAAAGCTGTTTAAACTGTTTCTCTTGGTGTGAGTAAGTTGTCCAGGTTTCACTGCCATAAAGAAGAGTACTAAGGACACAGGCTTGATAGACAAGGACTTTTGTTTTGGCAGTAAGCTTCCTGTTCTCCCAGACTCTTTTTCTTAACCTGTTCATTGTTGTTGCTGCCTTACCAATCCGGATGTTGATTTCCTGATCTAGGGATAATTTGCTATTTACCACTGATCCTAGATATGTAAAATGGTCTACCATCTCTAGTTCGGCGTCGTCAATAAAGATTGATGGTACCCCATGTGCACCTTGTGACATAATCTGTGTCTTCTTTTTGCTAATTGTTAAACCAAATTCAGAACAAGCATTGGAGAATGCAGATAGTAGACATTGCAATTCTTCCTCAGAGTGGGTCGTAACTGCAGCATCATCTGCAAAAAGCAACTCTCTGATCAGTACCCTCCTAATTTTGGTCTTGGCCTTCAATCTCTGAGCATTGTAGAGGCCGCCATCTGAGCGTGAGTGAATGTATATACCACCATCCTGATCACGAAAGGCATATTTCAGTAGAAGTGAAAAGTATATTCCAAAGAGGGTGGGAGCTAGTACACAACCTTGCTTAACTCCACTCTTGATTTCAAACTCTTCAGAAGTTGCACCATCAAACTTGATTATACCCTTCATGCCTGTGTGGAACGATTCCACAATGGACAGAAGAGTTGGTGGGCAGCCAATCTTCTTTAGTGCCTTGAACAGACCCTCACGACTGACCAAATCAAATGCCTTTGTGAGGTCGATGAAGGCAATAAACAGTGGTTGATTCTGTTCACGGCATTTTTCTTGCATTTGTCGCAATGAGAATATCATATCAATGGTAGACCGGTTCTGTCGAAAGCCACACTGTGATTCGGGGTAGACTTGATCTCCTAGGACTTGAAGTCTGCGCAGAACAATTCTGGCAAATACTTTTCCAACAATACACAGAAGTGAGATACCCCTATAGTTGTTGCAGTCGCTCCGATCGCCCTTGTTCTTGTACAGTGTTATGATGCTTGAATCTTTGAAATCCTGTGGGACTTGTCCTTCTCGCCAGCATAGCTCTATTAGCTGGTGGATCTGTAGAGTGAGTGTGTCTTGCCCACTCCTGATAACCTCTATTGGAATCCCATCCTTACCTGGAGCCTTGCCAGATGCAAGTTCATTTATAGCACACTTAACTTCTGTTATGGTGGGAAGTGTGTCCAGGTGGTCAAGAGTTGGTAGAGCCTCTATGGCGTTGAGGGCATCATCCGCTAGTTTGGTCTCACTTGAGTAAAGCTCCAAATAGTGCTCTACCCATCTGTCCATCTGCTGTTTCTTATCAGTTATGATTTCTCCAGTCAACGTTTTCAATGGTGCACTTCTTTTGATCATTGGACCACAGGCTTTATTTATTCCTTCATACATGCTTGTGATGTTTCCCTTTTCACTTGCGATTTGAACGGACTCACATAACTTGATCCAATAATCATTTGCATACTGCCTGGCAGCCTTTTGCACATCCTTCCTAGCTTGCCATAGCTCACTCAGAGTGTTACGTGTTGGTCTTTCATTGTTTCTTAAGAGAGCTATCTTCTTTTTATCAATCAAGGGCTGCAGAGTCTGGCTGTTTGCCGCAAACCAGTCCTGCCTCTTATGATCCACAGTGCCGTAAACCCCTACGGCAGTTTTATAAAGAGTTTCCTTAAGTTGACCCCACTTTTCATTTACTGTACAATTTTCTGGTGTATCAGTGAAAGCGTCTTCAAGTTGCTGTTGAAACTGAAAGCACTTTTCAGGATCGTGAGTGTTAATAATATTAATCCTGGGGCTAGATTTGTGTTTAGCTGTGTAGATTCTCTTTGGTCTCAGTCTAACCCTTGCAACAACCAAAGAATTATCCGTATCACAGTCAGCACTGTGGTAACTTCGAGTCAATGATATATGGTTCAGATGTTGTCTCCGTGTGATGATGAAGTCCAGCTGGTGCCAATGGCCGGATCTTGGATGTTTCCATGTGACCTTATGCAGCTCTGTTGTTTTAAAAATAGGAGATTGTAATTCATAGATCATTTCTGGTGCAATGCTCCAGCAGCCTTTGCCCATTTTCATTCATGCGACCGATGTTGTATTTTCCAAGGCACACTGGCCATGAACTCGAGTCCTTGCCCACACGAGCATTGAAATCACCGAGCATATAAATGTAGTCAGATTTTGGAACTGCCTTGATCACGGAGTCTAACTCCTCATAGAACGAATCCTTCACATCATCAGAGGAATCGAGTGTCGGTGCATATGCAGTAATAATGGTGGCAAAACCACAAGAGGTTGCCAAGCGCAGGGATAATAGTCTTTCATTTCCTCCTGCTGGAATTTCAATCATTCCCAGTAGCGAATTCTTCACTGCAAAGCCCACACCGCGTTGCCTTTTTTCTGCCAGGCCTCTACCCTTCCAAAAAATGTGTAATTGTTTTCCCTGAGAGACCCTTCCTCAGGGAGGCGAGTCTCCTGCAGGCCAGCAATATCAATGTTAAGACGACTTGAGTTCGGCATCAATCACAGCCGTTTTTCTCACATCGTCAATATTGGTCAAGTCAGTGAAAAATCCTGGACACATGGTTTTCACGTTCCAGGTTGCAAGCCGTAGCTTGAGGTTTCTATTTTTCTTTTTTTATTAGTACCCGGTGCATTGGTTTTACAGCCTGCGATTCAGATTTTGTCCTAGCCCCAAGCACCCAATGAAGCAGGCAGGCTGTGGCGGATCAGCACCCAAGTGGCCGTGGGCTGCCCAGCTTGAGGCGGGCGGTAGCTGATCAGTGACACCTGTAGGTGTCTCCCACCGTCAGAGGCAACGCGTGGCGCCCCATGTCTACGCCAATTGACAGGGACATATAACCCGTAACAGTTGCCTCTCGCTTTGATTCCGAGACCAGTTAAGACCAGGGATGGAGTTATTGCCTCTCCATAGCACAAAGCCTGGGCTAAAATATAGAGATCATGTGTTGCCCATGCAGCATGATCCCTCTCTCGGCCTGCCTAGTTCACTCCAGAGGAAAGGTAACACCTCTACATCTGGAACAAGACAAGCTGCAGAAGCTGCCGGATCAGCAAAGCAATGCTCTAACTGTCCGCCTGTCGGAGCTTCGATCCCAGGCCAGCCGCCAACCAAGGCTTAGGGCCTGGTCTGCCCTGCCATGACATTTTGTTTTTAGGTTGCATTTCCTCGCACCAGGGTAAGGCTTGTGCCCTCCCAATTGCGCTCTTCCGCCCGAAGCTGTTGAAACAATGTGGGGTGTCGGGTTTGGTAAGCGCCGCCCAACGTTCGGCGCTAACAGAAAGCAGGTAGTACCGTCTACTGTTATACGGTAGCTCAGTCATATCTGACTAAGGCCTGACACCAGAATAGCCTTCCACCAGATCTGAAAACGCCAATGAGCCCTACACATTCAACCGAAAACTCTTTCAGTACATAGTTCATACCGACTATATGCCTCCATAAGTCACCTACTGGTATCATTTTTTTACTGTCATTTTTCACTGTGTGAGTGAGAGAGTAGGCGAGAGGGATGATGACA
>JACEFZ010002743.1:0-52500 GCA_014155875.1 Cepaea nemoralis | reverse complement strand
ACAGGAATAGCGGTAATTCCAAAAATGGCTTCAATGGGTGGCGGGGAGGATGGATCAGGAGCTATAAATCTGAACCTCTGGATCATTGCTCCAAAAAACATGAACAGTTCCATCTTGGCCATGGCTTCACCTGCACATATTCGCTTTCCTAGAGAAAACGGAACAAACTGTTCTGGACATCGGATTTTTCCAGTCTCGTCAATGAATCGCTCAGGTTTGAAGCTATGGGCATCATCACCCCAGATTTTCTTATCGAACAAAATGGAATCAAGGCTAGGAATAATATGTGTTCCTTTTGGCAACATATAACCTCCGATTGTGACCTTTTCAGTGCACAAATGTGGGCCATTTAATGGTACAATGCTTGAAATACGCTGAACCTCCATTATCACAGCGTTCACGTAGGGAAGTCGGGGCTTGTCCGACATTGTTGGTAACCGAGCAATCCCCACCTCCTTTTCTATTTCAAGGTAGACTTTCTCTTGCACATCTGGGTAATGTACCATGTAAAGAACACACCATAGGAGAGTGGTGGACACTGTCTCCATACCAGCAAGAAAGAGATCAATACACAACTTTGATAAGATTGTCTTCATTCAAGGTGGTTGGTTCTCCAGATTTTATTTTCTTGTTCATTTCAGATATGTATAAAGCAACGTAGTTGTCAAGGTTGCTCTCATCATACTCTTGATAACCTTTTTGTCTGACAAAATGTCCTGCAAATTTTTCCAAAATAAACTTGGCTTTGTTGCCAAATCTCTTAGCGCCAAAAATATCACCAGGGAGGTATTGTAAATACTTGTAAAAATTTACTAAGTTCGTTCCTCCACTATCAAGAACAAGTGCTCGGAAATATTCACAGCATTGAATGAATTGTTCATCGTCAGTGCTGAAGCATTTTCCAATGATGATTGAGCATATCACATTTGCAACGCTTATGGTTAAAATGTTATTGATGTCCATGGGCGTTCCCTTTAAATTGGCCAGGGCTTCGTTGTTGTCTGCAACAATATCGGCAACTTTCTCGACCATAATATGTCTGGTGATGCCCAATGATCTAAATATACTCATCGTTACCATTCTGTGTTCTCTCCAAATAGCCCCTGAAGAGAATGAAATACCTCTGCCTTCTGCGCCGGTTGCCTGAAAAAGTAAAAACGCACAATGGCTAAAATCAAATAAAAAGTAAAGAGCCCTGTTCCCCGCGTTGAGGGTTATTATGTATATGGTGCTAGGCCCATATTTCTGTAAACCCAACAGCTCTCGATGGTCGGTGTGTGTTGAGTTTTACGTATGTCTCTGTTACTTCCAAGAACATTAAATTAGAAATGTAAATTTAAAAAAAAAATCTTGCACCACCATGCCGGCAGGCAAGTGTGCTAGATACTAGCACTACTGGTGTAGTTTCATAATTGTTATGACACTGATTGGCTTATGTAAACCAAATGGTTGTCTTTAAAAATGTACGATTACTAGTCCTGTCTATCTTTCCCTACAACGAAGAATTATAGATCTGGAGTAAATTATGTCTATGGTTGTGAGTTCAGGTGAATGATAGGCCTTGATAATAGAAACATCATATTTAGTGGTGACTAGTCTGGTAATTCATACAAGTACACTCGTTCCTACAGCGGGACTCCATCTTTTTTGGGAGCGAAGGCTAGATCCCGGGGTTGCCATATACTTTATATTGTCCATTGACGTCTTTGAACACGAAATACATGCTCTACTTCAACGAATACCTATCAGTACTTCTACGTTTAAATCCCATAGTATTTACATTACCTAAATGGTTTCCCTGAAATTGTTCCATGTTTATAGTAGAAAAACCTAATTGTCCCATTCAATAAACAGACGATAAATTACAAATCATTCAACATATCGTAATAATATGTATGTTTCATAAGTCTATAAAAACTGTGCCACCCACATCAAAAATATACCCCTTGCAGTCTTTGGTTCTAGAAGTCTGGTTTAAGAAGAACTGAATGATCAAGTTTGTTTTTGTGTCAAGTATTCATTTCTTAATGTATTTAATTTCAGACAAGTATGAACCATAAGCGTAATTTAATGATTGTACGAAAGAACCCGACACAGAACACATTGTTAACATTTCCATTCAAAATGATCTATTCCAATAAAACATAAAATATGTAAACACTATTGTAAAAGGAGGAAGAAACATAAAAATAAACACTTACAGCAATATACAAAACACAGACAAAACACACACACACACACACACACACACACACACACACACACACACACACACACACACAAACACACACACAGATATATATATATATATATATATATATATATATATATATATATATATATATATATATATATATATATATATATATATATATATATATATATATATATATATATGGCCTCAGAAAAGAACGTGGAACTGTTGACATGATTTTTGCTGCAAGGCAGCTGCTAGAGAAATGTCAGGTACAGAACCGCGAAATGTTCTGCACTTTCATTGACCTTACCAAGGCTTTTGATACAGTCAGCAGAGAAGGACTGTGGAAGATTATGGCAAAATATGGCTGTCCACAAATGTTTGTCCAAATAGTGCGGCTATTTCATGATGGCGTGCGGGCAAGAGAACAGGAAAACAGGTGAACTGTCTTAGCCCTTTCCTGTCACCAATGGAATGAAACAAGTATGTGTCCTGGCACCAACACTGTTCAGCCTCATGTTTTTAGCTATGTTGACGAATGCCTTCGAGCACAACGACATTGGAATAGACATCAACTACCGCATGGATGGAAAGTTATTTAATCTCAGAATGCTGACAGCTAAAACCAAAATTGACAGCGACACCGTCAGAGAGCTCCTGTTTGCTGATGATTGCGCTCTATACGCCAACCCAGAGGCAGCCGTGCAACATAATGTTTCAGCTTTCTCACATGCCTGTGCCAACATTTGGCTCAATATCAATTTGAAGAAGACTGTAGTTATGTACCAGCCAGCTCCAGGGAATAATCACACTGCCGAATATCAAAGTGAATGGTCACAGTCTAAGTGTTGTGGACAAATTCACCTATCTTGGCAGCACTGTGTCACAAGCTGCCACAATTGATGATGAAGTGAATGCAAGAATCTCCAAGGCCAGCGCGGCCTTTGGCAGACTGTACAAGAATATATGGAATAGAAATGGAATAAGTCTGCAAACAAAGCTGAAAGACTACAAAGCAGTTGTATTATCCACACTGCTATATGCTTGTGAAACCTGGACTGTTTATCAGCGACACGCTAGGAAATTAAACCACTTCCACACAGTCTGCCTTAGGAAGTTACTGAAGATTAAATGGCAAGACAAGATCCCAGACACTGAAGTCCTAGAAAGAGCGTCCATGCCCAGTATCCACACTCTACTAATGAAGAATCAGATTCGCTGGGCTGGTCACTTGACTCGCATGCCAGATCACAGGCTCCCTAAACGAAGTTTTTACGGCGAGTTGCGTTGTGGTAAACGCTCCCAAGGCGGCCAGAGGAAACGCTTTAAAGACACTCTGAAAATCTCACTGAATGCTTTTGGAATTCATCATGACACCTGGGAGACTGCAGCCAGAGACCGAAATTCGTGGCGTGCATCATTACGCAAGGGTGCAGTCACTTGTGAGGCAACCAGGACTGCAAGAGCTGTGAAGAAAAGACAGAACAGAAAAACCACTGCAGAAAATCCTCCTCCAGAAACGTCAAGCATTCTTTGTCCACATTGTCAAAGAACATTTCGAGCCAAAATAGGCCTTATCAGCCATCTTAGAACTCACGGCTCCATACTTTCAACCCCACTGGATGAAATGAATGGTCATCATCATTCTTGATGGACAAAGAACAAACATATATATATATATATATATATATATATATATATATATATATATATATATATATATATATATATATATATATATATATATATGTGTGTGTGTGTGTGTGTGTGTGTGTGTGTGGACATATATTCTTCTTCTTCAGCATTCCGAGCCATTGAGGTTCTTTGCTGCAGATACAAGCCGTCTCCATTCGTTTCTCTGGTTGACCTTCTCTTGCCAGTCGCTGATTCCAACTACCTGTAGGTCTGTATGTATATTATCTCTCCAACGTCTTCTTGGTCTACCTTACGGTCTACGGTCATTTATTTCCTGAGTGTAAGCGAGTTTTGTTTCCCTATTATCTTCCACTCTTTCTATATGCCCCAGCCATTGAAGTCTATTAGCCTTCATGATACCAGTGATTAGCGGGGACTTAAACAGATCATAGATGTCTTTGTTGCTTCTTCTTTTCCACTCTCCACTTAGTGTATCCCTGATGGGCCCAAAGATGCGTCTTTAAGACTTTGTTCTTAAAGCTTTCTAACAAGGCTTCGTCTCATTTAATTGTAATCCAGGTTTCAGACCATACAGCACAACTGGTCTAATCAGTGTTTTGTATATTGTGATCTTGGTGTTACGAGATAGCGCATTTGATTTTGGCAGATGTTGTAGTGCGTAGTATATCTTATTTCCAGAGTTAATTCTAGCTTGTATTTCTTCCTTTATTATGTTGGAGCAGGTGAAGATTGTACCCAGGTATTTGTATGTTTCCGTTCTTTTAATGGTCATATTATCTATTTGTATGTGACCAGCGTTTTCAGCCGTTCCTTCTCTTGAAATTACCATATGTTCTGTCTTATCTTGTTCGATAACCAACCCCATTTGTTGAGCTTTTTCCTTTAGGTGATATATATATATATATATATATATATATATATATATATATATATATATATATATATATATATATATATATATATATATATATATATATATATATATATATATATATGTTGAGTTGAGTCAAGAACCGACATCACTGCACTGTCGTAGTAATTCTTTATTACTTTAGTGTCGACCCTGGAGTGAGGGGAATCAACACCCACATTTTTATTAACCCAATATTATTATCCTAGAGAAACCACCAGAATCCGACCACAAAACTCCTTCAGTCTGTAGACACCTCTTTCTCACTCTCACTCACCCCTGGATCATGCTCCCTCTCATTCTTCCCCAACACAACATACTCAACAACTCTAGCTTTAACAAATAAATACAACAAATAATTTATTAAAGCAAAGAGTATGTGTGTGAGAAGTGTGTGTGATGTGTAGAATGTGTGTCGAATATGCTAAAGTGTATGTAGAATCAGACCAGTGATCAGGAGCCAAGTCAGATCATCACCATAGCAAGGGTACGCCACAGCATGATAGCTTAGTACATGAAGACCTCACCCAATGATACGTCTCTTCTTCCAGACGTTGACTTTCTCCGGTATTTACTGGGTCGACTAGATGCATGATCCTCCGAAAATAGTTATCGTTTAACATTAATCATGGATCTGTCACTCACGGTAAAGACTAAGGTCCCTATGACTCAGATAAGTACGGATCTCTGTACCGTGAAAACTACGTTTCAATGTCACAGGTCTCACATTTGTTCTAATCCATTGTTCTAGATTGTCACACACAAACGGTTCTAAAGTACTTCTTCACTGGACTAAATTATTCCACGAGAACTCCATGTTCAATGTTCTTTTCTACTCACTAGTGTTCAGTGGTATGTGGTGAAGAAACGAGTATCACCCAACCTGGGTGAATCCCTATTGAAAAAGAATCGTTTATAATCTTTTTCTCAACTGAGCCGGGTTCGTATGAACCCTCTGGATCCCAAGCCCAGCATAAACAGTGCTGACTACATTTTCCTCTGTGTATTTATTCATCTTATAAAATAAAGTGAATGTTCATTTGATGTTCTTCTTAATCAGAGTAGAACTCCATCAAACCCAGTGTAGAGCTTCCTCGTAACTGTTGGGGAATCTGTTAGAGAAAGAGAACACATCTGGTGAAGGCCGCCTGATACTGATCCCTACTAGCTGAGTGTAGGCCTACGGCCTCGCTCAGATATTTATCAGCAGACTAAACTCTGTCATGGATCAGAGTGGCTCATCACCTCAATCTGAATCAGGTTAAGACAAGGAAACTCCAATAGACAGAGTGCAGAACCCCAGTAGACACCCCACCTACACTATTCTCACTAGCAGAGCTAATTATTACCCCACTACTCTATTCTCATCTAGCAGAGCTAATTATTTCCTCACCCTAGCTAGTTTTAACAAGGCTACTGCCTATATTAATTATGCCTAAATACATTATATGGAATACCTTATGAAACACCTCATTACTCCTGGATGGCCTCTACAATTTGCCATAAAGACACATGTTATTTAACTTTAAGTAAATCTAAACACGGTAGATGCTCTCCGAATTCATAACTGCGGTAACGAAACACGTCAACCCAAGTCAACTTTCTTGTCTACACTAACTGTAAACAAGTCATGTTTTTGTCAAACAGCCTTGGTTGGATTGTTTTAGTGACGTTCTTTGATGTCACCACGGGTGGTCCAGAAGGGCACACAATCGGCTTTTCAATTTCAGCAGAATTCTGATCTCCCCTTTTCTTCAACTGACGCCAAGGTCTTCTCCCTTGATCGTCAACACAGGTATCTCCAAGGGTAGACAATCAGTCACCAATTTCACAAGAGTAGTTTCCCCTTTTGTTTCTCAACAACAGCCCCCATCTCTCTTTGATCCTGCTGGTCGGCAAAATAACCTCGACATATTTTTCCGTCTACCAGGGAATTCTCAAGGACGGCGGTGCCGTTTCATCTCCCTGCCACTCGTAGTAAACAACTGCAGCTGTTAATACAGCTTGTCGCTGTTATTTTTATCATCTTATCGCTAACGACAGTGGTTTTCGTGACATGCACTCAGGACATTCCCACAATTGCTCAGTCCCCTCGTTCAACAGCCAGCGAAGTGTCATACTACTAATAGTTCCCACCGCTATCTGATTAAATGTTCTCCTGGTCTTCCCTCTCAGTTTTAAGATTCTTCCAGAACGCCTGCCGATCCCCTGCAATCTCAATCTGTTCCTCCGCCTTCTCCATCTGGTCTTACAAGCGCACGACCACTTTCTCCTTGTCCATAGGCAAGATACCACCAAGAGGTACATTCCCTGCTAGCCTATCAGCCTGTTCATTCCCCCGTACACCCGCATGGCCAGGGCAAAATATCCATACAATTCTCACAATCTGTGACCCCTGAAGCGACGAGATCCATTCCACACGAAACATTCCTTTCTCCACCTTGCTAAGCATATTCTTTGAATCCGTAATGAACACAACGTGTGTTGCAGTAGTCTCCTCTAGCCACCGGAATGCCGCTGTTACTGCCTCCACCTCCATTCTCATGCTGGAGGTCGTAGTCTCATATGCCAGGCTCCCCTTTTTCAAGACTCGCCCATTAGCCTTTGCAATAAAGCCCCAGCCACTACGTCTGTTTCTCACCACTGACCCATCGGTGTAGATGACTATGTCACCTTCATGTGTGTTGCCCTGGAACAGCTGTTGCACTTCAAACTCAGTGCGACCCGCTGCCCATTCTCTGCACTCACGACCCAGTGTTATTATTACATTGTGCCAGTCGGTCATATATATATATATATATATATATATATATATATATATATATATATATATATATATATATATATATATGTGTGTGTGTGTGTGTGTGTGTGTGTGTGTGTGTGTGTGTTAAGTTAAGCTAAGAACCGAGACCACTTCCAACTGCCCTCTGATTGAAAGTTCTCCTGGTCTTCCCTCTCAGCTTTCAGATTCGTCCGGAATCCCTGCCGACCCCCGTCATATCCTTGCTTTCTCCACCTAGTTCCACAGGTCCAGACCACGTATCCCTTGTCAACAGATAATCTACCACCGAGAGGCACATTCCCTGCCAGCCTATCAGCCTGTTTATTTCCCCTCACTCCCGCAGAAAATCAGGGCAGAACATCCATGCAATTTTCATAATCTGTGACCTCTAAAGAAAGGCAAGCGAAAACATTACGTAACATTTCTTTCTTCACCTTACTAAGACTACTCTGTAAGTCCGCCATGAATACAATGTGTAATGCAGCTGTCTCTTCCAACCATCGGAAGGCTGTGACTGCCTCCACCTCCATTCTCATACTGGAGGTGGTAGTCTCATATACCAGACTCTCCTTTTTCAAACATCGTCCATTAGCATTCGCAATAAAACCCCAGCCGCTACGTCTGTTTCTCACCACTGACCCATCAGTATAGATCACTATGTCACCTTGATGTGTGTTGCTCTGGATCAGTTATTACACCTCAAACTCTGTGCGGCCTGCTGCCCATTCTCTGCACTCACGTTACCTTGTTTCAATCCGACATGTCTACCAGTAGTTTTACCCACTCTTTTTCACGATTGATGTTCTCTATTCATACACAAGCTGATAGATATGTCTACTTGTTCAATACAGGACCCGCCTTTTCTCAGGCTATGACCCATGGTCATATATATGGTTTCATACAGGGGTGATCGCCATCTGCAGCTACTCTCAGATACAATTTGTGCCGGTCCTTAATTGTTGGTAGTGCAAATATATGCCTCATAAATATAACAGGTGTGTCCGTTGTGAACCCTAGGATCAGCCGCTTGGCCGCATTATGTACGCGCTCTATCCTTTGAGTTGCTCTGTGATACTGTCAGCAGCCCCAAACCGTACTCAAGGACTGAAATTATTAACTGCTGAAAAGCATGTAAAGCATCCTCTGATTTATCAATGTTGTTGCCATCGCTCTCAGTGCAGTAAAACCCTTTCCAGTCTTCACCACCAAAGCCTCCATGATCCTTAAAAGACATACAACTGGCAAGGTGATTCCCAAGTACTTCAATTTACTCTCTCTACTGAGAGGGCTTCCATTCAATAAAATACATTGGACATCTGCCTTCACGATTCGGTTACCCAGTGAACACCATACAATCGATGCCTAGTCTGGATTTATAACGCCACCACTCCGCCATCCTGTTTACTGCCGACTGTTAGTCATCAGCCATGCTTTCCCTTTCTCTTCCTTGTCTATACACAAGCACATCATCTGCAAATGTCAAAATTCTACAAATTTCTTGTGCCTCAATTGCTGCGACTTTGCTGGTATATAAATTAAAGAGCATTGGGGACTGGCAGATCCCTTTGGCAGCCCAGATGTAATAGTACAGGGGTCAGAAGTCCATGAACCAAGTGAAGTGCAATTTTACTCTCATAAAGTACTGTCGCAATTCTGTTGACAATCAAAGGGCAGACCTCCATATCCAAAAGAGTGTATACCAAACGATCATACCTGAAAACACACACACACACGCACACACACCATCCTGCACCCATCTTCTCTTTGGCCTGCCTCTTCCTTTCTTCCCAAGCATATACCCCTCCATTATTATTCTCTCCAAACTTTCCTGACGTTTTAAGTGACCAAAATATTTTAATTTTCTTTGTTTTATCGTCTTTAATAGCCAACCTTCTTCAATTTTCAGCTCTTGAAGTATGGGTGCATTTGTTCTTTTCTTTACCCAAGATTTTCTTAGAACTCGTCTATAACATTTATATTTAAAGGCATTTGTGCGCTGTTCAGCTTGTTTAGTAAATGTCCAGGTCTCATAGGCGTATGTTACGATGGGAAAGATGCATGTTCTTAAAAATCTAATTTTTATAGTTCTGTCTGTCTCATTCAATAATTTATTCAGTTGTTTTAGTCTTTGAAGAGCAATTTATAGTCGTCGTTTAATTTTTTCATTGTGTCACCATTGTTGGTAATCAATGACCCAAGATATTTAAAATTGTCCATCACCTCCAATGTTTCATCATTAACATATATTTCTTTCTCCATAGTGGTTTTATCTGTATGCATTATCTTTGTTTTTGCTATGTTAAGATATAAGTTGTGATTTTCACTATTCAATTTGGCTTATTCTATTAGGTTTTCTATACCATTCTGTGTTGTGGATAGCAATACCGTATTATCAGCATACCGAATCTCTTATATGTCATGAACACCGATATTTATTCATCGCATTCTATCTATCTATCTATCTATCTATCTATCTATCTATCTATCTATCTATCTATCTATCTATCTATCTATCTATCTATCTATCTATCTATCTATCTATCTATCTATCTATCTATCTATCTATCTATCTATCTATCTATCTATCTATCTATCTATCTATCTATCTATCTATCTACCTATCTGTCTGTCTGTCTGTCTGTCTGTCTGTCTGTCTGTCTGTCTATCTGTCTATCTATCTATCTATCTATCTATCTATCTATCTATCTATCTATCTATCTATCTATCTATCTATCTGTCTGTCTGTCTGTCTGTCTGTCTGTCTGTCTGTCTGTCTGTCTGTCTGTCTGTCTGTCTGTCTGTCCGTCTGCCTGCCTGCCTGTCTGTCTGTCTGTTAGTGTCCGTCCGTCCATCTGTCTGTCTGTCTGTCTGTCTGTCTGTCTGTCTGTCTGTCTGTCTGTCTGTCTGTCTGTCTGTAAACATGGTTCACGGTGAGACCATAGGCCAGCATATTACTCCACATAATAGCCATGTTTCTCGAGTTTCGCGACGGCAAGCTTTCTCTCTTTCGAGAGACAATGATTGCGGTCATCCGGCCATTATGGTCACTGCCATAGAGGACAGCAATGGCAAACTACCTCTTTGAAATTGCCTAGTTTATTATGATTCGCTTAAAGACTGATCATCGCAAGACAAGGACAGAGACATTAAAATTAGGAACATGGAACGTTAGGACGTTAAACAACGACGGAAAATTAGAGAACATAACACAAGAAATTCAAAGAGAAAAAATTAATATATTAGGTATGTGCGAAACGAGATGGACAGGAGCAGGCATCAAGATACATAAAGATTTTAAGATTATTTATTCTGGAGGTGAGGATCGACATAGGGGAGTGGCAATAATTTTGGACCGGAAAACATCAACGTCTGTTCAGGGATATTGAGCCGTGTCGGACAGAGTTATACTAGTTAAATTGAGTGGCAGACCTTTTAACATAAATGTTATCCAAGTATATGCCCCAACAGGAGAGTCCAGTGAAGATAGTGTAGAGGAATTTTATAATGACATACAGTCTGCCTTAAAGAAATGTAAAAATTCAGAAATAAACATCATAATAGGGGACTTCAATGCAAAAGTAGGAAATCAAGGGGATAGATACACAGTAGGAAACTATGGTTTAGGAGAGAGAAACGAAAGAGGATACAGACTAGTAGAGTGGGCAAAAGAACAGGAAATGATTGTAGGAAACACCTGGTTCAAGCAACACCCTAGAAGATTATGGACCTGGAGGAGTCCTGATAGCAGGATTAGAAACCAGATTGACTACATTCTCATTAGCAGAAGATTTAGAAACGCGCTAACAGTAGCAAAAACAGTTCCCAGTGCTGATTGTTATAGTGACCACAGACTACTCACAGGAACATTGAGGATAAAGTTGAAGAAAGTCGAGTATACAACAGGGAACACTAAATATGATTTGTGTACATTGAGTAATGACAAGGAAATACAAAACAAATTCAACATAGAAGTACAGAACAGATTTGAAATATTGTCTGATCTAGAGATCCTATTCCAGCATGTGGATGATCGATCAGAAATGTTAAAGAATTCAATCAATGTAGCTGCAGAAACAACTATTCCAAAATTAAAGAAGGTGGGTCGTAAGAAATGGATGACTGGGGAAATTTTACACTTAATGGAAACAAGAAGACTCAACAAAAATAATCCTGCCAAATATGAAGGAATTCACAGACAAGTCAGAATATTATGTAGGAAGGCAAAAGAATCATGGTTTGAGGAAAAGTGCTTAGAAATTGAAAAACAACACAACAGTCAAAATACCAAATTAGTGCACAAAAGAATTCAGGAACTTACTAATAAAAGAACAAGTACATCAACAGGCTGTCTAAAAACCTAAAGATGGCAAAGTCATAATAGAAAAAGATCAGATTCTACATGTATGGACAGATTATGTGAAAGACCTGTATAATGATAACAGAGAGGAACAGTATGCTATTAGATTTAATAATGAAGGACCAGCAATTTTAAAGATGGAGGTTCAAAATGTTCTTAAGCATATGAAAGCTGGCAAGGCCCCCGGTGCAGATAACATCACAACAGAAATGATTAAAGCTCTAGAAGAATTTGGACTAGAGCAAGTCACTAGACTGCTGAACACATTATATGATACTGGAGATATACCTTCTGAATTATGTAATTCTGTATTTATTGCAATCCCAAAGAAATCAGGAGCCTTAGAATGTGATCAACATAGAACAATTAGTATAATGAGTCACATCACAAAGATTTTGTTACGAATTATCATGCAAAGAGTGAGGAAGAAAATACAACCTGAAATAGGGGAAGAACAATGTGGTTTTGTAGAAGGAAAGGGTACAGTAAATGCTGTGTATATGCTGCGAACAGTTATTGAACGTGCTTTAGAAGTAAACAAGGATATACATCTTTGCTTTATTGACTACACAAAGGCTTTTGATAGAGTTAGACATGTCAACATTGTGGATATGCTTGCAGATCTACAAATTGATGGGAAAGACATTAGACTTATAAAAAACATATATTGGAAACAACAAGCTGCCATAAGGATTGATAATGAAGTAGGACAATACCAACCTATTAAGAGAGGTGTTAGGCAGGGATGTGTAATGTCTCCATATCTTTTTTCCCTATACAGTGAAAATATTTTCAGAAATGTAGAAGACCTAAATGGAATCAGCATTGGAGGACGAAACATAAATAACATTAGATATGCAGATGATACAGTATTGATTGCAGACAATGCACAGGATCTGCAACAATTAGTAGACGCTGTGGTTGTACACAGTGAGCAGCTGGGGTTGGAATTAAATTGTAGGAAGACACAGGTTATGGTCGTCACTAGGAAGAACGAAGTACCACAATGTAATATACAAGTAAATGGGAATATTCTTCAACAAGTGAATCGGTTCAATTATCTCGGAACAGTCATAACATCTGATGGCAGATGCCTTGAAGAGATTAGAACAAGAATCGCCATTGCGAAAGTAGCCTTTAGCAAGATGAAAAACATTCTGACCAATAAAATGATGTCAATTGAAACGAGAAAAAGAGTGTTGAGGGGATACATAGAGCCTGTTCTTTTGTATGGATGTGAAACTTGGACAATGTGCAGTCAAGCTGAAAAACATCTGATGGCTGCAGAAATGTGGTTTCTGAGGAAAATGCAAAGAATACCATGGACAGATAGAAAAACCAATGACCAAGTACTACAAGAGACAAATGAAAATCGTAGATTGATTAGAGAAATTAGACGTAGACAGTCAAAATTTTTTGGACATGTTATGAGAAGAAATGGACTGGAGAACTTAGTGACAGCTGGCAAGATCGAAGGGAACAGACCAAGAGGAAGACCGAGAGGAAAATACCTGGATGGCTTGGCCACATGGCATGGACGAGACAGGAACACTGAGCTGATCCACGACTCTGGTGATCGAGTGAAATGGCGAATCATGACCGCCCACGCTTTCCGGCATGGCACATGATTGATTGAATAGCCATGTAGCAATATAAGGTATACAGGATTTAGCTTAATTTTTAATAGAAGGTTTACAGTATAAGAGCAATAAAGGAAAAACGAAAGCGATTTACGTAACAATAGTTAACTGATAGTTAACTAGTAAAGCGAGTGAAGTCAGACCATGAGCACATAGTGATGATGAATAACACTAAGGGAAACCACCCGGGAAACGTGCGTATCACGTGCTCATAACAGAATATTTCATGGGATAAAAACATCTAGCAGTCATTCAGGTCTGGGCGTCGACAAAGGACGGACGGTTTGACAGATTCTCCGTTGTGAATATGTTTAAATTTTCTCAAGTGTGGAAAAAGTGTTGTACTATAGCAGTGGCGACGAAATTGCAAAATGGCCTATTTTTCAGCAGAGTTATTTAAGAAGATGCACATCGCATTAACATTAAGAACCTGCGATGACCATTTGCGGCAAGCCTGGTGAAACACACGGCACGAAAAGTTCTCGGCCAAAGAAAGTCAGCTCAATGTCACCGCTCAGCGGCCAGCAAGAATACCAGTTAGTCAACTTGATGTAGCTATGCAGCATTTATGAGTACCGTAGAATGACAGTCCATTGAAAAGATTGCTTAGTCTGAAACTTGGTGAACTGTATACAGTGGCATGATATATTATTATTATCATTATTTAAAAATGAGTCACCTGCCATCCCAGCAACATGGGAACTGGTGACCTTGTCGACTGTTACAAATATATATAATAAAGTAAGATTAACAAGGACGCCAGTGTTTACTTGAGTTCTTCGTACTTCTGTGAATCTGCTATGATTTCTTGGACAACGAACTACAGAAGAGGTATGGCAGAGGTGGGTCGCTTGTGAAATAGGAGCACCAAAACTGAAAATTCTTGGCGAAGTCACTTGCAATCTTCAAGACAGTAATAATATCAATCGCCCATCAAAGTAACATAGTCTAACAGTCGTGAAGACGCCAACGTCAAGTAAACACGTTACGAATGTCATCGCAGACCGTGACCACGTATATTCTTGTCCAATGTCAAATGTCAAGTTGCGCATACTGTCATTCAGTCATCTGCCCTACTAAAGAAATTTTGGACCGTCTATATTGCGAAAAAGATTCGCAAGTGTCATAACCCAAGGAAAATATAAGTTACAAACACCATATAGCAGCCGAAAGTACCAACTATATGTAAGGAGACGGCGCATCACCAAGTAACACAAACCTATAAACTCATTAAATCATCAAGATAATAGTCAAGTGTGAACATGTATTATCAAGTCGACGATGATGCCTTACCATTATCAAATTAGTAGTAGGGAAAGAACCATTCAGTCAGCAATTGAGGAATGAGCATTATTTGACAAGAGGCTAATGCTGTCAACATCTAGAACGGCACCCTGAAATTACACCAAGCATGGGTGAATGGATCGCCAACAACATGTGTGAGGGACACAGGCACATCCATTATAGGGGTAGACCGAACACTGGTAAATAGAGAAGACTATACAGGCAAAAGTATTACCTGTAGAACATTTGGCGGTACCCTAGAAGGGTATAGGATCGCAAGGGTCAGAATAAATTCCCCATACTTTGAAGGTAAAGTATGCGCAGCAGTACTACCCAACTCATGCGCAGGTCTAATGATTGGGAACATCCCACATGTGAGAGATTGTACCCTTGAAGAAGCAATTCAATGGAAAATAAAATATTTACCAGCCAATGCAGTTACAAGAGGCCAAGTAAGAAAGCAGAAAGAAGAAGAAGAAAACCTGGCCACGCCACGGGACATAACGACAAACAAGACACAGTCCCCAGTGACAATGACGACTGACTTCGCAACAAAACAGAAAGACGACCCTACATTACAAACATGTTTCAAACACTTTAACAAACTAGCCAAATACGGAAAATATGGTAAGTGGGAATTCACTTTATATAACAACATCCTTACCAGACAATACAGAAACTGATCAGTGCTTGTCTCACAAACGGTACTGCCGACTGAGTATCGCAGCGAAGCGCTGAAATTAGCGCACGACTCCCCATTGGCAGGTCACATGGAGATGGCCAGAACTAAACGGGGAATTTTAACACAATTCTACTGGCCAGGCTATTCTAAAGATATTGGTAGACATGTTCGATCATGCGAACTATGCCAAAAGACCACACCGAGAGGTAAACACCCTAAGGCAGACGTTCAAGTACCTGATCTGGCATCTCGACCATTCCAGAAGATAGCCGTCGACATTGTGGGACCCTTCAACACGACAACGGATCGAGGGAACAGGTTTATCTTAGCAATGATAGATCTGTGCACTAGATAGTCCGAGGCAATTTCTTTAAAGTCCATCACGTCTAGATCCATCGTAGACTTATTTTTGCTCTTGTGTAGCAGAATAGGCTTCCCATCATGTATACTATCTGACCGGGGTAACCAATTTATTTCTGAGGCTACCCAAGCCGCCATGAAAAGACTAGGCATACCTCGGGGTTTCAGTTCTCCGTATCACCCAAATGACCGACGGGGTAAATGAAAATTTTAACGGAGTACAAACCCTAGCAAAGGTTGCGACAGAACGTCCCAAAGACTGGGATCTGTTATTACCAGCTGTCCTGTTTGCATATCGTGAAATACCACAAGCAAGCTCACGTTTCTCCCCGTTCGAACTCGTGTACGGGTCAAACTCACGAGGCCCATTGTCATTATACAGTGAGTTACTCATTAATAAAGTAGACGGCTATCCGAAACGGGAAGCGTACGAAATGGTCACCCATCTAAAGGAGAAGATCGTCAGGGCTTGCCAGTTTGAGAAAGCGGCATTACAAAAGGCAGGCGAAAAATACAGGCAATATGATAACAGAAAAGCCAAACAATAGTCTTGAAAGAAGAAGACGAGGTATGGCTTTTGTTACCCGACACCATGGATTGTCTCATCATATCACAGCAGGGCCCATTCAAAGTTGTTAAGAAAATCAGTGACGTTGATTACTTGGTAAACGTGAAAGGCAAAAACAAAATCTTTTACATAAATATGCTGAAACCTTACGTTAGCAGAGACTGTGACAGAACACCGGCACCACCAAAACTACAACCTTGAATAGCAGCAGCTTGCTGGGTAATTAACGAACAACAACAAGACGCTGTGAGAGAACAGATACCGACACCAACGGTTGGAAACGACAATGGGTGGAGAACTGTCCAAATCAATAACAATTTGCCAACAGAGGACATAAACAACTTAAAGAGATCACTACAGAAATACAGTGATATTTTCTGACAAGCCTGGGAGGACAACATTGATACAACACATAATTACATTGTTGTCAGACATACCAGTAAAAACAAAACTTTATCAAATTCCAGTACAATTTTTGGAAAAGGTAACATCTGAAATATCTGAGCTGGATCAATGTGGCATTATCAGAAAATCCACCTCCAATTGTTGTTCTCCTTTGGTCATAGTCAAAAAGAAAGACAATAGTCCAAGGATTTGCGTTGACTATAGAACGATCAACGCATTAACCTTATTAGATGCTGAACCCATGCCTAATATTGAGGAGTTAATAGATAGCATGGCAAAATCCCAATTTTTCCCCTAAAATAGATCTCACTAAAGGATATTGGCAAATCTCAATGAAAACTAAATCAATGCACATCACAGCATTTGCCACTACTTTAGGTATTTACGAGTGGGCGATGATGCGCTATTTACTGCAAGGCATTACAAATGTAGTGACTTACATTGGTGATATATGCATCCACACTACAGCACATTAATAACCACACTGAAGTCCTAGAACAGGTATTCCAGAGAATACAAGATCATGGATTGAAAGATAAGCCTAGTAAAGTAGACATAGGTTACAAGGAAGTCCAATTCCTTGGCCACAGAATTTCAAATGGATTTCGGAAAACTGACCCAAGTTTGGTCACCAACATCTGAAACATCAAAGCTCCTACCACCAAGAAGGAAGTCAGGAGTGTGTTGGGACTGATAAATTACTATCAGAAGTTCATCCCAAAGTTCTCTGACATGACAGCAACTTTCTCAGAATTCTTGAAAATAGGACAACCCACTAAGATCAAATGGACTGAGGAACATAATAAACTTCTTCAACAAATTAAAAAAAAGTCTTTAGCAGTCAACCTATTCTCAAACTTCCTGACACTTCTAAAGATTTTATCTTAGAAACCGACGCAAGCTCCTATGCAATATCAGCTATCTTGCTGCAGCTTCATGACGGCAAATTACATCTTATACTCTAATTCAGTATAAAGCTATCAGAAACTCAGAAGAAATATGCAGTCACAGAACTTGTGGCTTTAGCTCTCATAGAAAGTATACATAAATTTCCCAAATATCTTCTCGGGAAGAAATTCCTAGTTTTTTCCGACAACAAACCTTTAAAGGTCTTTAAAGAAGGGCATCCAAAGAACTCTAGAATACATTGATAGTCTCTTCTTTTGCAGGACTGTGATTTCTACATCCGTCATAAACCTGGTAAAGATAATAACCTTGCAGATTTTCTAAGCAGACTATAATTGACATTATGTAAATAATCATGTCTGTAGTATGAGTGCATACATGTTAAAGTTGAAATAGAGTCATACGAGTATCGCTTAAACTTTTGAACTTCCGTATGAAATGTTTAAAATTACAACAGACAGTTTAAAAAGTTAATTTAATTAATTTACCTGATTCAGATTTGTACATATTTTTTTTCAATTTATGAATTATCAGAATGCATGAAGAACGAATCAGAGAGTGCCTGCACCATTTGAGTACCACATCAGATCAACAGATAGATCTGGAGGAACATGAATGTTGGGCCAACAGCCAATCAATTATAGAAACCGCTGATGAGCTATCAAACTAAACAACTACAGACTCACAGTACCATGCTGGCAGATGGGACCACCAACATCGTTTGAAAATTAATTTAGTAATTACATCTTTATTCAGTATTAAAATTACTCATAAATCATATAGGTGTAACACTCCATCAATCATGATCATACCGTCACATCATGAACATAAGAGTAACATTCCAGTGATCATGGTTACACCATCAGATCATGAACACACAGACGTTGTAATCATTTATAATACCATCATTTGAGGTATTCCACCACCTAATCATCTAACATAAAGAAGGGAAACATACCAGTAATTTACCACCACTATATCATGGCATGAAAATTAGTAAAGTATAAGAACATATTAATAAGCATTTACAAATTTCACAAATATTCATCAGGATTTTGTTTTTAAAATTTACAATATATAATTACTTGGACTTCCAAACAACAGACCACACATAACAACACAGCGTAAAGTTAAGTACATCACAACACATGACAACAATATCAAGTACAATTACAAGATCCTAATAGAATGAAAGAGTGAGAGAATGAGTAATTTAGGACATAATGCCAATGTAAGGCATGACATAACATAGGTCACACTGAGGCAATGACAATTGTTTAGTGGTCTTAAGTTGCAGTTGGGGACAAGTTATCGCAGATAGCGCAATGATATTAAGTGATGATAACAATGGTTACTATTGAATTTTTCCATGGTATAAGCTTTTATGCACAGGAATGTACATGCATTTTTCATTTTGCATTACTAAAATGAGGTTTGCCACTGGATTTTTGTATAACAGCGAGAAATAATAGCAACAGTATTTACTTCAAAGAAATGAATAAACATCAAGACAAAGAGAAATAGTTCACAGTGAACAACAAGGGACTTCACAAGAATAAAATAAAACCACGATGTTAAATGAACATATTGCAATGAGAAACATAATTCCGAGGTAACATCCACCTATAATGATAATAGAGTATCAAAGTATTATAAACCGTGGCATACATGAAGATGTGGATAAGTAGATCAACCACCCACGCCATCTGCACAACAGAACGAACATGGGTCTATAAGAAGAAAAGACAACAGCCATAATTACGAAGAAGAAGTAATCAATCGAAGAAGAACAAACAGTACAAGTAAACCACAAGTAGACAACGACTCATGCAGCAACCCCACTTGTTAAACAAATGAAGGAAAAATAAGTCAAACGGTAACCTCGAATGATAAGTCGGCAAACATAGCGGATCTAAACTAGAAATAAACTAAACTAAACTAAACTAGCGACTAAACTAACTAAACATAGCGGATATAAAGGTAATATACATAATAGAGAGACTTTCCACATACCAAACGCCATTTACAATAAAGAGGATAATGGTACCTGTTAATCACACACGTCCCCTCAATCGGGAGTAATGGCCTTGGTAGGGTTGGGGATGCTTGTCTATAAGGCAAATGAGGAACTACTATGAGGAGGGCACGGGACCTTATGAAATTCATAGTATAGTTAGCCCAGCCCTCCCATAGGCTGTGGCTACACGTCGCCTACAAGGGTAGTAAGTAGACAGAAGCGTGTGTCCGACATAAATAAGAAGAATTATTTTCCCATTGATTTTGTGTAGTGATGAACAGAATACCATACCATCATATTATCATGAAGAGAGAATATGCATGCAGGAATATATGAATATGCACCATTTTCAAAAAAAAAGGGAGGGGGAGGGGCATACTGCCATGTAGCAATATAAGGTCTACAGGATTTAGCCGAAGTATTAATAGAAGGTGTACAGTATAAGAGCAATAAAGGAAAAGCGAGAGCGATTTACGTAACAACAGTTAACTGACACGTACTAGTAAAGGAGCAAAGTCAGACCTTAAGCACATAGTGATGATGAATAACACTAAGGGAAACCACTCAGGAAACGTTCGTATCAAGTGCTCATAACAGCGCAGTTCACGGGATAAAAACATCTAGCAGTCAGTCAGGTCTGGGCGTGGACAAAGGACGGACGGTTTGAAAGATTCTCCGTTGTGAAGATGTGTTTAAATATTCTCAAGTGTGGAAAAAGTGTTTAACTACCGCAGCGGCGACGAGATTGCAAAATTTTTCAACAGAGTTATTTAAGAAGATGCACATTGCATTAACATTAAGAACCTGCGATGATCATTTGCGGCAAGCCTGGTGAAACTCACGGCACGAAAAGTTGTCGACCAAAGAAGGTCAGCTCAATGTCACCGCTCAGCGGCCAGCAAGAATACCAGTAAATGAACTTGATGTAGCTATGCAGCATTTATGAGTAGAATGACATTCCATTGTAACGATTGCTTGGTGAACTGTATACAGTGGCAAGATATATTATTATTATCATTATTTCAAAATGAGTCACCTGTCATCCCAGCAAAATGGGAACTGGTTACCTTGCCGACTGTTACAAATATATATATATATATATAATAAAGTAAGATTAACAAGGACGCCAGTGGTTACTTGAGTTCTTCGTGCTTCTGTGAATCTGCTATGCTTTTTCTTGGACAGTGAGCTACAGAAGTGGTAATGGCAGTAATTATATTTGTTTCATGAAAATTAATAATAGATAAACCGGATAATAGTTGAATTACCAGTGGACATTGTTACTGGAAGTGAGAAATTGCCATTAATGAATGCATTTGATTGTAAGCATATGACTGTAAATATACAATTGTACAACTAATACAACTTGATATACTCACTGCGTCTAAGTATAGATAGGGTCTGTCAAGGCAGGCGTCACCATTCTTTACAAGTGCCTCTTTAACCAGATCATATCCATTCAACACAACAACAAGAGAACGTCCTAAATATAAACTGAAATATGAACAAGTCATACAGAAGTTACAAGAACAGCTGTTATCGGTAATGTTATTGTTTCTGTAATTAACATATGGTTAACTGTCAAAATGAAGTGTTTCAGCCCGTATGCTGGTTATAAAGTTTCTCAATAATTCAATTCCATTGTTGTCTGTTTTGTGCCGTTCTCTGTAATTTCACGTGTGTCTGCATTCACATAACGAATTTTTTTTACAGTGAACTGCGTTGTGGTAAACGCTCCCAAGGTGGCCAGAGGAAACGCTTTAAAGACACTCTGAAAATCTCACTGAATTCTTTTGGAATTCATCATGACACCTGGGAGGCTGCAGCCAGAGACTGAAATTCGTGGCGTGCATCATATGTGAGGCAACCAGGACTGCAAGAGCTGTGAAGAAAAGGCAGGACAGAAAAACCACTGCAGGAAATCCTCCTCCAGAAACGTCAAGCATTCTTTGCCCACATTGTCAAAGAACATTTCGAGCCAAAATAGGCCTTATCAGCCATCTTAGAACCCACGGCTCCACACCTTCAACCCCACTGGATGGAATGAATGGTCATCATCATTCTTGATGGACAAACAACACATATCTGTATATACATATTTGGAAATTGGTTTGCCTGGACTAACCCTTGCCATTTCCCACCAGTATGCTGCCTTCTAGTACTCTCTTATTGGAGGCCGTGGTGGCGCAGTGGCTAGCATGCTTGTCTATCGGTTCTGTGGGAATTTATTAAAATGTCTTTCGAGGAGAAGAGTGTATTTTCACTTGCTGCTATGTCCGAAGAGACGGTTATTAACATGACGGAATTGCACACACGTACATGCATGCAGGCAGCCATACCGACAGACAGCCAGCCAGGCAAGCAGGCAGACAGACAGACACATTGACTAGAGAAACAAACAAAGAGACTGACCTATATATGTCTCCACATATCTGACGCCAACGTTTAAATTGTGGTCGAGGGTTTTTGTCTAGGTAGAGCAGGTGGCCCACAATTGGTAGGGGCGTCACAGGGCAAGGCGGGAGTCGTGGGTCATGACGTTGAAACCAGTAACAGATGATGACAAGTATAACAGTAGCTAGGCAAACCGTTATCAGCTCCATTGTGATGCTCTGTTGTCCAATAGTATTCTGAAATAACTTTATTTAAAGCTAGTTAATACAAGTACCGAAACAGTGTCCTATTCTAACTATACTGCATTTTGAATAAAAGAATAAATATTCTAGTTAAGACGATTAGACACAAAAGACAAACTTCATACCCTCGCGATCGTCATTGTCAGAATGTTGCGGGAATAAGGACAGGACAAAGAGAGGACAAGGGACAGAATAGTGTCGAGGACTGCAGAGATAACGATAGACAGGACATGGGTAAGGGCACAGAGATGCCATAAGACAGTACATCTACAGGACGGTAGAGAGATTAGAGACAGGACATCGGTGGGGACACAGAGATGTCACCTATAGGACACCGACAGGACAAGACCTAGCCAATATAAGGGACATAAGTTCACTGGGACGCTATCCTTAACTGACCAGACGGCACTACACCGAGCGACCCAACACAACACGGGCGGACTAACGTCACTAAATGACGGTTGAGACAGCCCGAGTTGTCACGGGGGAAACGTGGTCTTGGACCACGAAATGAACTGACCAGTTTGAAATCGTAAGGACGGGACTCAGAAGTTTTAGAGGAAGGATCGTTGTTTGTTCTGGAGCGAGTGTATAGCGTTTGCGGAAGTGCTAGTCGAAGATAGCGAGTAATTGTGTGTAGGGCTTGTGTATTTGGCTGAGTACTATAAGTATTTGTAAGGCGGCATTGTGTATGTAACGATCTTACCGCCTTATGTGTATATGATGACAAAGGATAAGGTTCTCCTGAATTAAAATGTATATACCATCTGCACGACTGATATTTCTTGAGTGCGTATTAAGAATTTGAGTACCTGCGTGCATGTAAACCGCTGACAGGTACCAAATTGATGGTGTCAGAAGTTTCCAAATGAATCCACCAGCCTGCTTGTAGGTACTAAATTGATGGTGTCAGAAGTTTCGAAATGAATCCAACAGCCTGAATGTGTTTGCTAAATTGATCGCTATCAGAATTGTGCGAGCTACGAGAATGTGAAAAAATGAAGTAAAGTGAATAGTGAAAGCGTGAGTGAGAGTCACACGTATGAAATCGTATAATTGAAAAGGCACAGCCAAAGTCGAACTAGAGAGTGATAGTAAATCGAGTGCTGGCAGAAATTAAAGAGTGTTAAATGTGATAAATTAAATACATTAAATTCGACATGTATGATATTTGCATGTAAACATTTCAGCTGAAGTTCCAGGGCTGTTAGAGACTACTACTACATAACAAAACACGACATTATGACAGAAGACAAACGACCGACAAAACTCATTAATTATTATACCGCATCATATCGTCCTCTGAAATTTGTAACTTGACAGACAAAATTGTGTGTTTTTTTTGGGATAATAATTGTTGCTTCTCTAAAATAAACAGAAGTTGTGAATGTATTGCGATTAACATATCAACTACCCAGACAGTGCGAAGAGCTCGAGCATAAAGTCATCTGCGAGTGGCACTGGGAAGACACAAGTGTATTAAATTCAGATAAGTACCCCTTTTCGATATTGCTATTAAAGCAGCACTCTATTTTTTTATAATCGCTGTAAATTAATTTGTGATATTATTGCCATTGTATTGTGTACATTGTATCGATATTTTACATTGATTTGTGTAAGAAAACCTATAACAATGTCAACTTTAAAAGAGTGCATCGAGGCAGGGAAAGATTTAGGTTACACTGGAGACGAATTAGAAGAATATGCAGGCAAGAAATATAAAGACCATACGGATATAATTACTGCCGTAGGGAGCGAAGAAAAAGCACAAGAACGCTTGGATAAGAAAGAATTAGCTGAAATCGAGGCCAAAAATAAACAGGCAGAATTAGCTGAAGCTACCAAACTCAAAGAACGAGAATTAAAACTTAAAGAAGTAGAATTAGCTAAAGCTACTAAACTGAAAGAACTACAAATAGCTGAATCTACTAAACGGAAAGAACTAGAATTAGCTGAAGATACTAAACTGAAAGAACTAGAATTAGCTGAAGCTACCAAACTGAAAGAATTAGAAATTAGCGCAAAGAGCGGAAGAAGCTAAGTTGAGAGAAAAGCAATTAGAAGTAGAAGCAAACAATAAGAAATTAGAAGCAGAGACGCAGGTGAAAATGAAAGAACTAGAAGCTGAGTCACAGGTGCATATTGCAACTACCAAATTAAATAGTAAGGAAGAAGAGAACAAGTTTAATAAGTACAAAGGCATAGTTAAACCATTCTACCAAGGCGATTCCATATCAGCTTGGTCTGAGAACTTCGAGTTCCAAATGAAGTACCAAGAGGTCCCAAGAGGTCACTTGGGCCATGATCTATATGAGAAATTTATCAGCAGAGCCTTTAAAAGTCATTGAATCAATCCCACAAGAACTCAGGAAAGATTATGACTGTATACACCAACGAATCATGCAACACTTTCTGTTAGATGCACCAGGTTATCATGTACAGTTCTAAAAATTAAAACCTAAAGCAAACCAAACCTTCATTGATTACGTTTCTCAGGTTCAAGATATTTATAATAAGTGGCTGAACGCTGCAAAAGTGAACAAGAGTTATGAAAAGCTTAGAGATCTTACGATAATGGACAAAATTATTTCATCAATTCCAACACCATTTGCAAAATTTCTACAACAGTATGATATTGAGTCGTTAGAACAATTAGAGAAAAAGGGATCCGCTTATTTTTGTTCCAACAGAGATATTTTCACATTAATCAACAATGAAAATAATATTGTAGCGGCAGTTAACACCAAACCACAAAACCATTTAGATACAAAGAGAAACAAAAATCTAATGCACCACAATGTCCATACTGCAAATTTCATCATTTTAAATTTCAAATGTGTGATACAAATCCTGGTTACCCAGCGCACCTAGATATGATGGTGAAGAAACAGCAAAGCAAAAGAGAAATCCACCGGCGTGCTGTAAAATGTTATTTTTGTAAATCTTTAGGCCACTATAATGCCAAGTGTCCAGCTCGCCAGAGATTGAAGAGTGTGAGTGCAGTACTTGTTGATTCATCTTCTGATGAAAGCGAAGGAATGGAAAGAATGGAAGATAATGCTCTTGCAGCAATAGATATTCTAAATTATGATAGGTGTCAAACATGTCATAAATTTCATGAGGATGGTATATTGTATTGCGGACATACAATCCCAATTTCAAATGAAAATGCCAATGCAGTAATATCCGACATAGGAAAATTAACTTTGGTATGGTTAATGACAAGCCTTGTCAAATCTTACTTGATTCCTGCTGTACTTTAATTTGTTTAAGAAAAGACTTTGCTAACGCAGACGATTACACGGGCGAGTTTGTAAATTGCCGAACAGTTTCTGGCAATGTGGAGAAGTATCCACTAGCTACAGCTCATATCTTTACACCTTTCTTACCAGGCACGTTTACGTGCGCGATCTTGACAATCCCTGTACAGATCTCATTATTGGGTACTTACCAGGGGTAAAATACTGCACACAAAAAAAGAAGAAATTATTGCCTTGGAAAGAACGCATCTAAAAAGAAAGCCACTAACGAAATTACCTACCACTGATAAAGAATCAAGTGATCAAGTACAGCAACCAAAGTCAAAAGATCCAAGGGACGTAATTACTCAGAAAATGACAGAACAGTGTAAGACAGTATATAACGTAGATTCACTTCAGGGAAATGCTTGTGATAATCTTAAAAAAATTGTTAAACACAATTAAGATAAACCCACAGAAAGATGCATTGTCCGCAAAGCAACGTTATAGAAAGACAGCGACATAGACAGACAAGATACACACAGGATAACCCATAAACCTTACTTAAAACGAAAAGCATATGCCCTACAGTCTTGTTCTAGCAGACAACACAGTCTAAAAACACGGACAGCAACACACTAGACAATGACATGTGCTTCAAGGGACACAACAAAAACGACAGAAATCAGAACATAGACTTACCAGTATGGCACACAAACATCTCCATCGCAGTTATATTATTAATCTTGCTAAAGGTTTTATTGATAGCACTGTGCGCATACTAACTGCAACCAACATCAACCATATTTCTACTAACTAACCTAGCAATGGTGCTTACAACTTCAGAGACAAGAAATATTTTTTCACCATTTTTGTATGAAATTGTATGTGAAACCAAAATTACCATCTCATGTCATTGGAATGTATTATTTATAAACTTAACTCTGATGCAAATTGTGAAACACATGGTCGACAGGATAAAATTGTTTTGGCTCACTGTGAAGCCAACAAAAGTTGAATTGGCATTTGAGGAAATTGAATTCCTAGGCCATAAGATATCAAAGGGCCACTTAAGTACTGATGATAAAATCGTGACCAAAATATTGAGTCTCGCGATGCCTACCACCAAAAAAGCAAATTAGAAGCCTTTTGGGCTTGGTGAATTACTATAACAAGTTCATACCAAACTTAGCCCAAATCGCCAGTGTATTTTCAGATCTTTTAAGATCTAAATCAAAAATTGATGTGCAGAATGCTGTTTTAAGAAACGCAATATCGCACCTGAAATATTATGTTTCTAACATCCCTATTCTTCGTCTCCCTAATAAAAAACTATCTTATACTCTCAGAACAGACGCCAGTGCCACGACAATTTCCGGAGTGTTGCTCCAGGCCTACGATAACATTTACCATCCAATAGTTTACGTCAGTAAGAAACTAAGCCCAGCAGAGTCACGGTATGGTGTGTCTCAATTGGAGGCTCTAGCAATTGTGTATTGTGTTACTAAATTAACTAAATACCTTGCCGGGACACACTTCCTCATCGAAACTGACAATTCCCCATTGATGGTGATCGAGAAAGGGCAACCGAAGAACAACAGAATTACCGATGGGCCCTCATTCTGCAAAATTATTCTGTCACCATTAAGCACATCAAGGGGTCTAAAAACATTTTAGCCGACTTGTTAACGAGACCGTCAGACCTTGCAGTCGAGCAGATCAACAACAAGACACCAGCGCCAGTCATCTAGAACGACTACGTATTAGTGTAAATAGTTAGTTTATAGTATATTAAATAGTTAGTTACATTACATTGAAGGGTCTATATATTTTATTAAAGTTGCACAGTGATAAATGTCCCCAAATAAGTTACAAATTTAAAGCTTAAATGACATCAAACTAATTTACTACAGTTAGATTTTGTGAGAAGACGTTTATAAATATTAGTTATAGTATTTCTCACTTAGTAAATTACATAAGTGCTAGCACAATTTTCGTTTATAAATTCCGTAAATATTTAACTAAGTACTAAAGGTTAGACATAAGGGAGCTAACACAGCTGGCAATATATTTATTATTTTCTTGAATTACATTTCTTTAAACTAAACATCACTTAAACTAAATTTTAAAAACCTTAGTTTAAGAATTGAAGTTTTTTTTTCCCCTTACTATTGCCTAGCGCAATCAGACAACCTTGTATATAATGTATCTCATTTAGAAAACTAAACGAGATTGGTAGTGTACTATTATAGTCATAAAACTAAATCAGCTCGTTTTGTCAAAAACGTGCCTATTTTATTTAAAATATGAGAAACATTTTTAACAATGCATAGTACGGATGACAGAGTGAAAAGATTATAAAAGGAAGAGTGAATGCATCAAAACAAGAAGTATGAATATAGGTGCACTTTTTTGCACACCTATTTTTTGTGTAATGATTTGTCTCCGTCTTTTTGTGACACATGTGTGCGTTCATGATTTTATATGTGTTGACTTTAGAATTACATTGCAACAATGGTTATGTTTTCAAGAATCACAGTTCGGTAACTAATCTCAAAAATTGAGCATAAGCCTTCATTTGTGAGATATGGTGACCCACCTGATGACACTTAGAAACCAAAAGGTACACATATTATAAACATACATCTAGGTTTCTAATTAAAACATACAGTAGTAAAAACATAACACGCAAACTCACATAATACGAACATATAACGTACAAACACCACTTTCTAAGAAAGGGAGATCACACTTATACAAGGGACACAAGGGATTAATATAGGTCACGACTACACGAGAGAAAAGTCTACCAACAAGCGGAAGCTAGAAAGGTGTAAATCAGTGGACACAGTTTCTTGAATAAAGATGTTGAGGGAACATTTTACGGGAGCCATGGATATTATATCCATGATTAGTCTCCGTTAAAAGAGACAAATTGTTTCGGGGCACCAATTTTGGGTGTGTGAAAGGCGTTGCATGTTATTGGGAAACCATAATTGTAAGACAATATTCCTTGGTCCGTTACAGCTCCCAGTAGTAGAATGTAGGAGAGTAGTTGACTCTTGGCAGCATATCAAGGGTGTGAAAGCTGATGATAGACCAGTGGGTGGATACTTCAACAGTGTATCATATCCTTATGAATCAGAGTGATACCCTAAGTAGAGTGACTGATTAATTCCCACAACTCACTGACGAATTAGTTCAGACTAATTTTATATACATAGACGACATTGTGTCACAATCCTTAGAATAACTTTGGTGACACAATACCCGGGGAGAATAGGTGGATGTCAGAGTGTTGCGGGAATAAGGACAGGACAAAGAGAGGACAAGGGACAGAACAGAGTCAAGGACTACAGAGATAACGATAGACAGGACATGGGTAAGGGCACAGAGATGCCATAAGACACGACATCTACAGGACGGTAGAGAGATTAGAGACAAGACATCGGTGGGGACACAGAGATGTCACCGATAGGACACCGACATGACTAGACCTAGCCAATATAAGGGACATAAGTTCACGGAACGCTGTCCTGAACTGACCAGACGGCACTACACCGAGCGACCAAACACAACACGGGCGGATTAACGCACTACGTGACTGTTGAGACAGCCCGAGTTGTCACGAGGGACACGAAATGAACTGACAAGTTTGAAATCGTCAGACGTGACTCAAGACAGTTTTAGAGGAAGGATCGATGTTTGTTCTGGAGCGAGTGTATAGCTTTTGCGGGAGTGCTAGTTGAAGATAGCGAGTAATTGTGTGTAGGGCTTGTGTCATTGGCTGAGTGCTATAAGTGTTTGTAAGGCGGCATTGTGTATGTAACGATCTCACCGCCTTTGTGTATATGATGACAATGATCAGGTTCTCCTGAATTAAAATGTATATACCATCCGCACGACTGTTATTTCTTGAGAGCGTATGAAGGATTTGAGTACCTGCGTGCATGTAGGCCATTTCGTGATAGCCTGTCATCATTGCATAAAATAATGTCTGCACACGATTTGATTCATCATGTTTGAGATCGCGAGATATGGAGACAAATGATCGCCGACAGCAGCCAGGAAGGCAGTTAATTATTACAGAAAATTAATAGAATACCGTGCCTTAGAACCCCCCCCCCCCCCCCCCCCCCCCCCCACAAAAAAAACAAAAAACAACAACAACAAAAAACAAAACAAAAACAAAAAAACAAACAAACAAAAACAAAAAACAAAAAAACAAACAAACAAACAAACAAAAAACAAAACAAACACACAAACAAACAAACAAACTGATATTCATTAAAATCTTAACATCTAAGAAATGTAGTATAAAAACTGCATTATGTCATGGCAACTTACATTCTTTTTTCATATTATACGTCACAGTAGCGTCGAAACGACACTGGAATTGCATGGTCAAAAGGTTTAACCATGGTAGAAACAAAGGAATAACGTGGCTGGAGATAAGCACGTTCACTAAAGCATGTGTTCTCAGCGACAATATCAGTATGCTAAGGAAGATCAAGATACACTGGGCCAGAAGACAATGGCTTGCATCTCTCAGGATATCAAAACTGATCAATATCTCCGTCATATGCATGCCAGAACACGCGGGTGTAATTTGAAACGAACAAGCAGATTGATTTGAGTGTATGGCTGCAGTGAAGAAAGAGGGAGCAATAGATCAGACTGACAGTCTGATCGCACTCACGGGGGCAGAACGCATACATAACTTAGGCGATGGATATCATTCAAGGAGATGGATATCATTCTGCATCTCTGAGATGACTTAACTAACTAACTAACTAACTAACTATCTAACTAACTAACTAACTAACTAAGTAACTAACTAACTAACTAACTAACTAACTAAGTAACTAACTAACTAACTAACTAACTAACTAACTAACTAACTAACTAACCATCTAACCAACCAACCAAAGAACCAACCAACCAACCGACTAACCAACCGACTAACCAACCGACTAACTAACCAACCAACTAACTAACCAATTAACCAACTAATCATCTAACCAACCGACCAACTAACGAATCAACTAACCAACTAACCATCTAACCAACCAACCAACTAAACAACTAACAAATCAACTAACTAACCAATTGACTAACCAAATAACCAACTAACCAACTAACCAACCAACCAACCAACTAACCAAATAACAACTAACCAACTAACCAAACCAACTAACCAGCTAACTAACTAACTAACTAACTAACTAACTAACAAACTAACTAACTAACCATCTAATCATCCAACCAACCAACCAACCAACCACCCAACCACCCCACCACCAAATCACCCACCCACCCAACCAATCAACCAACCAACCAATCAACCAACCAACTAACTAACTAACTAACTAACTAACTAACTAACTAACTAAGTAACCAGCTAACTAACTAACTTAACTAACTAACTTAACTAACTAGTTGGAGGCCTATTTTAGTCCTAAAGGACTATAGAGTTGTGCCGCTGGGGAGGTACCTAGCAGCACCGCTGGTGACTGTATAGTCCAAAGCGAGAATGACAATCTTTGTCACAGTTTCCGCATCTGAAAGACGAGGCAGGTTCCGCAGTAAGTGACTGCATTTTATGCCTGTGCCATCTATCCTCAGCTTTTTTGTTTTTTTTAAGATCAGATTGCGCTCAAAGAGCACCAGTCTGTTTCTTACATCTCTTCTCCAGGAACATCTCTGTTGAACTCTTTCCCACGTGTTTGGTAACTGCTTGTTCTGGAGTGAGCACGTTGCACAACTTGTAATACTTATGCCTCAACTGCTTGTTCTGGAGTGAGCACGTTGCGCAACTGGTCTTCTTTATGCCTCAACTGCTTGTTCTGGAGTGAGCACGTTCCGCAACTTGTATTATTTATTCATCAACTGCTTGTTCCGAAGTGAGCACGTTTGGCAACAGGTCTTATTTATGCCTCAACTGCTTATTCTGGAGTGAGCACGTTGCGCAACTGGTCTTATTTATGTCTCAACTGCTTGTTCTGGAGTGAGCACGTTGCACAACTGGTCTTCTTTATGCCTCAACCGCTTGTTCTGGAGTGAGGACGTTGCGCAACTTGTATTATTTATACATCAACTGCTTGTTCCGAAGTGAGCATGTTGGGCTCAAAGAGCACCAGTCCGTTTCTTACAACTCTTCTCCAGGAACATCTCTGTTGAATTCTTTCCCACGTGTTTTGATCTATGCCAAGGGTATTCATATTTTGTTTACACACATCCATATAACGCATTTGGGGACATCCGGTTGGCCTCTTCCTGTGACTAGTTCTACGTATAGGAGACCTGTGGGATTACGTTCATCCTCCATTCGAGATACATGGCGCAGCCACCGTAGGCAATTCTGCTTGAGGAGGGAGTGCATTGTGGTAATATCCGCTCTTTCAAGCACCTGTTTGTTTGCTACGTAGTCTTTCCATGATATTGGTCTTTCTATAGTCTTTGCAAGCTGCTGCAAAACGATCTATGAGCCGTTGAAGATCTTCTGCTGCATGAGTTGTCAGTGCTTCATCGTCTGCAAAAATGTAGTTCTCTTATGTGTCTTGATCTTAATTTTGTCTTTGCCTTGTGTTTTGATGGGTTACAAAGTTTGCCATCAGATCGTGTGTGGAGATATATGCCTTCAGTGGCATTCCCAAAATGCCTCCCTTAAAAGAACGGCGATGAAGGTACCAAAATGTGTGGGAGCATACACACAGCACTGCTTTACTCCACTGCTGATGCTGAATTACTGGGATGATGGACCATCGAATAAAATCCTCTGCAGGTCCCCTCTGCATATTTTCTTGACATGATTTCACAAGACTTAGCAGTGTTGGTTGACATCCTATTTCCTCAAGGAACTTGAAAAGGCCGTCTCTGCTCACGATGTCAAATGCCTTTGTGAGGTCGATGAAGGTGATGTATAATGGCTTCCTATGTTCTCTACACTTCTCTTGATGGTGGGCCTGTTGGGTCTAAATCCGCACTGTGATTCGGGGTAGATTCTTTAAGCAAGAATGCGTAATCTTTTTAGGATTACTAGAGCGAAAATCTTGCCTGTAATGCTGAGTAGGGAAATGCCGCGATAGTTGTTGCAGTCGCTTCTGTCACCATTGTTTTTATAAATGGTAACATTGCTTTCCGGTCTACCTGGCCTAGGAGTTAACGTCTTTCTCCGTAATCCCGTATAGTCTCGTGAGTAACTAACTAACTGACTGACTGACTGACTAATAAACTAACTAACTAACTAACTAACTAACTAACTAACTAACTAACTAACTAACTAACTAACTAACTAACTAACTAACTAACTAACTAACTAACCAACCAACTAACTAACTAACTAACTAACTAACTAACTAACTAACAATCTAACTAACTAACTGACTAACTGACTGACAGACTGACTGACTGACTGACTGACTGACTGACTGACTGACTGACTGACTGACTGACTAACTAACTAACTAACTAAACTAACTAATTTACTGACCATCTATCTGACTAAATAACAAACCAAATAATTAGCTGGCTAAGTAGGATTGATATATGGATAGATGGACAAACACACCGAAAGACAAACAGAGAGAGAGAGAGAGAGAGAGAGAGAGAGAGAGAGAGAGAGAGAGAGAGAGAGAGAGAGAGAGAGAGAGAGAGATCGAAAGCTAGACAGACCGACAGATGTGGTATGTTTCTACATCTTGGGTATAATAAAAATGATGATGTATTCATACACATTTTGACACAAGAGAATTTACTTTGCAACCGCCCGTTAATGCTATGAAAAACTACCAGCACATATACTCGGTTTAATATATATTGCTAGATAGCAGGCGCTGTGTAATCGATCGAACATGCCAGTTTGCAAGGTGGCTGGTGTTGTTGTTACTGATTGTCAGAGTCCTGATTTGCAATCAATAAAGGCTCGTGGTGACTAACAGATGTGATAACAATCACGCACACAGAATGAATGTACATAACACACGGTGACATCTCTCAACACTTTAATCGCACTTCTCGCAAACAGCAATCACTCGGCGATAATGCCATTCAAACACACACACACACACACACACACACACACACACACACACACACACACACACACACACACACACACACACATATATATATATATATATATATATATATATATATATGTCAGAGTCCAATGTAGTGCCAGCAGAGATGCAGGGACATCGTTACGCCCGCCAGGCGAATAGTTCCTAGCGGGGATGCCGTAACATCGTTACGCCCGCCAGGCGAGTTTTAGTTACCTGCCTGCGAGGTTGCCGGCTGACAGACAGCCAGCGGTCAGGCAAGGACAAAGCAGGACGCACGCAGGCCTCGTGAAGCCACTTCAGGTGGACAGATGCGTTGCGAGAGATAGCCAGACAGCTCTGGGACGCGGACTTGACTGGACGTATGATGGGAGAAAGGCTTGTGTGTTTCTGTGGCCCGAAAGTCGAGCGCTTGTACATCTTGTGAGACTGATTGTAAGCTGTGGGTTGCTTGTAAGTGTATTGTGATAACTTATGTATTGTGATGATCATCTCTAGATCGTGATCTGTGAATAAATCCATCGAAACTTCGTGTCGTTGAGTCTCAAGTCAAATCACGTTGTATTTGTACTGTCTCACATGTGTTAGGTTAACGAGCCAGGTTTAAGACCCTGACATGTGTGGACGTGGTGGCATTCGTCCGGCTTTAAAATGAACGTGGTAAGTAATTAACAGTTAAAACCTAGATTTGTGAACTTAGAAATTTTTGTTCAACTTTAGAGTACATTTAAATGTGATTGTGAAGGCTCATTTTGATATATATATTATTACATTGTTTAAACATGGAGACTAAATGTGAACGTACAGTGCATACATATTGTTTGATCTTGTAAACGTGTAAAACATTTGTGATTGTGAAACTTGTCATCGTTTTGACCTTGTCGACATTGTGAAGTTGTCGCCATTGTGACCTTGTCGCCATCTTGTAAATTTGATGTCTATGCCCTTACTGAATGTCATCTTGATGTAAGTGATGTGTCATCAATGTTGTAGTGTGTCGAGATATAGTTAGAGTGTCTTTGTAAAGTGAATTGTGGAAAGCAGAAAGTTTTGGAAAGAAAGTGACTTGTGGTTTTGAAAAAAAAATTGTTGACGGACAACATTACGACCTACAATTACACTCAACGTCATACAAACCTAATCAAAACTTAGTGACAAGCAGGCACACCACATCAAATAGACGCTAATTTATTTCCTCCAAAAACAAAGCAGGTTTTCTGTGCCATCTGAAACCCTTGCCCGTAGAGGTCATTTGCGTTTTTGAAGTAGCGACCCTGCAGTTCCTAGTCCAAATTTCAACCGTTCTTCACCGCATCCAGGACACTTGAGTATATTTTTCTTTCTTTATACTTTCGGATGCAAAATTCAGGCACATATTGTAAATAGAACACAATTGTAAATTGGTTACTTTACTAACAACTTGTAACAAATTGTGTGTCTGATATTTCATTTGCATTTTCCATCATGTCGTCATTAAATGATTTCATCGATATGGGGTTAAAGTTAAAGTTAACAGGTGATGAGCTAACGAAGTGGAGTGAGACTAAATACGCTGAACACTTTCGTGAGAAAGCTAATGAACGCGATGAAAGAGCGGCTGAAAGAGCATTAAAGCAGGCAGAGACTGACGCAGCTGTAAAGCAGGCAGAAATAGCAGCTCAGAGTAAACGGGAAGAGCTGGAAGTGCAATTAAAAATCAAACAAATTGATACTGAGACTGCCATTAACAAAGAGTCTAAGAAATCTGAGAGACTGGAGAAAGAAAACCAGTACAAGAAATACCAAGGTATCGTACGTAATTATACCTCGGGTGACTGCATCGCAGCCTTTACCCAAAATTTTGAGACTTTAATGGACCATTACCAGGTCCCATTGTCTGAATGGAATATTATTTATATGAGAAGTTTATCAGGGGAGCCTCTGAAAGTCATAGAGACTATCCCCAAAGACCTCAGAAAAGATTACCATTATCTAAAATCAAAGATTATGGCACATTTTATGTTAGATGAGGCAGGTTACAGAGAACAATTCAGCAAGTTGAGCCCCAAACCGACTCAAACGTTCTCTGACTACCTCTGCTTAGTCCGAGATATATTTTCCAAATGGACTTCAGCAGCTAACATTGATAAGAACTATCAAAAGTTAGAAGACCTTATCATCAGAGATAAAGTCATTTCATCTATTCCATCAGCATTTTCAAAGTTTTTTGCAAGAGAATGAATGCACAAGTGTGGATGAGATTGAGAGACGTGGTTCGGCGTATTACACAGCCAACAAGCATTGTTTTGCCAGTGAAGCTACTGAAACCAATTTTGTAGCATCGGCTAACTATGACAAACCCTATAGTAGGCAAAAACCTCATAAGCCTACATCTGAGAAGTACAACCATTGTAAATATTGTAGAATTTCACATCATCAAGGTGAGATGTGCGACAAAAACCCCGCATATCTTACATATTTACAAAACATTGTAAACAGACAAGATAAGGAGCGTAAATCCTTTAGAAATTTGCGTAAATGTTTCCTCTGTAAGGCGTATGGACATTATCGCCATGATTGTAAAGGTAGGCAAATGACAAAGAAAGCCAATGCCGCCTTATTTGATAGTTCATCATCAGATGAAGAACAATCAGAGAAACACCATGTGAACTCAGCACAGGCTTTTGATATGTTTAACGCAAATAAATGTACTGTTTGTAATACCTTTTATGAAGATGGTATTTTAACATGCGGCCACTCCATTCCTATTGCCAATGAAGAAGCTAATTTGGTAGTAGATTCCAAAGGCAGAATAAACATCCATCAGGGATACGTGAATGGCAAGTCTGCTACAGTCCTTCGGGACACGGGAAGTTCATTGATTGGACTGAAGAGAACGTTTATAATGCCTACAGACTATACAGGCAGGCACGTAACATGCAGAACATTCTCTGGCAATATTGAAAAATACCCACTAGCATGGGCATATATTCAAACACCTTTCCTCACTGGGAAAGTAAAATGCGCAGCATTAACAAACCCGGTGTGTGCTATTATAATTGGAAATTTACCAGAGGTGAATGATATGCCTCATGACATAACATCTCTTTGCATTAATGAGATCACAACATCACCATCAATTGTCATCATTGATACTGTTGTACCACCTAATGAATGTATGGTAGCTAATGCAGCACTAAGATCTCATGACATCATTGATAACACTGTTTCATCACCATCTGATATCATTGAATGTGTGAATGCAGTAACCAGATCTACTGCTAGAATGCAAGATGAAATTAATCAGACTGAGGCTATAGAAAGGCTTAGCCCAGTATTACTACCTCCTAAAACCACGAAGGAGACTTTTGTAACAGCCCAAAAGGCTGACCCTTCATTGTCAAAATATTTTAATCTGATCGGCCAAAAGCCAAAGTTAACCAAAAATGCAAGATGGCATTTTGCTTTGAAAAATTGTATCCTCACCAGGTATTATACCAGAGGTGACACCACAACAGAGCAAACTGTTTTGCCAATTGAGTATCGTAAGCAAGCCTTACATCTTGCCCATGATATACCTCTTGCAGGGCATATGGCATACGCTAAGACCAGATCAAGATTGTTATTACAGTTTTATTGACCCAAATTCTGCAATGACATTAAGCAATATTGCAGGAGTTGTGACATCTGCCAAAAACTTGTAAAGAAAGGAAAAAACCCACAAGCAAAGTTATAAGTTACTGACTTAGCCAGTCGACCTTTTGAGAAAATATCTGTCGACATAGTGGGCCCTCTTAATCAGATAACAACCAGAGGGAATAAATATATATTAACTGTTATTGATCAATGTAGCCGCTGGTCGGAAGCGATTCCGCTAAAGAACATAACTGCCATTGACATAATGGAAGTTTTCTTCCATATATTTTCACGGATAGGATTTCCAGACACTATCCAATCAGATAGGGGTCCTCAGTTTATCGCCGCATCTACTCAAGCTTTCACCAAAATGCTAGGAGTGAAGCAATGTTTCAATTCCCCGTACCAACCTCACTCGAGTGGAATTATAGAAAAATTTAACGGTGATTTAAAGCATATGCTTGCTAAAGTTACGCAAGAGCACGCCAATAACTGGGAATTATATTTACCTGCTATTCTATTTGCTTATCGCGAGGTACCACATGCTAGTACAGGTTTCTCTCCTTTTGAACTTATCTATGGTGCCAAACCACGTGGCCCATTAAGCATTTATCACCAAATGTTAACTGAATCCACTCCTTTACTGAAACCCATATCATCATACGTATATGTTACATCATTGCGTGAAAGAATCATCAAATCTTGTATAATTGCAAAGGATGCACTAAAATTATCTGGTGCTACATATAGACAGTATGCTGACAAAGGTAACAGGACAATAACGTTGACACCTGGACAGGACGTTCTTCTTCTTCTACCTAGTGACAGACACTTATTGACTGAGTCTTGGCAAGGACCATTTAAAGTGACGAGACAGATTTCACCCGTAGACTATGAGATCCAGATAAAAGACAAACACAAAATATTCCACGTCAATATGCTAAGACCATATTTCAACAGAGACAACGAACAAGACGATACAACAGCATGTACAGTGATAATAGACCATGAAGATGACGAGGCTAGTGACGAAATTCCAACACCTGCAGTAGACACGACGAACTGCTTGAAGGAAATTAAGATCAACCCAAAGTTAACTCAAGCAGAAACAGACATTTGCAAACATCTCATACAACAGTACAACACCATCTTCTCCAACAACCCAGGACAAACAGAATTAGTACAACATCACATCACACTCACGACAAATACACCCATAAAATGCAGACCCTACACCATTCCATTGCATTACAAAGAACACTTACATCAAGAGATCATCAGCTTAGAGAAAAACAACATCATTAGACGATCCCAATCAAATTTCTCATCTCCAATGGTCATAGTACGCAAAAAGGACAACACAATAAGACTCTGTGTCGACTACAGAAAATTAAATAAGATAACTCTTTTGGATTTAGAGCCAATGGCAAACTCTGAAGACCTATTGACAGAACTGACAGACGCTAGGTTCTTTACGAAGGTAGACATGACTAAAGGTTACTGGCAAATAGCAGTAGACGAACAGAGCAGACATCTGACAGCTTTTGCCACACCTTGGGGACTGTACGAATGGTGCAAACTTCCATTTGGGCTTGTCAATGCCCCAGCAACATTCGTACGTATGACACGACTCCTACTAGTAGACATTCCTAATATTATTTGCTATATTGACGACATTTGTGTTCACACAAAGACGATGACAGACCACATAAAGACATTAGAACAGACTTTTGAACGCATTAGACAGCACGGACTGACGGTAAAGCCTGCAAAAGTAGACATAGCCTATCAGGAAATATCCTTCTTGGGGTACAAAATATCTAATGGCTTTGTCACGACAGACGATAACATTGTGTCCAAGATACTAAAACTCTCACTTCCGACTACGAAAAAGCAAGTTAGAAGTTTTTTGGGACTTATAAATTATTACAGGCAGTTTATACCAGATTTTGCTGAACTGACCGAAGTATTTACTAACCTACTAACAAAAGATCAACCCGAAAAAATTGTAAGCAATGAATGCCTAAAATTTGCATTCCGGAAAGTATTATCTTATTTTTCTGATAATAGCTTACACAATCCCATCCTGAAATTGCCCAATCTCCATTTACCTTTCAGATTACGCACAGATGCGAGCTCCGTGGCGATTGGAGCAGTCTTGTTGCAAGAGCACAATAACATCCTACATCCTGTGTACTTCGTCTCCCGAAAATTAAAACCGAGAGAACGGGCTTGGTCGACACCTCAGTTGGAAGCCTTAGCTCTAGTGGTGGGTATAACAAAATTGTCCAGATTCCTCCTAGGACGTCATTTTATTGTGGAGTCTGACAGTAGTCCATTAAGATTTATCAATTCAGTACCTTCCAACCAAATGATAGCTCGCTGGTCTCTTAAGCTTCAAGATTACAGCTTTGAAGTTCGACACATCGCGGGCAGAACCAACACAATTGCCGATCTTTTGTCCCGTTGTCCGACCGACCCAGTAAGCGCCAATGTCTGAGTGCAGTGTGTAAAATACACTCGGACCAACACAGCCATGCATCAGTGAAGTTTTTTCACAAAAGCTGTGTATGTCTATATGATGTAATAGGGGTTTATTCCCAATATACATAGTTTCTTATTTTACTATTAATGTAGTGATTGTTGTGAATAATTGTGTAGTGTGTGGTAGAAAGAGAACTTTGTTAATTGCATATATTACGAAACAAGAACAGTGCCACTTTCGCTCTCAACTTACCGTAAGCGAACTGTCCGTGGTAGCTGCATTTGGAACTTATCCAGGGATATTTTAACTCCGTGTGTGAAAGTGTGACCTGAACATTGACATCTACACCACTTCAGTCAATCGAAATCCAGAAGTTTTTCCATTTGAAACAACCAACACATGAACGATCAGAACATTGCACATTCCGTCTTACTACATCAGACCGGAACAAGTGTGTTCTACAGATTTTCAACATCAGCTGTTTCGTGTGTACTTCCGGATGATTTAGAAATTTAGTGTAAAAGTAGCAGACGACAAACAAAAGCTTAAAAAGTTATAACACTTCTAAACTATTTACGATTTAATAATTTCGAATACACGAATTGTGTATTAATATGTTTTATTAAATGTAATCTTAGAATCATATCTTGAGTAAGTTATTCATACTACCGACATTTTTTCGCTAGTATGGAAAAACATCAAGCTATGACGCTGAGAAATAGAAGAATTATTGTAAAATATTATATTTCTTAGATTTTGAAGTGATGTCCCTTTCATTTTATTGTTATTACATTATTACACCAAGGGCGTTAAATGAAATGTATACGATGATGTATTGTGTATAAATAGCCATGTTGTTGCCAGATTGTTAACACGGCAAGAAGCCATCTACTGGGCATGGTAGAGTGTTACCGACATTGCAGACCGACACAAGAACTCCTGGCCAAATAAGGTCAGAGTTTGAGCGTTGAATGCGACTTAGATAAAGCCGTATTACGGTCTTGCCAGATGTTTTTTGTCTCAAAAAGCATATTATTACTTTTTTTTGAAAGGCTGCGAGGTAATTGCTTGGGAAGCTGTTATTACCGATCTGACTGGGTCAATAATGCAATAAAGGTAATCAGCCATCGAGAGGAAGAAGCTTGACGAGTGTTAAAGGTTGAACACCACATGTGTTTAGATACAATGTCCATTTCGTATGTATTTCTAGGCCAAGATGTGTGTGTTTATGTATTTCTACATCAATGTATATAACGTAAAGGTTGACTCTGACAAGGTTAAAATAGAAGATGTCCCGGGGGAGCATGTCAGAGTCCAATGTAGTGCCAGCAGAGATGCAGGGACATCGTTACGCCCGCCAGGCGAATAGTTCCTAGCGGGGATGCCGTAACATCGTTACGCCCGCCAGGCGAGTATTAGTTACCTGCCTGCGAGGTTGCCGGCTGACAGACAGCCAGCGGTCAGGCAAGGACAAAGCAGGACGCACGCAGGCCTCGTGAAGCCACTTCAGGTGGACAGGCGCGTTGCGAGAGATAGCCAGACAGCTCTGGGACGCGGACTCGACTGGACGTATGATGGGAGAAAGGCTTGTGTGTTTCTGTGGCCCGAAAGTCGAGCGCTTGTACATCGTGTGAGACTGATTGTAAGTCTTAACATGTTAATGTGGAATATTTTATGTTGGTTGTTTATTGCAATTTCGTAGTCCACTGTCGAAATTTGTCTCAGTACTTTAAACGGTCCTTGCCATGAGTCTGTCAGAAGATGATTGTCACTTGGCAAAAGTAATAGTACGTCCTGTCCAGGTGTCAGTGTTATTGTTCTATTTCCTCTGTTTGCATATTCTCTATAGATGGAACCAGTTTGTCTCAATGATTCTTTTGCTAATATGCAAGATCTCATGATCCTGTCACGTAAAGTTGTTATATGTTCATAAGGTGACAATGATTTCTGATCATTTTCTAGTTCAGTTAACAAAGTGTGATAAATTGATAATGGGCCGCGAGGTTTGGCTCCATATACTAGCTCAAATGGTGAAAAACCTGTGCTAGAGTGAGGTACTTCTCGATAAGCGAAAAGGATGGCAGGTAGAAAGGTGTCCCAGTCATTTGGGTATTCCTGGGTGACTTTCGCCAACATGTGTTTGAGGTCACCGTTCATTTTCTCTATTATACCCGTTGAATGAGGTTGATAGGGGCTGTTAAAGCACTGTTTCACACCTAACATTTTATTAAAGGCTTGAGTGGCAGCAGAAATAAACTGGCTTTCTCTATCTGATAGAATCGTATCAGGAAACCCTATTCTCGCGAAAATATGGAAGAAAACTTCCATCACGTCTTTAGATGTAATATTTCTAAGCGGAATCGCTTCAGGCCATCTAGTACATAGATCAATGACAGTTAGAATGAATCTATTGCCTCTTGATGTAACATGGTTTAAAGGACCTACGATATCTACCGAAATTTTCTCAAATGGTCTACTTGCAAGATCTGTTGTTTGCAGTTCTGCTTGAGGGTGTTTCCCCTTTTTTACAAGTTTCTGGCAGATGTCACATGATCTGCAGTACTGTTTAATATCACTGCAGAACTTTGGCCAGTAGAACTGTGCTAGTATTCTTGCTCTGGTTTTGGCACAGGCCATATGCCATGCAAAAGGTATATCACGTGCTAGTTGCAATGCTTTTTTTGCGGTGTTCGGTTGGCAACACCGTTTGCGCAATGGTATTGGCATCTTTAGTGTAATACCTTGTTAAGATACCACATTTCAAGTCAAAGTGCCATCTAGCATTCTTTGTTTGTTTTGGCTTTTGGCCTACAAGTTTAAAATATTTTGCCAATGTAACATCGGCCTTTTGGGCTTTTACAAAATTTTCCCTCATGGTTTTCAGAGGTGTTATGACTGGACTTAACAATTCTAAAGTCTCAGTTTGGTTAGTTTGAGCTTGCATTTCTGCAGCTGATCTAGTCACTGCATTTGATACAATACATTCACAAGAAGATGCTATACAATCATGTGGCATATCATTCACTTCTGGCAGGTTACCAACAATTATATCACAACATGGGTTAGATAATGCTGCGCATTTAACCTTGCCTGTTAGGAATGGTGTTTCAATATATGCCCATGCAAGTGGGTATTTCTCAATGTTACCTGAGAAAGTTCTGCATGTTACATGTTTGCCTGTGTAGTCTGCAGGTAAGATAAAGTCTTTCTTTAAACCAATAAGAGTGCACCCGCTATCGCGTAAAACAGTGGCTACTTTGCCGTTCACATAACCTTGATGGATATTGAGCTTGCCTTTGGAGTCTATCACCAAATTGGCTTCCTCATTTGCAATAGGTATGGAGTGGCCGCAAGTTAACATGCCATCTTCATGGAAGCGGTTGCAGGTTGTACATTTTTCCAGATGGAAAACATCAATGGTCTCTGCCGCATTAACTGGTTGGTTCTCTACTAGTTCTTCATCAGAGGAAGAGCTATCAAACAATGCTGCGTTGGCTTTTCTGGTCATTTGTTTTCCTCTACAGGCATGGCGCCAGTGGCCGTACGCTTTACAGAGAAAACATTTGGTTGCCCGTTTGTAGCTCTTTCTCTCTCTGTCTTGCTTGTCTATATAGTTTTGCAAATATGTGAGATACCCAGGGTGTTTGTCACACATCTCACTTTCACTGTGTTGTAAATTACAATATTTGCATTGATAGTTCTTACTCATAGGTTGCCTGAAGGATTTCTGCCTGTTATAGGTACTTGGTTTTGACCTATCATAGGTAGCGGCTGCTACGAATTGTGTGTCTGTTAGTACACTAGAAAAACAATGTTTATTGGCGGTAAAGTACGCCTACCCACGATTTTCTATTTGCTGCACACTCTCACATTCACACTCTTGCAGAAATTTCGAAAAAGGAGGTGGTAGAGAAGAGATGATCTTGTCTCGTAGGATCAGATCTTTCAGTTTATCAAAATTGTTATCAACTTTAGCTGATGATAACCACTTACTAAATACATCCTGTACTACTGAAATGTAGTCAGAGAACGTTTGTGTTGGTTTTGGAGCTAACTTACTAAACTGTTCTCTGTAGCCTGCTTCATCTAACAGGAAGTGTGCCATAATTTTGGCTTTTATATACTGATAATCTTTTCTTAAGTCTTTGGGGATGGTCTCAATGACTTTTAGAGTTTCCCCAGATAAACTTCTCATGTAAATGATATTCCATTCTGTCTCTGGGATCTGATAATGTTCCATTATCGGTTTCAAAGTTTTGGGTGAATGCTGCGATGCAGTCCCCAGTAGCGAAATGTTTGACGATACCCTGGTACTTTTTATATTGATTTTCTTTTTCTTTCACCTCTAACCTTTTAGATTCTTTATCTGCTGATGTTTCAGGCCTCTGGCTGTTTAATCTTTAGCTGCATTTCCAGCTCTTCTCTTTTGCTCTGTGCAGTAATCTCAGCTTTCTTATATCGGCCTCTGTTTCTGCATGTTTGGTTTTAGCGTCTACCTCTGCCTGTTTGGATTTAGCCTCTAGCCCTGCCTGTTTGGTTTAGCCTCTAACTCTGCCTGTTTGGTTTTAGCCTCTCTTTCAGCAGCTCTGTCCTTCCCCTTTGGACTACTCTGCATATTTCGCCTCACTCCATTTTGTTAACTCATCTCCGGTTTTATTTAACTTCAGTCCTAACTCAATAAATTCTTGTAACGTAGACATGATACTTCTGTTATCTAGTTACAGTGAATTTATACAGGAATAATTATCAAATGTTAGTAAATGCAATATGTGTATAATACAATAGTTACACAATAATTATACAGCTTAGGCCTGGACCTGTACAAAAGTATGTAGACAAAAAATACTTAAGTGATACAGGAATTTGAAGCTCTGGACGTATGTTGGCAAACTGCACCAGAGAGAAGCTGCTTGGTCTTCTACAGCCAGGAAAAATGACCTTTGTAGTGTACAATTTCGGATGAAAAACCTGTTTACTTTTGGAGAGAGGAAATATTAGTATGTGTCTGTTATGTGGTGTATGCGTTGTCAGCTAAATGTGGTAGGTTTGTATGCCGTCAAGTATGTTTGTTTGGTCGTTGTGTCGTCAGTTCAGAATACAATTTCAGTGTTACTTCTTTGTCCAATGCTTTCTTTCGATTTACAGAACTCTTTCACGTGTTATTCCGTTCACAACTGTAACACGAACACACTTCTTTATATATCTCTTCTGCTCACGCTCACAACTTTGGTTCAACCATTGACGAGGCTACGTATGCTCATTCTCTTTAACATACACATTGTCTGATTTACACACTTCGTTCTATCTTTTTCAACCACAAGATCTTAATGTCCAAAGCCGGACGAGCCACCCACGTTCACAATTGTCAGAGTCCTGATTTGCAATCAATAAAGGCTCGTGGTGACTAAACAGATGTGATAAGAATCCTTCACACAGAATGAATGTACATAACACACGGTGACATCTCTTCAACACTTTAATCGCACTTCTCGCAAACAGCAATCACAACTGGCTTCGCTCGAACTCAGGCGATAATGCCATTCAAACACACACACACACACACACACACACACACACACACACACACACACACACATATATATATATATATATATATATATATATATATATATATATATATATATATAATTAATACATCAATTCATGAATGCAATATTACATACCATGCACTCAGTCTTTCTATACTCAACAGGCTTTCTCTCATCTAGCGTCAACTCATACACTCAATACGTGCACTGCTCTCGTTCCATGTCTGTCCAGTCCTACGGTCCAATGCTGTCTGACTGCTAGCCGCAGTGAGCCCGTGTTGGTCCAGCTTTCTCCTCTCGTGGTCTCCGTGTACCACGCAGGCCCAGTCCCTGTTACTGCGTCGTAAGTGTTACTGCAGTTCACGTACCTGGCCGTCATTGCCAGGCGCCCGTGATGAAGACCCGGGGAAGATTCTGCCACTGATTAATACACACGTAACTGTTATTTCTACAGTAATATTGTTGGTTGCGTTACTAGCATGACTATATTTTATTTGAAGTTTTTATCTGTTAGTTTTAAATAGTTTTATCCCCTTCAAAAAGTTGTTTTCTCTAGACTGTCATAAAGAAACTGTTCGTGTACCTGCTTCATTACTTGGCTACCTTAATATCAAGAACCTGCTAAAACTGTTAAGATCAGCAACAAAGAAATATGTTTCAATGACATCTTAGCATATTCGGGATATAGCTCTAGGCTACTATTTTCTGGACCACACCACATTCAATGGGTAATGCAGTCAGTATCTCGTCGCTTGCCTTATATGCCAGTACATTGTTTAGTCTCTTTAAAACGCAACTGGGTCGATCCCAGCCAGATCATTCCACCTAGAGAACGGTTTTAATCCAGGACCATTAGATCAGAAGGCCAGTGCACTAGCAATAATGATAATATGTGTCCATGATAAATACAGATAATAAGTTTAAAATTAAAACAGTACTTATAATTCACGATAAACTGTGTAGTATTGTGTTAAATCTGAGCTATATAGCCATTGAGCTCATAGACAGATGGCATCATATTAATGCGTTCATAGAAAGATGACACAATACTTTAGCGTTCATAGTAAGATGACACAATGCTATAGAGTCCATAGATAGATGACACCATGCCACGAGACACTATATGTATAACTAATTTTTTCTTTAAAGTAAATGTTTATATGTATGCAATGAAACACAATAGTTATAGTTATAATAAGCAAATAATAATAGCATGAGCACTGACTGTAATGTTAACATATTGATTAGTACTTAAAGAATATAAAGAAAACGAAATGACAGAGAGCAGTCCAACCAACGATAATTTACAGCAAACCACACTTCGAAGTTGCCTCAAATAAATAACAGTTAGTTTTCTAAACAATCAAGTACACTTTTTAACCCCACCTAAGCAGACTGCATTATGTGATATGCAGGAGAGAAGCTATATCTTATCAACCGTAAAACGTTCCAGTAACTGTACTATCTACCTCACTTTAATCCCCGGATGTATGAGTGGGTGCCTGCTGCTATGAATGTTTCAGCTTCCCGATAGTGTCAAGTTCTATCTATTGAATGCGACCAGTCTTTCTCGTATCAACTCAACTAGATTTGCAACCTGATACATTGCTTTTAGTATCATTTCTACAAGGACCACTCGTACTTGATATGCATAAAATGTTTCATTTGCATTCCACTGGTGTGAGTGATCATAATATCCATACATATTCATAAAACGTGTCTTTTAATGTATATTTTAAAGTTGTGTGTTGCACTGAGTGCCATCATATGCGCGTTGGAGTGAACAAGACCACAGCTTTATAACCGAGTTTAATTTTCTACTGCAAGTTCACTATCTTGAGACATCAAGATTTCCTAATATATTGAGCATTCTGGTTTTATTAGTAAAAAGGTCTTATAGTAACAACTCATTGATTGAAACTCGTAAGAAATATTAAGCCAGGTAAAATTTTCTATATTCAGATTATTAGAATTGTAGATTGTATCCCCTTTCCTTAAGTAGCCATATATATCAGGTGACTCAGATTCTGAAACATCCAAACATACCTATGTCCACAAAACAACAGATAATAAATAGAGTAGTCATACTGACCTTATGCTACCAATGTCACACATGGACATATCCAAATTAGACCAAGCTAACTTAACACCTGCGAAATTAGATGCATGTCTGTTGTCAGCAGACGAGCTGTCTCACACTGACGTTAAGTAATTGGTGCAGGTTGGCATCCTTTACTGCCATGGCAAGGATGGGGTTGAGTTGTTATGGCCGAGAGAACTTGTTGTTGTGGGACAGGAATGCTTATGGGTGACAACACTTGGAGATGTCAGAAATAACACAGTGACATTTATGAGAGTGGCTGATTATCATGTTTGGTCACGTTATGAGAAGAGATAAATTGGAAAACTTGGTGACAACTGGCAGGTCGAGGGGAAGAGAGCAAGTGGAGAGCAGAAAATTAAATACCTGTATGACTTGGCCACGTTGTATGGTCGAGACAAGAAACAGAGCTGATCCATGACTCTGGTGTTCGAGTGAGCTGGCGAAACATGACCGCCCACGATTAAATGCATGGCACATGATGATGATGCTGATGATGATGATGATGATGATGATGATGATGATTATCATTGAGTAGTTTGATACTGTATGAGTGACTCTTTTGAATATTATATAAGAGTGGCTGTTCTGCGCTGTACACTGTTCTGTTCTTCCTTGTCAAATATTCCTCTCACTTTTGTCTGGATGTGTAGTGATAGTCTATGTTCATCTTTCCATGGAATTCGTCTGGAATAGTTGTCAGAGGGATACCAACTGTGGGCAGATCAGTGGTTTCTCTGCAGAGTGGTTTGGACTGGTGGATAAAACTACTTCTTTTCAACCGCCCCATAGCTAAGTTTACATATCGGTGCTTCATAGAGTGGCCTGGAAAGCTGAGGAACTTTTCTGCTTGTATTAACGTTTTTGTGTCTCTGCGCTCTCTCAGTGTTTGTGTCCTCCCCATCTTCTCAATTTCCACTGTTAGTTAGTTAGTCAGTCGACAGACCATCCTCGTTGCATATCGAACCATTCAGTCCATAAGTGCTCGGATCCCCTCCTCAGCAAATCCCGCAGCGTGTAGCGGCTAACGACACCGGTTCTGTGCGGGTTTATCAATCTTCTTTAGCTTCCAGCGTAGTGTTCTTGTTTGGCTACACCTCTTTTTATTTGCTGTTTTCGCAGTATGACCATGGTTGTAGATTCGCAGTCATAACTTGGTTTTCGCAAAAGCCTTAATTCTCGTAGTGCATTCAAAATGTCAGCCTGGTCCATGGCGCGTTCGCCCTCCACATTAGTCATACCTGCGAGCTTGTCAGCCCGCTCATTACCTTGTACTCCCGCATGCCTTGGCACGAAGATGAAACTAATCTTTGCCAGCCGAGACCGCCCCAGAGACAGCAACCATTCTCTTCGGATCCTCCTCGTCTCTATCCCCTTGAGCATGCTCATTGAGTCGCTAAGGACGCATGCCAATATGAATGTCTGTGCCTCGAGCCATGTTATTGCTTTACATACTGCCATCACGTCCAAAGTCAGGCTACTTGTGGTCTCAACAAAAGCATCAGAGTCCTCCTTCACAATTCTCTCTCCGGCCCACGCCGTAAAGGCCCATGAGACTCTCATATGTCGGACGACCGACCCATCGTGTAAATGACAGCATCACCGTCTAATGAATTCTCAAAAAATCAACGCTTGTACTTCCGCCTCCATAGCAGCCGGAATTTCTTGTCTGCATTTTAGGTCTAGTTGGGTGCAAACTTAAAAGGACGTACAGAAATCTGTTGGCACTTGTACTCACTCCTCGCTACGTTCTAAGTCCTCATGTGAACACATCTGTTGAAGAATGTCTTCCGCTTGACCCATCCACGACCTTCCTCTTTTTAATCTGCTGCCCTTCACCTTCCTAATTTCACTATGCAGTGGATGTTGTGTGTTTTTGCGTTAACTCTGAGGTAGGCACGTGCTCTGCAGATTTGTAGTCTGTCTTCAATGGTTGGAAAATCAAGAAGGTAGCTATATCTCTTGTACGTCCTAAAATAATGCGCATTGTTTAGTTTTGTATCCTTTCTTCTTCTTCTTTTTTTCGTTCATCCGGAGTGTTTTTTCAGATGTGATTGCGGTGTGTCTGTTATACGCCCTTGGGCCGAAACCCGTAGGCCAACACATCCGACAATAGCGTGCTTTTTTGACCAGGTAGCATTCCTGGGAGACTCTCACTTTTGTGGTGCCATCTACAACCATGCTGGCCAAGGTTGAACGGTCGAAGACAACGGTCATCCCTCAAAGGAAGGCAGGGACAGTCCATAGCATTTTCCGCCACCCAAGGTTGCTTCCATAGTTGCAGGGCCGACACATAGCGCCCTGGATTCTGGGCTCACCGAGGGAAATCGTCACGTCCTGCTCATGGCTGCTTTAAATCCTCACTTCAATATATTGGTCATTTCGTTTGCCCCGGGCCATTCCCGCACAAACCAGACAGGTTTGCAGACGGCATCCACTCAGCGAGTTTTCGGACATGTGCTTGTCGTTGCGCCCGTCAGAGCTGTTCCAGGCACGACAGACATTCGGAAAACTACCTAGTCAGAGCTGTTCCGAACAAGAGCGGCATTCGGAAACTAGGTAGTCAGAGCTGTTCCTAGCACGAGAGACATTCGGACGAGACATTTCACTCGGACGTAATTGCGTAGTGTCAATTTTTAGTTTGCCACCCGTAGGACGACACTTCCGGCTTCCGGCGGGCATTTTTTAATGAGGTTAGCCTTCCTCTGGTTCGAGACAAGTTAGACTCTTATTTCGACTTCCACACAGGCAAGCTTTTCCTTTGGTCTGCCACGTAATGGATTCGCAAGCCAGGCGTTCCATTTCGTGTCATCGAGACAATTTTCCACCTTTGACTACACTCACTCCATGAGTACGGTTAAACACTTTCATCGGAACGTGCGACCGAGGTGTTTTTCCACCTTTTAGTACTCGCTCACGAGGTAGGCTACATGTGCTGCCGGCTCAGCACCTTACCTCCGTACAGCAGTGAGCGAGAAACGGCCAGGCCCTCTCATCCGGGGATCCTCATATCCCCCAGCTGAGAGCCTTCGGGCAAGTATCTGAACTGGGCATAGTAGCGTGCCCAGTATCTCACCTCCATTTATCGGTGGAGGCGTTTGTGTAAGTATCTGGACCTAGATTGTGGCTTCGTGCGCCGGAGCTTAAATTTTGACTGCCTATCCTCAGTCCTACCTGCAGAGCAGCAGGTTGTGTCCTCTCTTAGTCTGGTCCCTATCCCATATGCTGTCCGATATGTAGTTTTTCATCCATCGGCAAGCACATGGTGTCGATGGGACACGCAAGCTCCCCCACCACGGCAAGGTGGAGACACATCGGGGGAGCCATCGACATTTGATAGGGCAGACATTTGAAAGATGCGTCGCCGGCACGTAAAGCCATGCGATCAGCACAAAGTTATCCAGAGTCACCAGTGGGAACGCCGCGCCCCGCGAAGGGCAACGACGATTGGTTTTGAACTAATAAAAGCGCTCTTTCCGCGAGGGTCGGAGCTTGGTAAGCATGTATTAGCTCTAGAATTGCCACAGTTATCCAAGTAGGATTGTGTCATCTAAGGAACCTCGACTGATTTAATGAGCCATTCGCGGTTTCACCGTGAGACAGTGTGAACTTAGACATGCATGGCTTAATCTTTGAGACAAGCATATGACTACTGGCAGGATCAACCAGATATCTATCGGACAGACGGACTATTCACGCACACGCAAGCCAAGAGTAGCATCGCTAAAGCGCGCCCTCCCGGTACAAGGTGATACATGCAAAACCACTGGACGCCTACCGACGAGCTTTCAAGCTACGCCGGACAGGACTGACCGAAAAAAAAAGCTATACCAGCTTACTGACTGCAGGCCCACTACTCATCGAGAGAGAGTGGGCGCTTATCGAGACTTTGTCGAACGGTCGTACAAATTTTGCTCTTTTGCCCGCTCAAATCACGACACTGGCTGCACGATGCGGTTACATTCTTGAAACGCCTGCCTCGCTAACTTACGTTGGCTGGTAAGATCCCATTTTGGTGCACCTCACACAGCCATCCGAGACAACGAACGCTAGACGCGGAACTGATTTAGCGAACCAGACCAGCCCCACGTATCCTTTCCATCCTTTCTATCTATTTACGGCTGAGAGTCGGGATCGCCATCGCATACTAAAAAAATAACAGACATTACCAGCCCCTCGTATAGGAGGCATAGATGGCGCTGCTCACAGTTTGCTGCCGCCACCACCCGCATCGCAGCCAAACACTGCTTGGCCTTTGTTATTCACCTGGTCTATGTGCTCATTATAATCAAGGCTTCGATCAAAACGTATCCCCAGGTAATTTATTGCCAGCGTTCTTTCCACCGCCTCTGAATACAAATTACAGTTGGTGTTGGCGTGTTGACAATATGATTATTCAGAGAGAACCATGTCACTGTTGCCTTTGTTGGGTTGACAATCGCCCCAGCTTCAGCACACCAAGTACTTATGCGTTTGAGTTCGGTATGCAATTCCACAGCAACTTGATCTTTATCCTTACGCTGATGATACACTAAAACATCGTCGGCATATGACAATGTCCTCCCCTGTCCAGTGATCTACTCGCTGGTGATTCTCACAGTGCAGGCGTTGAACAGCACCGGAGATAAAGGTTATCCCTGTGGTAGGCCAGGATATATTGTTGTTGGTTCCGACGCCCAGCTACCACATCTAAAAACTACTTTACGTTGGAAGAGGGCTGCAGCAATCAAACTAAGGAGGAACGGACTTATCTTGAGTTCAAGAAGCTGAAGCATTAGAAAGTCCAATGGTACTCTGTTGTACGCGCCCTCCAGATCAATCGCTGCAGCAAAGGTTTCAGTGCCTGAGTAGTAACCTTCATAAACATCATGGGCCCAAACTGCTTCATTGGTCCAGGTTTCTCTTTTGGGAAGGTACCCTCCTAGGGTGGGTGAGAAAACACCTTGCTTCTCTAGCTGTCTTGCTATTTTTCGGGCAATTAACTTCTCCAGCAAGTTTGCCTATTGTATTCTGCATGGTTATTACTCGATATCCCTGAATTTGTGTGT
>JACEFZ010002742.1:0-11868 GCA_014155875.1 Cepaea nemoralis | reverse complement strand
CCCAATACTAAATCATTTTGTTTTTTTAAGGCGGGCCCTGCTGTTGTATGTGCTCTTTAATTAGTACGCTCCCGAATTCTTTTGTGCATTAGTTTGGTATTTTTACTGTTGTGTTGTTTTTCAATTTCTATGCAATTTTTCTTAAGCCATGCTTCTTTTGCCTCCTTACATAATATTCTGACTTTTCTGCAAATTTCTTCATATTTGACAGGATTATTTTTGTTCTGTCTTCTTGTTTCCATTAGTAGTAAAATTTCTTCAGTCGTCCATGTCTTACAATCCACTTTCTTTAATTTTTGAATAGTTTTTTCTGCAGTACAACTGACTGAATTCTTCAACATTTCCAATTGATCATCCACATCTTGAAATATGATCTCTTGATCAGACAATATATCAAATTAGGAATACAGACTTCCAATGAGAGAACTGCATGCAAAAAATGACATAGCAATAAGCTCTCCATCATACCAATACTGTGCACCATTTTCAAGGCCTAACTGGAAAATAGAGCAATGGCAAAGCTTATCTTGACTCATTGATTATATGGAGTCATGGAACAGAAAACCTGAATAATTTCCTGTCCCACATAAATAACCAGACTGGAGCCGATACTTCTCATATCCAGTCATACAGTTTACCACGGAAATGGAATGTAATGGAGCCTTAGCATTATTGGAAGTAAAAAGCAATTTAAGGTTTACATACAAAATACACACAGACCAATAGCCACATGTGCAATACAACCACCCAATGAAAATAAAGACTGGTGCTGTTAAGGGCTTGGTGGAAAGAGCCGAAGGTTTATGCACAACAGCTGTGGAAGAAGAACTACTACAACAAAGCAGAAGTGGCCTTCACAAGAAAATGATCAAGAATATATGGAAGACAGCAAAGTGAGTTGCAAGAGGCCAAAGGTGGATGATAAACACACAGTGGAAGTTTGATTAAACAAGCTACAATGAATATGTGACAAATGCAAGATAAGACTTGTAGCAAATACTACAGATATAATCGAAAAGAGACTCAAAGAAGACCAAGTGATATGCACCAAGGCATTGTATACTTCATTCCTGTGTCACCTTGCACAAAAATGTACATTGGTTGTCAAAGTACATGCCATGTATTGTCTGTGTCTGTATATGAGGCCAGTGTGTCACCAAGAGTTATTTTATAATTAGTATGAAATGCATAAATAATAGGAAGTATAACAATGACTAGTCGCTGGACCTGAAACCAGCAATGACCGACATAAATACCTATATGCATGACTTTTATCGGTATTCGTTGGAGGTTTCAAGTGTTTAGGAAGTGTGCCTGAACACAAGCAGCATAGTGCTAAATCTAAGCATTCATCAAAGGGCAGCCAGCATGAGGTTTGTCCAGGAGTAAGATGCTTGACTGTGTGTGCATGTGTTTTCACTGGTGCATTTCAACAGTGACAGGCAGCAACAGGCAAATAGAGTCATGTGTCATTGTGATCTGTAATGAGTTTGACAAGCTATACTGATTGGTCCCAACAAACCATCAATAGCTCAGCTGCCTGCCAAGATAGCTGGCCACACCATCATGAGCTGACCAGTCTCTTACATGACTTATCTCAAGTTCTGGGACAGGAAAGTAGATCACAACATGCAGTCATCAAAGGTGTAAAGTCAGTCTTCATAGATTGAACCCACAGAGGTCAGGAGCCTGGTGTGGCTGAGCTGGAAGGGACACCACAGCTTGAAAGTTTGTTGAGGCTTTAAAGGTGTGCTCTTGGCGGAGAGTATTGCGGTACATCTGTAGTAGCATATAATAAAGAACATGCATCATGGCCAGATGCTGTCAAGTATTTTGTTATCATTACATACACCTCTATCTTGTAGTTTGTCCAATGAGCAGTAATGACCAGCTTCCTTAAAGCTTGAATGGAGATTCATGGCAGAAGAGGAAGAAAGGTTCAGGATCATAGTTTACACAGGTTGCACATTAGGAAAAAATATTATATGAACACAAGACCACTTTAGGAACTAAAGAATAGAATGGAGTGGTGTGGCAGATCTTTGTTTCTAGTGCCCCAATTCATACAAACCACACTGAAAACACACAGAAAGTGGTCACAGAGACAACAACCTATAAGAGAAAGTTTAGAGAATCATTAGAAATGGAGGTTAGGCCACCTCAATGTGGGTTCAAACAGTGTTGAGACAGGCACTATGTGGAATAAAGCATTTATTATCAGAGTGCGGAGTGGAATCAAATGTTACAACATGTAAAGAACACTGGTGATATGTAGTCATGGAGAAATATTACTGATACTGGGATATGAGCATAATGGGGATGACCCGTTGCCATGAAGTTGGAACCTCGACTAACTAACTATGATAAAAGCACAAGGCATGACAACACCAGAAGCACTCAAAGTTAAAATAGAAACCACAATAGAGGCTTCTGTGTTTAGATGAAGCGAGCAGTGATTTCTGTATTTTGTCTGATTTATTTAGTTTCATGCAGGATTCTTAGAGCCTGCAGCACCCATAAAGTGCCAGGTAGTTTATACAACTACGCGGCTAGCACCACATGTTTTGTAGACTGTAAAGAATACCATGGACAGACAGAAAAACCAACAACCAAGTCCTACAAGAAGGAAACAAAAACCGTAAACTGATTAGAGAAATTAGACGTAGACAACCACAATTTTTTGGACATGTTATGAGAAGAAATAAATTGGAGAATTTGGTGACAACTGGCAAGATTGAGGGGAAAAGGCAGAGAAGTAAATACCTGGATGGCTTGACCATGTGATATGGTCGAGACAAGAACACAGAGCTGATCCATGACTCTGGTGATCTTGTGAGATGGCGAAACATGACAGTGCATGTTTATTGGCATGACACATGATGATGATAACAACTAAGACAAGAGGTTTAACAACAATCGATGGTTATGAATTAAATGGAATAATGTCTGGCAGACTAACCACAAATGATGAAGAGGACAGTAGGAGATATGAGGCAAAATATCAACAGTTATGGGATTATTTGGTAATTGTGTGTGAAAGAACAATATTAGAGTCATTCTAGCAAGATGGCTATTAGCATTACACATGCAGTCACAACCAATAATACATCAGGCGGCCTACAGTGGGCGAGCAAGTTTCTCGCTGTGACACACTGTGTGACATTGTCTGCTGGAAAAGGGAGTCATGCATAGGTGTAGATTCCTCGCTGGTGTAGTGGCCAGCAAGCTTGCCTGCCGACCCCATGATCATGGGTGTGAATTTGCATTGAGGCGGGTATTTCAGATGGACCCAGCCTACAATGTTGCTGGAGGATGTCTTGGGAAGTCTAGGCAACCAGTGCAATGTTAGCCACATCACCACTCAAGCATCGATTGGTCTATAGAAATATGGGGTTAGAACATAAGCTTGACATACCTCAAGTGGTGTAAGATGGGCCCTGGAATCATGCTTTATAAGTGAGACTATAGAATGGTAGTATGGGGAAATGCAGTGGACACTCAGCCAGAATGAACATCTGTGTGGATGGTCTGTACGATGAGGAGTATTCACATGGGTATTTAGGAGCCCTAGATGGTGATCGTGCCTGTTGGCGAACTATGCCAGCCCATGTTCATCAGCATGGCACATAATGATGATGATATTCAGAGGTGTATAATTAAGAAGGTGATGTTAGATGCTAGGAACTTTCCATAATTTAATATACAAATGTTTGCTGAGAAGTGATTTTGTGTTAAGTGCAATCTGTAAATGTTTTTTCACTAGCAGGGTAGAGAGCAGGGCAGCCAAAGATTTTATTTCACAAGAAAGATAACCAGCTACTTTCCAGGTTGTTTGGTGGTACTTCAATGTTGGGCAGTACCTTAATTTATCTTACTCTCATAACAATGTTTCCTATCTTTGAACGAGATTCGTCAGTAGATTGAGCAGACAGCTACTTAATCATTCAATGAGGCTTAGGAGTTGGGCAGAAACAGTACTTTTATGTCTTATTCCATTGTTTGTGTGTTTTTTAAAAATTATTCACATGCCATAATTCCAACTGAAATAGATATTTTGTGTCTGACACAACAGAAATTCTCTGCATGAAATAAACTTGCATTGATGATATCTCTTATTTGATTTGTTCGACTCAGCTTTTAGAGATAAATTGGTGTGGTGTCTGTAGTTTATCTGTATACATGCTGTTTTGAGCTGATCCATCAATATGCTGTTTACGATTGTTGAAGTTATTAAATGATGATCCCAGGAAGGTTAACCTGGTTAACAAATGCCCGCAGAAATCGGATGTGTCAGCCTAACGGTGCGAGAACACAGCTCTTCTGTAAAACTCTCTGGATGAATGCAGAAGAAGAAATGATGATCAGTGTATAGAGAACCAGCTTTCCGTCTTGTTTCACGTTTACCAACTTCCTGACCCAGATGATGCATTAGCTTTCTGGACGAAGACAGTCTACAATGTGTTCGATAAACAAGTGCCAATCAAAGAAGTTCGAGTCAAAAATCAACATAAATCCCCATGGGTCACTAGAGAAGTTCTGGAAATCATGAGAGAGCGAGATACAGCACACAAAAATAAAGACTTCATAAATTACCGCAGACTAAGGAATAAAGTTAAATATGAAATTCGTAGGATAAAAAAAGATCATTTTAAAAATTTGATTGTAGATAATTCAAACAGTACAAATATATGGAAGGCTATTAACTAGCTAACCAATAAGAAACGCCCTACAGAATCAACAATACCAAATTCTATAACATGCGATGAATTCAGTTGGTTCTTTCAATCAGAAATAGAGAATCTAAAGTCTTCAATACCAGACTCATCATGTAATTTAAGTTCACTGGCATCATTCTGTGAGGAGAAGTGCACCAGAAATATTCCCGCTGAGATTCCTTTAATGTCTGTTGCAGACGTTTATAAATATCTCTTAAACCTCAAATCAACAAACTCACATGGCCTAGATGGTATCAGTAATAGAATTCTTCGTTGTGCTGCATCAGTCATTAGCGAGTCCTTAACGTTCATATATAACCAGTGCCTGGCCAAAAACTACTTTCCATCTGCATTTAAAATTGCTAAAGTGTTTCCGCTAATTAAAAATGGCTCAATCGATAATAGCGTTTTGGGTAATTATAGACCTATTTCCTTACTATCGTCGCTATCAAAACCACTAGAAAAACACATTCATAAAATAACGTTACACCATTTAATTAACAACAATCTAATAATTAACAGTCAATCTGGGTTTTGACCTAAATATTCTTGCCATAGTGCTCTAACAAAAATGACCGATAACTGGCACTTAAACATCAACAACGGTAGAATTTGTGGAGCGGTGTTTGTAGACTTTAAAAAAGCTTTTGATATGGTAGATCACGATATTCTAATTAGAAAACTAAAACAAATGAAGACAAGCACCAACATGGTGAACATAATTACGTCATTTCTATCCGACAGACAACAAGTCGTGTCCTTCAACAACTGTCTATCAAGACCCACACAGCTTAATATTGGTGTGCCTCAGGGCTCAATACTAGGTCCGCTGCTTTTTGCAGTTTATATTAATGATCTTCCTTTATATATCAATACAACTTGTGATCTATTTGCAGACGACTGTACTATATATACTAGTCAAGAAAACCGTAGTGAATTAGAGAATTCTTTACAAAAGGAACTTGATAATCTTACTAGATGGAGCAATGAAAACCGCATGCAAATTAACATTGACAAAACCAAATCCATGCTAATAACGACCAGACAAAAACTGCAGACACTAGCCATAACTGGAGCACCGCTCGAACTCCGCATAGGCACGTTACCTATAGTTAATGTGACTGAACATAAAACACTAGGTCTTTTAATTGACAGACATTTGAACTGGAGCTCTCATGTTCATGCTCTTACCAAGAAAATAGCACAGAAAGTTTACCAACTTGCTAAAATTCAGCACTTCCTGGACGAAAGCACACGGAAAATATTCTATACATGCTATATCCAATCACATCTCGATTACTGTTCCACAGTTTGGGATAGTTGCCCTAAATCTAATTTAAAACGACAATGTTCTCTACAAAACCGCGCTATTCGTCTGGTTTCTGGCATAAAGCACGTTGAAAGTAATAATTTGTACGTCTTCTAAGACTTCTACCACTTCAAAAGCGCTTCATTTTCAACAAAGCCAAATTAGTGAATAAAATTATATCTCAAAATACCCCAGAGTATCTTCTGCCGCTGATTCAATCTAATGCAATGAACAGCAAGCGCCTAAATTTGTCTTTGTGGGAGAAAGTGAATGTGTGTGTGCGCATGTGCATGCATGTGTGTGGAGAGAGTGATTGAGTGAGAAATGGTGGGGGAATGTGTCAGTGCATGCATTCGTACGTGTATGTGTGAGAGTGAGTGAGGGAGTGTGTGCGTGCGTGCATGCGTTCATGCGTACATGTATGTGTGAGAGAGTGTGATTGAGAAGAGAGTGAGTGTGTGTGTGTGAAGGATTGTGTGTGAGAGAGTGAGACAGTGGGAGAGTTGATGTGTTAGTGTGTGTGTGTGAGCGCACACATGCGTGTGAGTGTGTGTATATGAAAGAATACAGAGAGAGAGAGAGAGAGAGAGAGAGAGAGAGAGAGAGAGAGAGAGAGAGAGAGAGAGAGAGAGAGAGAGAGAGAGAGAGAGAGAGAGAGAGAGAGAGAGCAGATGCATGTCATGTAACACGAATGTTATGTAACACGTGAATCCATATGTTTGTGTATTCCCATCTGTCATATTATCAGTTAAATATCACTTGATTTTATCATGCATAATATAAACTCATGTTCATTACTGTAGTTTGAGTGAGAGAGTCAGTGAGTGTGAATGAGAGACAGAATGAGTGAGCGTGAGAGTGAATGAGTGAGCGTGAGAGTGAATGAGTGAGCGTGAGAGTGAATGAGTGAGCGCGAGAGTGAATGAGTGAGCGCGAGAGTGAATGAGTGAGCGCGAGAGTGAATGAGTGAGCGCGAGAGTGAATGAGTGAGCGCAAGAGTGAATGAGTGAGCATGAGAGTGAATGAGTGAGCGTGAGAGTGAATGAGTGAGCGCGAGAGTGAATGAGTGAGCGCGAGAGTGAATGAGTGAGCGCGAGAGTGAATGAGTGAGCGCAAGAGTGAATGAGTGAGCATGAGAGTGAATGAGAGAGCGTGAGAGTGAATGAGTGAGCGTGAGAGTGAATGAGTGAGCGTGAGTGAGCGAGCGTGAGAGTGAATGAGTGAGCGTGAGAGAGAGAGAGGAGAGAGAGAGAGAGAGAGAGAGAGAGAGAGAGAGAGAGAGAGAGAGAGAGAGAGAGAGAGAGAGAGAGAGAGAGAGAGTGTGTGTGTGTGTGTGTGTGTGTGTGTGTGTGTGTGTGTGTGTGTGTGTGTGTGTGTGTGTGTGTGTGTGTGTGTGTGTGTGTGTGTGTGTGTGTGTGTGTGTGTGTGTGTGTGTGTGTGTGTGTGTGTGTGTGTGTGTGTCTGTGTGTGTGTGTGTGTGTGTGTGTGTGTGTGTGTGTGTGTGTGTGTGTGTGTGTGTGTGTGTGTGGAGCATCACTATTTTTACATCACATACTTTTTATGTACACATTTTTCTCCATGTTTAACATTTTTATGAGACTGATGTGTGTGAGTAAAGTGTGGGAGTTTGTTCATACTAGTTTCACTGCTAACTTGAGACATTTTGTATGTGCCTAGATGTGAGGAGGTGTGAGTGTGTGTGGAGGATGTTTGTGAGTGTGGGGATATGTGTGGGTGGGGGATGTGTGGGTGGGGATATGCGTTTGGATGGGTTGGGGTGTGTGGTTTTGGTGGGTAGTGATATTTCTGGGTGTTGGTGGGATGTGTGGATGGATGTGTGGGGGTGAAAGTAGGGGTGTGGGAATGGGTGTGGGGGATGTGTATATGGGTGGAGGATATGTGTATGGGATGGATGCGGGGGATGTGTGTTTGTGTGGATGGTTTGAGGAAGTATGTGTGGGTGGCGGGGTTGTGTGGGTAGGGGATTGTGTTGGGTGTATTGGGGATGCAAGGGCGGGTGGGGAGAAGTGTATGGTGTGTGGGTGTGAGATATGTGTGCGGTGTTGGTGCGGGATGTGTGCATGATGTGTGGGTGGAGGGTATGTTTGTGGTGGTATGGGTGAGGATATGTGTGTGGGTGGAGGATAGTGGGTGGTGTGGGGGATGTGTGTGATGGGTGCGGGGAATGTGTGTATGGGTGGGGTATATGTGGGGGTGAGTAGGGGATGTGTGGTGGTTGGAGGAAGTATGTGGGGGTGTGTGGGTGGGAAATGTGTGCGTGGATGTGAAATGAGTGGGTGAGGGTGTGTGAGTGGCTTAGGGTTGTGTAGGTTGGAGAGGGAGTTGTATGTGTCGGGATGGGATGTGTGAGTGGGTGGAGGATGTGTGTGGGTAGGGGTATTGTGATCGTGAGATGTTTGGTTGGGGGTGGGTGGGTGGGGGTGTGGGTGCGTAGTGGAGGATGTATGCGTGAGTGAGTGAGTGTGTGTTGGTGGACGGGTAGGGAATGCGTGTGTGGGTGGGGAGAGGTGTGTGGTGTGTTGGTTGGGGATATTGTGTGGGTGAGGTATGTGTGTGTTTTGTGGTGTGTGAGTGGGGGTATGTGGGGTGGATGGATAAGGGTATCTGTGTGGGTGTCGGTGGTAATATTGTGTGGTATTTGGGTGGGGGATATGTGTGTGGTGTGTAAGTGGAGATGTGTTGGTGAGGGATATGTGTGTGTATGTGTGGTGCGTGGGTTGGGAATATTGCGTGGTAGGGGGTGTATGTGATGTGCAGGTAGGGGATTGGGTTAAGGCATGTGTGGGTGGGTGGAAGTTGTAGGTGTAGGTGGTGGGGTGTGTGTGAGTGGTTTGGGGATGTATGGGTGGTTACGGGAGATGTGTGTGTGTGTGGGGGGGGGGGGGGGGGTAGGGACATGTCTGTTGGTTGGGATGTGTGTGTGTATGGTTTGGGGATGTGTGAGTGGATGTGCGATGTGTGGGTTGGTGGGGGATTGTGTGCGTGGGGAGGGGAATATGTGGTCGATGGAGACGTGGCAGGGGGATGGGTGGTTTGAGGTGTGGGTGGGGAGATGATGTGTGGGTTAGGATGTGGATGGGCGTGGGATGTGTGGGTTAGTGGGGGAATGTTTGTGGGTGGTGAGTGTGTTTTGGTTGGGGGATCAGATGAGGGTAGTGTGTGTGGGTGGGGGATGTGCGCGAGAGGGATGGGTCGGTTGGTGGGGTATGTATGTGTCCCTGGTGTGCGTGTGTGTGGGTAGGTGGGGGTGTGTGTGTGGGTGGGGTGATGTATGGATAAGTGGGAGATGGGCCTCATAACATGTTAATAAGCCTTGTTTATGTTTACAACATTCATTTCACAATGTTTATTTTTCCTCCTATGTAAATGTATAATGCTCTTGATGAATGAAAGACGAGTGATTGGAAGGGCCGAATGTAAGACGGGCCTGCGTGCCCAATTTGTGACCCTAATAAAGTTGATTTGATTTTATTTGATTTGATTTTTCATCTTCTTCTCTCTCTATTGTGTATTCTGTACCCCAGGGGAAGTCACTAAGCCACTTGACATGACACCTATCTGTATATCTCCCTTCTTTGTTTTTCTTCCTTGTTTATATAGAAGAAGAAGGTCTACTTACTCTAACAGATCTGGGTTGAGTCCATCCATTGCCATTTTCCCCTTCACCACTGCAGAAGGAACACCCTAGCAAGAAAACATCCAACACAAATTTACATTTATCTTAACAGAATCAAACATAACCAGGTACATAAGACAAACATGGAGCAAAGAAAAACATCTGGTCACAAGTATGGCATACTGGCAAGTTTCACAGCTTACAGTTATGGAATTAAATTGTGTCCCTAGAAAGGCTTGAATTATTGAATATCTCTGAATAAAGTGCCAGTTTTTTTGTGGGTGCTCACTTGTTTTGAACTCAAGCGTAGCCTATACACACTATGTGTAGTAGTGAGAGACTGAATTTTGCTTGCGGATTAGCTTTCCCTATTAATAGTGACCCTCACCATCAGGTGAGCCCACTCTGACTTCAGAGGTACTTATAATTTACATCCCCAAGTCAAGGACGACAGGTCAACATTTTAGCCCAGCTGTCCTGTGTAGGGGTTGAACTGCTAACCTCGGGATCAGCACACCGGATGTTTAAGAACACCCGCTTTTACCCATTTGACCATGCTAACCTGCATGCCAGGTATTTCAATACAAGGTGTTTCAAAAACAGAGAACCAGTATTGTGGAGGTGACCCACTCCAGTAATGAAAAATAATTAACCATGCAATTTTTATCAATTGATTGGTACACTATCGGAATTTACATTGTTACCAACAATAAGTTATTTTCATGTAACTTTTGATAGTTCAAGATGGTGCACAGGATGAACACAATGACAAAACAACACAAGCTAAAATAAATGTACCATCTTATGATTATTTCAGTTCTTGAGAGAAAGAGAGAGGAGAGGGAGAAAGAGAGAGGAGAGGGGGGGAGAGAGAGAGAGAGAGAGAGAGAGAGAGAGAGAGAGAGAGAGAGAGAGAGAGAGAGAGAGAGAGAGAGAGAGAGAGAGAGAGAGAGAGAGAGAGAGAGAGAACAAGAGAGATAAAGCAACAGACAGACAGAGAGAGAGAAAGAAAAAGATATATAAAGCAACAGACAGACAGACGGAGAAAGAGAGAGAGAGAAAGAAAGCATTCAGACAGAAAGAGAGAGGAGAGAGAGAGAGAAAGAAAGAGAGAGAGAAAGCAACAGACAGAGAGAGACAAAGCAGCAGGCAGAAAGAGAGAGAAAGAAAGATAAAGATAAAGCAACAGACAGACAGACAGACAGACAGACAGACAAAGCAACAGAGAGAGAGAGTGAGAGATAAAGCAACAGACAGAAGAGAGAGAAAGAGGAGAGGAGGAGAGAGAGAGAGCGAGAGAAAGAGGGAGAGAGAGAGAGAGAGAGAGAGAGAGAGAGATAAAGCAACAGACAGACAGAGAGTGTGTGAGACTATTATAACAAAAATGAAATGTACGCTAGGCTGTAATGCAGCTATACATGTTTTAGCCAGCAATCTATCATCATAATAATATGCCATGCCAATGAGCATGGATGAATATGATTTTCCATCTCACACAATCGTGGCCTGTGTTTCTGGTCTGATTGTGACATTTTATTTTTCTTTTCTTTATCTTCCTTTTGTTTTGTATCCAATTAAGTTTGCAAGTTGTCAATAGGTTTTCCCGTATAGTTCTCCTCAAAGCATGCCCAAAATGTTTGTTGGTCTATATCTAATTTCTCTAATTAACTTGTAGTTTTCATCTTAAATGACTGCCTCATCTGTTTTCTGTCCATCCATAGTAATTACATCTCCTCAGAAACCACATCTATAGAAAAGCATGCACATGACCTGCAATACAGAGAGGGCAATTAACTGACGTGTGTTCTCTCGAGATCTTTTCATAGCAGACATTGTTATTGGCCAGAATGTTCCTGCAACTTTATTACAAAGCTTACAATTAATGATACAAGGAAAACATATAAATAAACAACTGAAATATTGGGCCTAGAATGCCATTTAGTGTTTACAGTACATCATGTGTCAGCTAAACTGGATATACTTACATATTGAATCATTTTAAAATACTTGATGTATCTTGGGTCTTGAGACACAGGATTCTGTGGTTTTGATTCCTCAACTGGTGGAAGATCCTCCTGGCATGAAGAAGCGGGCATTAGGTGAGAAAGTCACAAGACATGTTTCATGGACAAGACTGTTGCTGCTTCAGTTAGTTGTGTTTTTGTGCCAGTGAGAGGTGAGGGGAGAAAAGAGAGGAACAAGAGAAG